>JARHVA010002399.1:2080000-2262500 GCA_037957365.1 Torreya grandis
ATACTCTCTCTATCTCTATCTCTCTCTCACACACACACATATCCTATAGTGCATCTTAAAGCAGCTCTGAAGATAAATTTATGTGTTCCATAGTGAACACAAGCAATGAGACTTTATCCTATTATAACAAAACATCACCACATCCTATATCTTCTTGAGTTACACAAGATATTATAATTTGTGATGAATATAATTATATCATAACATTTCTCACCTTTGTAGATTCAAATACTCCTACTTATAGCACTTCTTATCCATGGAAAGTCACCCTTAAACTATTTGATCCAAACACACAATATGATCATTCTACTGATGAGATAATAATATATAATCCCTTTTAAAATATCAAAAATTCAAAAAAGTAAATTATTTAAAAAAGTCACAGAAATCGAATATTGTTAAAATACAAAAACATTCAAAATATTCTTAAAATATCATAGATCAAGATCTAAGCATGACATAAGATGCTAGTTTACTTTCCTACATATCTTATTCATCACATATTTCATACATATAATATTCTCTTCTATATACGCATACATTTCACAAGGTATATGAGAGTGATGCAAGACTACAATACATATACATTCTTAGATGTTGGACTCCATTATACCTAGTGGCCATGCCTATGTTGGGGGCATCTTAATCTACAAGTTACACTATAATAGGTAATATTTATCTATGACCTCAAATTAAATATTGATCTACTTATATTAAAAGATTATTCTTAGGCACTCATGTTTTGTATTGTGCTACATGGATATGTTATTTTTTTATAATATTACATTTTCCACATATGGATGGAATAAACTAGTTATATTCTCCTTCGATGATGTGTAATTTCTTGTGTGATAGGTTTAACATTGTTCAATTACTATTTTTGTCCCTTAAACCTTGTGTGTAAATTACTTTAACTTCTCTGTGACATGTTTCTCGTTATGTGTGATATTTAAACAAGCCCATTCCTTGTGGCCCTTGGCCCTCTATGTGCAATATCTTCTTGTGTGACATTTAAACATGTCCCTTTATGTGGCCCTTGGCCGTATTGTATGTCATTGGGTGAAATTTTCCATTATGCTTGTGTGTCTATTCATCATGATTAGTAATGAAATTATACATATCATGAAATTCAACTATGGCTACATTTATTGTGTGCCTCATGATTATGTCTATCTAGATGTAACACTTTGGGTGTGTTGTATTCAATATTTTACGTACATGCTTCAAATGAAAAAAATAAATTTTATATGATAACACACTCTCAAACATGATGACATACTACTATATGATCATATACTTATCACAGATACAATTAAATCTTATTGTAAGATGAGTGACTTACAAGCTACATCCCTCATTTCAAAATAGGGGAACCACAATGGGCTTGCCTTAGATATCCAATCCTCCATAAATATATTTATGATAGAGTTTAGGCTCAAAAACACATAATACCTATTTCATAAATATGTGGTACATTTTTTAAAAGATTTAAAGTAATGTAAAATTAGATTCTATAATAGAGTACATGTTTTCAAACATTAAAATAAATAAATAAATAAATAAAACATATAATAGGTATTGGCACATTGATATATATTCTATGGGGATATGACATGCATGTAAGGAATATCTTTTAGATTTATGTAAATTTGAGGTATTTACTAAGTGGTAAATAATAACAGGTGGATATTTATGGGAGAGATAAATAGTATTTAGTTGTTATAACCATATGGTTAATATAGTAATATTACATTAGTTAGAATATTGTATTATTGAGATATATTGTTATTTTTTTATAAAAATATATTATAATAGGTATTTTTAGTTATAGGATTTATGTGAGACAATATCAAAAAGATTGTGGGAGAGAAATCAATGGAAAAAATATAGGAAACATTATTCCTATAAATATGTATTATTCTTGAATGTATTTTTATCAGAGTGAAATAATACATTAAGAGACTAAAATAATTACCTCTATGTCTTAAGCTTCTCTATGCATGTTAAATCTTTGTGAAGTCTCCTCTTGCACCTATCACTGGTATCAAAGTAGGGAATAGTAATGGTCTATTAATAAATGAAGGGGAAATTCTCAAATTCCATTAATTACCTTGATTCATGAGATCTTGTGAGAAGCAATCTTCATAATTTTAGGATAGATAAGTGTGTTTATATGTATATCAATAAGGTTTGAAGAAATAAAACATGCACATGAAGGAAGTTGCCAGATATAATGGAGTTTATGGTTGTAATTTCTTTATAAAATTATGCCTAAGGAAAGAAAAGGCACATGAGTGAGATGTAAAAAGGATTATATCTATATCTTATTATGTCAGCTTGTTTCATATCTACCTTGCTCATCCTATGTCAAAAACGGTTAGACCCTTGAATCATTATTCTTACAGCTGCCCCTTCTCATCATAAGTTTTTTTAATGCTATTAGAAATAATCCTGAGGAGAATTTGTAGGAATTAGGACTACATAATGTGACAAGCCACATAAATGTAGACCTATTATATATCTGGCATAGTGTTATTAGTCTTCATTATTAGATTGTAGGATAGTTGGTCTCCTTTGAAAACTATCAAGTTATGGAGAGTAGCATGTCAGTGAATTTGTATATTTGGTCTTCAACATCCTAAATAGATACATAATTGCATTCAACATTAAAATATAGAGATGTCATGTTTTTCAATTACAATGGTGACCTTATCATTAATCTCAAGTTACATAACTCTTTAAATTCCTATTTATTCATAATACAGTCTCTACTCTAATTTATCAATGTAAGTCATCAACCAATTCATGTTGCAAAAATATCTTGGTATGGGTTCGAAAGTAGTTTTGTTTTGTTATGAGTTTTTATTATTATAGATATTATCTTATTTATTTGTATATCCACTTAAATTATTAATATTGTCAAAACAGTCTTTAATCTTTTAGTCTTGGGTCATTCTTGTTAGAAGTGTTTATTTGTTTATATGGTGTTAGTCTAGTTTTTTAGATTTTATATTATTTTATCAAAAAGATTATTTTAGAGTATATTATTTTATGTCTATGGTATTATAGTTATATTAATTTTATCTCTAGTCAATATTTGTGTCACCTCAAAATAATCATTTTTATGTCAAGAGTCTTATTAAAAATTTAAAATGCCAAATGGTTCTTAGTCATTTGTATATCAAATGTCAATTAATTTTTATGTTTGTCTTGTCATTTAGGTGAATTAGGTTATTTTTTAATCATTTTTTGGTAAAGTGTCTTATAATATTTATAAAATAAAAAAAATTACCTTACAGATGCATTTTTGCTTATACGTGACATATGTATTGTGGGGGTGATTTCTCTTAGAAAATTCATGTACCTAAGCTACATCGACATACCAGCTAAGTAAAGAGCTTTAGATACTAGAGGATATAGGATACATGGAGGAAGGAGGTCTTTTAGTGACCTCTCATTAGTCTCCAATGATGGGACCAAACCAATGATTTAGTGACATAGTGTGGTGTGTTATTTTCATTGTGGTAGTTACATGTGTTTTTTTATTTTTATTATGCAAATAAGAACAAAAGAATAATGCCTATTCATGATATTTGTGTGTGTAAATTCCAAAAATTATTCCATGATAGCAAGACATTGTAAAAACATAAAAAACACCAATGTAAGTCAGTTCATGCATCTTAAAAAAATTTGTGGTAGAGATCAAGAAAACCACCAAGAGGTGAATAGTGTTTTGGCAATAGTTAGGAGAACTACTGAAAATATCCTATGACTACCTTACTTATTTATGAGGATGACCCTTAGTGACACATCCATTTTGGTCATTTAATATAAATTTGGGATGCATTCCTTTGCATATAATGGTCATGTGCAGTAAGATTATTGTAGTAGTATACAGACCTTTGAGTATACGGTGGCATATAGTTCTATTTGTGCCAATTCTTGAAGTTATATGGTGTTCATGTTCATTTCAAGGTTTGTGGTAAACCTATAAAAACATGGGAGGAGTGATTTTCTGTTTATCAAGGTCATGATCTAAATATGGGATGTTACAAGAGGTGAGCATACTACAGATAAGAGTGTGAATGTTTTTTCACCATGTAAAAAATATGGGGAGGAAGTTAGGAATAGATTTTACATTTATGTAAATTTTTGGTATTTACCAAGTGGTAAATAGTAATAGGTGGATATTTATGGGAGATTTAAATATTAATTATTTTTTATAACCATATAGTTAATATGGTAATATTACTTTAGTTAGAATATTGTATTGTTGAGATATATTATTATTTGTTATAACAATATATCATAATAGGTTTTCTTAGTTATAGGATTCATATGAGAGAATATCAAAAAGATGTTGGGTGATAAACAAGTGGATAAAATATAAGAAACATTATTCCTTTAAATATGTACTATTCTCAAATGTATTATTATCAGAGTGAAATAATATATTGAGAGTGATTGAAATAATTACCTCTATAACTTTAGCTTCTATGTGCATGTATTAAATATTTGTACAATCTCCTCTTATACCTAAAAATTCATATGCACTCACCTTTCAAAGACTCAAAATGCATAATCATACACATTTAAATGCATATGCATGAGCATATGCAAAATATTTATAATATCAAAGTTAAAATTTGTAAAAATAATTACAATTAAGCATATAGATGCATAAAATTATATATCATTGAAAAAATATCTAAGGGTAATTATTCTCATTCATACTCATGTTTATTCAAAGATGAAAAATGAAAAGATCCAAAATTTCAATGTTTAAATTAAAAAGGGCAAAGTGTATAATTCAAATAAAAAATATCCAATTGAAATAAAATTATATGAGGTGGTCATGATGAGGACATGAATGTTCTTCATTCTCTTTCAATCATTCAAACTATAATCTAGATATATTTATAATGGTGTGATTAAAATATGTGTGGGAGATGTATGTTTGAGTCTAGCGATACTCAACAACCTTGGAATCACTTCTAGAGAACCTGACATGGTTTCACCTTTTTGTATTAGTTCAATGGGTATTATTAATTATTCTTGAGACTTGGAATAGTTTATCTTTCTAACTTAATATCATGACTAATTATTAAAATATAACTTGGTCACTCTTAATTCACCATTGGTCAAATTATCCAAGTGCTTCAATGAGGGAGAATGGTTCTAGATTATTGGTTATAGGTTATAGGGAAATTTGGTCTTCCCTATATAAATAAGTACTCCTTCCTTTCTCTCTATTCAAATTTACAATTTTCAAAGATAGTTTTTTCACATTTAGAAATGCAAAAATGACTATTTCATAAGATTTTTTAAGGTTTTGTAAATTTGATTACCCTACACAATTGAAGTATCCACTCATATAAAAAATTTGGTTTACACACTTAGGCTCAATTCTTTCTCTTTAACTCTATCAATTTAATTCTTATAATAAAATGGGGGGAATATGTATACACATAAATCTAGTCACATGTACTTAACAATGTTTAGTATTTACACATTCCAAACTACATGGATTATGCACAAATAAATGATTATTAATCACCATTCATCTCTTCTTATAATTTACACTTGTATACAATCAAAATATAAAATAGATATTAGTGTACAAAGTAAGTTTATTTCTTCTTATTTTTCTAAAAATAGTGTCTTTCTATATGTAATATCTTATCACAATCAGAATTGTTGAATGTTGTATCTTTATCATTCTGATATTTCTAATTTTACACCAATTAGAACCCATTAAAAAATTATTTATTTTATCAAAAATATGTTAAACCAATGAAAAACATATGTCCCATATCAGATCCATGTGTGTGATGTAAATACTGCTCATTATATTCCATACATGGAATAAATGTCACTATAAATGTCTAGTCTTTTTGCATATTATATACAAGATTACCTTATTTATGTGTATTATTGATGATTATTTGAATGATCAATGTTTATTTTTAAGATACTTATATCTTTGTAGAATAATATGTAGGAGCAGATGAGGGAGCTTATTTAATCATCATGTTGTCCACTTTACATATGTGATAATTTTATCTATAAGTTGTGATATATTTTCATGTAACACATATCAATCATTTAATTAATTTCCATTTATGCCATGATAATTGTATAATGGATTTTATTTGACACATTCAAAATAATGAGGAGGATGTTAGTGATTAAGAGGAATAGTGATTAACTTTTTATACAAAAATGTGTGTAGAATATCATGTGGTTGAAATCTAAATTTATCAAATTGGAGTGGTTGCTTATTAATGAAATTAAATTTGTTTACATTATTAATTTTTTTTTAAATAGAATATTTCATTTTATTCAACACTTTTACTTTTTTTTCATTGATTTTAGTGTATTCTATTGATTCATTTTTCTTATGAATGACCTTAACTAGATTCATTATTCTAGATGGCAAATATGAATTCACCTATTTATTAATAGATTTCCTCTTATATGAAGATGGTCTTGACCTATTATCCTTTTGTGTTATTAAATTGAGATCACATGTGTATTTTTACATTTTTGATAAGATTCTCTATTAGATAAGGAACTACACTTAACTAAACCATAGAGTTGATTTAGTTACCTCAATATAATAACACTCATCTAGGATGATACAATATAGGATTATACCAACTGGAGTTATGGTAAAAAAAGGCTTTGTGCATAGAAAGGACAACCTAATTAGATAAAATACATGTGTTACATAAAAAATACTATTGATTTTTATTTTTTTAGCTCATTATTTATATTGTAGCATATTTTAATAGATACATAGGAAAAAAAATATAGAAGAATAGAGATATATCATATAGAGGAAATAAATAAAAGTAACCTACATATTTTTGTTATAGAATAGAGAGAATATAAACATGTTTATTTAGTATTTATATCAATATATATATGTATGTATGTATACATGTGTGTATGTATGTATGTATGTATATATGTATAAAAGAGAAGAGTTAGAGTAGGAAATATTGTGTTTTGTATACTATTTATGAATTACTGTAAATATAATCACTAATTGTTTTCAAATAAATAATAAATAATATATCCAATAATAACCCTTACAATACATTTATTTCACTAAAGTTAATCTACTTCACATAAAAGCATTGATAGCTAACTACTTCAAATGTTGATCAGAGTTTACAAAATTAATGTCTAAAGGAAAGCACCCTTTTGAGTTTTAAAACCTTGCATTAACATAAATATAGGAGTGGTGGGTAGAAATAATGAAAACTATATTCACACAAAATTTAAAAAGTCATGGGAATTATTATCGAAAGTTAAGGTAACATTATTTCAACCATAGGAAGAAGAATTTTGGATCACTTTTGCATAATTTTTTTGGCCTTAGATATTACAACTAGATAAACATATAAAAGGGGGACACGTTCTTATTAAAATATGTATTCAGTGGACCATCAAAAATCTTCACACACTCAAATGCCTTGATACATCACTAACTTGGGATATTTATCATTAGATCGAGACAAATCTCAATTCATTCATCATAGTCTAGGATATACAAGGTTGGACATGCTTTGACACTAAAAAAGTTGAGTTTATTGATGGAGTAAAGAAACACTTTTTGAATAAATTACCACTCCTCATTCACAAGTTTTTTTTGGAGTGGGGGTTAGTAACCTTTAAGGCTAGGCACCTAAGGTATGGCATGTAGAAAGAAGAGGGATCCTCAAAAGATGTGACTAGTTGAATCTATGGTCTAAAGGGTTGGGAGGGGTTAAATAAGGGGATAGGAAAGTAAGTATAAATTAATAATAATTTAATTAATAATATTAAATATATTATTAAGAGAATATATTAAATACAGTTAATAAAAATGGTGAATGAGGAGATGAATAATCCTATAGAGAATGAGAAAACTCAACCAAAAATTATGAAATAAATATAGAAAAAATATAGGGGAAAAAGATGAGAATAAATTAAAAAATATAAAAACATGATGTGGCCTTGACCATCAAAATTCTAAATCTAGCAAATATTGATACTATCCCTCCACCAGAAATGGATGAGTTAGCATTCATACCATAGCGAGGCACAGGCAAGACAAGTGAAAGAAGTATAATAGAGGAAATTTTATATCATACACTAGTTCAGGTGATGAATGATATGAGACAAGGATTGATATAGTTAGTTGAATTATTTATAACATGCAAACTATTCCAATCCAAGGGTGTGGAATACCAAATGGTTATGATTAGTTTGTCTCATAATGGATGAGGCCTGAAAAGGTAGCATAAGAAGTAGTGATGAAATGAGGATTACGATAGGATATGTTAATTACATATTTAAACCAAGGGAAGATATATTAATCATATAAAGTATCCCAAAATTAAGTGATAACTAGGAGAGTTTTATAAATAACTTAGAAGAATAAATAGAATAAATTAAATATGATAACCCATAGGACAAGCATGATTCAAAAATAAATATTGGTAGTCATAATAAATAAATACCATAGAAAGATAAGAGAGAAAATAAGTTCATAATAATAAGATTAGTTAGTGAATTTATAGGAAAATAAATCCAATTAGAGATAAATATGAGGAATAAGAAATCTAAAGTGATACATATCCACCAAACCCCAACCGTAAGAGACCTTGAGAGGAAATTAACCCATTGGACCAATCATCATCCCCCATGCTACTTAAAAATTGATGTGTACATCCATATTTTTAAAAATATTTATCTATTGGATACAAAGTAGATAAAAAATATAAGAAAAACTAATAGGAGATTGATAACATGAGATGCATTGTAAAGAATTGGACAAAAGCATTAGGAATAAGGTATTTTAAAGAATAATAACAAAGGGATAAAGGTTATAACCACAAATTTGTTAGATAGTAGAAAAATAATTAGAAGCATGATTACCATAGTACTATAGAAATAAGTAGCTTAGGAAATCAAATGAATAGTGGTATTAATCCTATAATTGGTATTCCAAAAACATCTCAAAATGATAAGATTGCACAAAATAGGATGAAGTTACCATTGTTTGGTGTAGGCACTAATATTTTACACAATAGATGTTCTTATTAATATATGTCTTAGTCATATTCCTTTTTACCCACCCCATCTTCATTTTACATTGAGTATATAGTTTTTACTAATTACCTTTTTATCTTCTTAACCACTAAATCGAGTTAAATCCACAAAAATATGATAAAATCAAAATAGTTTAACCTCCAAAATAACCTCCTTCACAAAAAAAACATGTGTAACTTATTACTCCTTACGTTTAATTTATCCCATGGCTGAAACCACTTTAAATAGACTTTTGGTAAAAATTATTTAAATCGACAATGATCCATGTTATCAATGTTGATTTGGTAGAATTGATGTCAATTTATGCCCAGCCTTGCCTTTGGAAAAGGCCTATAAATTTGATATTAAAGGCTAAAATAATCCTCTTAGATTATTTGAATATGATTACTCAGCTCCTTATTGGTAATATATATTACATCATTAAACCCTCAACATCCATCAATATGCCAATGATCTATATATCAACCTCATGATTATCATAAGCTTGGAGTGCTTTCAAGGTAAGTTTATTTCATTATTTGTAGTAGTTTTTATCTCTTTTTTATATTTTATATCTATGTTAAACATCATTTTTCAACATTAGATTATCTTATACCTCTCTAAACCATCCTTAATCTTGTTATTTCTAAAGTGTTTCTTTTTCTATCAGAATCAACATCGATTCACTAGAATCAACATTGATCCTATAGAATCAACATCGATCCCTAGTTTAATTAGGAAATATTAACTATTATAATTCTCTATTACTTTAACCATGGACTCTATTTATAAATGACACTTCCTAGAGCCTCACATGAAGTCATTACCATCTATCATTTACCAATCATCCCTAAATCTTTCTTTGCTGATTAGAGTGTTATATCCTTTGAATTATGGATTTATGCCATTGTGTATTCCCTTAATGTAGAAGCTATCTTTGACCAATTATAATTTATACAAGAAGATGAAATTTCTACCAAAACTTATTGGTGTGATCACTTTGCCAATCTTGATGAAATGGATGTATATTAGTTTAGAATATTTCAATATCATACATATAACATTATATGTATCTTATAATTTATTCTATCATTATTATCCACTTAATTACTTAAATAAGTGGGTTGAAATCCTTATTATGAATTTCATTACTTCTTGGGACTGGTCTAGCACTAGGTAGCCCACTATCATATCCTATTAATCAAATCTTGTCCAAATTTTCACATGTGTGCAAGTAGTCCTTCCTAACCAAAAAGGAGTTATTATAATCAATGGATCAATGGTGCACAATGTTATAAATCATAGGTTCCCTTTTAAACCTTATACTTCTATTAATTTTTTAGTAGTCAATTTTATAAAAGGAACAAATGAAAAACTACTTAAACATTATGGCATACCTAGTGGGACCCTTGTTGGGCCTCATGGTTCTTGTTCTCTCATTCTTGTTTTTTATTTCTAATTACATTTTAGCCAACAACTTTATTTTTTTCATTAAAACTAGAAAATTAAAAAAACTATATTGCTTTCTTTTTGAAAGAAATTATATTTATCAATTTTCTTGTTTAAATAGTACACCAAGTGTAATTAGGAGGATTAATTCACCATTTAAGTCACACTCCTTTTTCACATAGTATCAAACCACAACAATATTAAAATAATCAATCGAATAGATCCTACCCAGGTGGACTCACTTAGATTTCATCACCATGTGGAAAGCTAACTTGATGTTCTAGTAAAGTATAAATAATTGGTTTATAGTATAAAGGGTAAGCACCTGATAACCTTATTATTATGGGACCATGAAGTGCGAGGGTAGGCCCTAATATTAATCCACATAATTCCAATAACATAGATTTAGGATTCATTATACATTTGTGTATATCAAGGATATTAGCCTTAAACGAACTTGAAACCAGACTTACCTTACCTCTTCTTAGGTCCTTTATTAAGCCAATGCTCCATCATATTATAAAATATATTTATTAAGAAAATAATAATTAAGTAGTTTTATGTGATTTATCCTCACTAAATTGAGATAAATAAAATAAGTTATGTGTTTTTGCATTTATTCTTTGTTTTTTATTTTATTGCTACATGGTTATAACTTGATAATAGTCATAGAGATAAACATATTCAACAACTTCACCTTCCTTAATGGAGCATACACCAATTCTTCTTACCTCTCATGAATCCATTGGGTATTATATTCCTCAATTTTACCCACAAGGGGATACTGACTTTGATAATATATTGGATAAAAATCCAATTACTTTAAGTCATTTTGTTAGTGTATGAGATATACAAATTCCTAATTACCCTCAATCCCAATCCTCCAAATTTTTCTATGGCATGCCACTAGAAGGATTAGAGGGACACAAGGTAGCCATGGTTTCCTCTTCTATAAACCAAACACCACCAATAGGGTCCAATACCAACATGACATAAACTATGGATAATCAACAATCATTAGTATCTAGTAACCCCTCTATAACCATTACCCAGACCTAAAATGTTACAATACCATAACTCACATCCAATCCACCAACATTTCCCTCACTCCAGAGTTTAGTGGTCTCAATCCCTATGATTCTCCTCTTGATCTAAACAATCATAACCTTAAATCCCTAAAAACCACTCAACAATTACAACCCACATAAAAATTCCCCTAACTTAACCTCTCCAATAACAGATTCCCTTAACCACTCAATACCTGATTCTATCACAACCCCTCACAGATACCTATCTCAATCCATCTCAATAACTACCCCTCCTATTCTCATAGGATGCAATTAAATCTCAACCAACCATTACCAATTTTATTGGTTATTCCCTTTCATAGCCATTCCCTACTTCACTTACCCTTATCAACATTTATAAAAAATCTTTTAGGGGCTGTGCCTTAATATAATTCCTAGCTTGACCTCATGTGTATCCACATGGATAAGATGTAAATCTTAGAAGCATATACCTCTAGGAAAAAGAATATGATCACATACAAATAAATTTTTAATGAACCTATCAACCCCATTGTTCTAATTATTCCATATCTAGCATAATGTGAATTTACCAAGTTTACAAATTTTCAAAATAAAGAGGACCCATAATAGCACATTAGGTCATTTAGGCATGCATGTTACCTTATATCTCATGAATATGCCCTCCTTTTGATGAATTTCCTAAAATTACTAGTTGGACTAGCTTTAGATTGGTATAACTCTATGCCCAAACATACATTATTTTCTTTTGAACAATTAGCTCAAATTTTCATAGAGTATTTTTCAATTAATATTTCAAGGAAAGTAACCATAAATTGCTTATATTCCATTAAATAATTTGAATATGAATGCATTTCATAAGTTATGAATAGGTGGCAATGCCTCATAAATCAATTAAAATTTTCCATTACTCGACCTAAATTAATTGAGTTATTTTTGAGGTCATGTGAAAATCAAATCTCATCCATACTCAAAGTTTAATCATTTAATACCTTTTATGAGGGCTTACCATGGACCATAAGATATAAATATGAGCCTTAGAGGAATGAATGGTTATGTTATATATTAAGAATTTAAAACATGATCCTTATAAAGGGACAAATAATCCTAAACCAAAAGATACATCAAATGTTATTGTCCTGGAATCATCTCCCTATCAATGATGATCCAACCAAGTTCTTGTACTTCTTAAACATAACCACAAAGAACCTTAACATGATTTCCACCTAGGCAATACATAACATTGGGAAAATATTATGATGACATCTTGGATAAAATATTAAGAGAATCATTTATTGAACTCCCTTTAATTAAGCCCCTTGATGACTCTCATCCTAAACCTAATTGGTATAAATAGAGTGATTTTTGTAACTACCATTATGTACCTAGTAATGAGATCAATATATGTTAGTATTTCAAGATCTTGGTCTAAAACCTTATCAATCAATGGGATTTGTTTTTAGACAATCCAAATTCTCCTCCAAACTAATCCCTCGATACATTTAGACAACTATTCCCAAATAATTCATCTTCATCCAATTATGTAAAAATAAATATGAGAAGCACATAGATCAGAAGGCCCACATAATAAACACTATTTATGATCAACTTATACCTAAAGAAGTCGATAGTGATCCTAAATTATCTTCCAAAGTAACATGAATCTTAAATTTCCTTACAAGGGATAAATTTGAACCATCTAAATTGGTTAAACCCATTTTTATCATCCACTTAAGCCTTCCCCATCTCATTACATGGGATCCTTTAGAGGAAGGGTCATCTAAATGTGCTAAAAATTACTCATGAAAAATGGAAGATAAAAAGGTTACTCCATCCACATGGGATAAATGATTTGGTATGCTAAAGGGTAAAGCCATAAAACACTTGATTATAAGGTTTGAACTCCCTTAAACATCCTAAAATTAAGACTTTCATAAATTTAATCTTTCAACCTCTACTTGTGCTCAAAAGGGGAATATGAATATGCCCCAATTTCAAACTAAGCCATCTATGTTAAGACCTCATCCTTCTTCTAAACTAAAAATTACAATTACAGAACCATCTCTCAAGGGATCTAAGATAACTCAAAAAATTCCACCCATATTACCAACACCAATACCCCATATCAACCCCTTATATTTTTACTACCCCCAAAACTTATCTAAGATGCCTATACCACCCATTAAAACCACTCATATAATTAACATAGAAATTGAGAGTGAAAAAGTAAGCATAGTTCAAAAATTGATACCTTAAAAATGATAAAATATCACCAAGAACCCTTATAAGGATCCTATTACACCATCCTTGATCAACTTCTACAAACTTCCCTTATCATTTTACCACTTTTCAAATTGTTTAGTCCATGTATCCAAAAATTATCATGGTATAAAGAAAATAAGATGGGTGATTACCATAGGACTTGGGCATGATACTAAGAATTAAAATTTTCTCAAATCCCTAATCCATGATCTTTTGGATGAATATGGCCTCTTAATTGAATATCCTTGTCCCAATCCTCTCTTTGACTAAGAAACTAAAGCCATAACCATCTATGAGACTAACATAGTGAAAAACTTAAAACCTTTACAAGAAATTTCAAAACAAGCATCAAAAGTCATGGTTAATAGCCTCAAATCCATCCATGATCAACCCCTTTACAACATGCCCATAGGACCTCCAAACATGAATAACTCTATAAATTTGATAGAGCAACCACTATTATAAATTCATATGATAAACATAGCCATGTTATCTCAGACACAAATGCCCAAAACCTAAAATCCAAATTAATTCAAAGTTTCCATTTCAAAGGCTCCTACCTCAACCATAGAGACCTCCAAACCCTCCACTCTAAAACCAAGAATATCCATTATAGACAAAGCATAGAATAATAATTCCTCATAATTAATACAAATATCAATTCTAAAACCACTCCATCAAAACCCAATAAATATGTCCTTATATGAGAACTCCCTACAACATCATCAAGCCATTAGAAAGGCACTTTAGGCTATTCAAGTGTAACTTGATTAACCCAAACCTCTTACAACATTTATTAGATATTTATACATGGTTTCATTTGTCAGCTTTATTAATTCTAAAATAATACCATTACCATCTAAAGACTAAGATCCACTCTTATTTTTCAATTCTCAAATTAATCAAACTCAAACTAAAAGGGTCATTATTTATAATGGGGAAAGTGTCAGCATTATCTCCTCACACACATTTAATAAACTCTAACTATCACAAATTATTTTAGGCCAATCTCCAGCCATCTTATGGACTTTATATGATATAGTGGATTTTACTCTAAGAACTATTGTCTTCCTTATCTGAATAGGTATGTATATCCTCCACTAGTTATTCTATGTTATAGAGGATGAGGTTCAATATAATATCCTCCAAGCACATCCTTGGATTTGTGTTATACATTATGCTATATACACCTTGCATCAATGCTTCAAATACAAGCATGAGGGCCAAGTCCATATTTTCCTAGCCAATCCTTATCCATTCAAAACCTAAAACCTAGCCTTTTGACCTAATGAAGTTTTAGTCCCTCTAAAAATTCAACTCCATTTACATTATCTAATGAAATATCGATTAGTTTAACAATCCTTTCATTGTGAATCCATAATAAGGATTCCCTTGAATTTGTATCCAAACAACTATAGGTAGAAGAGTATCATTTATTGACACTTAATACCCTTCCTACCCCTCAAGAGTATGTGCACTTAGATAAATATCATAATTATCACCCTAACCTTGGAGATGTCATCCCATTTGGTCATCCCTTCCTATGTACTCATTTGGTATATGGGGGGATCAATCAATCCTCCTCATATATTGATATTCAACCTCATGACAAACCATTCTCCTCAAATTTATCATTCCTAGACAAATAACATTTTATGAGATACACTTAAAATAATGTGCTTGGAAAGGTTTTGGCATAGGACATTATGAGAAGGGACCACATGATATCATGATAGGAGATTTTAGGAAACCCCATAAAACACATAGCCTTAGGTTGAATAAAAATCCTAAAACTAATCCTAAAGCCACTCCTCTATACAATCCCAAATAAGATATCATGTTGTTACCATCCAACATTCCCTCTAAGATAGACAATGTCATTTCCATTCCTCCCAACTTTTTTTTAGTCAATATTTTCAACCTAGGACCTCTCACATATCACATTGATGGGGAAACTAAACACATTCCCCTTACCTACCCTAATTTGATAGAGAAATATTATCCTACCATCCCCATTATTCAATTTTAATATGGTGATTCTATATTGAATTATTTAAGTGCAAAAAACTCTTACCTACATAATTCCCTTTTAATTAAAATGTCTATACTTCTAAACAAGCCACTATAGACATTAACATAGGGTATCAAGAGGTCCCACACATTATTAAGTTTATTTAATCTTTAGACCCTCAGGAACATCATTACTTCACCACATTCCTAGTAGACCATAGTGAGGCCTTTGCATGGTTATATAATGACATGCTAGGTAGTGACCCTAGTATCATCATTCACAATATTGTCACCACCCTTGAAGCTAAACTGGTGAAGATAAAACTATAAAAAATACACCCTCACATTGTGATCTTAGTCAAAAAATAACTACATTGTCTTTTATCCATTAATTTCATCCAATAAATTGGTTACCCCTAATGGGTGTCTAAAATTATTCCTATCACAAAGCCCATAGGAGGACTACACCTCTCTACCAATTTTTTAGACCTCAATCTCCTTGTCCTAAAATTATTTTCCTCACCCTAATATTGATCAACTAGTGGACTTGATAACCATCCATGAAATATTTTCTCTTATGGATGGATTCTCTAGATATAATCAAATCCTTATCTCCATAGAAGACCAACATAAGTCTTTGTTTGTTACTTCTTTGGGGAATTTTTGCTATAGAGTTATGCCTTTCATCCTAAAGAATGTAGGGGCAACTTATCAAAGAGCCATAATTATATTTTTCATGATATAATCCAAAAAAAAATTGAATTTTATGAATATGACCTTCTCATCAAGTCAAAGGTCTAAAAATACCATCTCTTTATTCTTAAAATAATCTTTGTTTACTTAATCTAATTTTGTGTTTGTCTCAATTCCAAAAAGTGTGTTTTTAGAGTTTCGACTGGTAAGCTCCTAGGTTTCATCATCTCCATTCATGGGATATGATTTAAACCTACTAAAATTTGGGATATTATAGTTATATCACCCCCATATATTCTAAAAAAACTCCATATCCTACAAGTAAAATGTAGTCTATTTATCATTTTATCTCTTAGTTATTTGATTGATGTCAACTATTCCATCACCTATTAAGAAAAGATACCTAGTTTTATTTGAGACTCTAATTATCAAGAGGCCTTTAAAACTCTTAAAAACCATCTCCTCATCCCTTTGGTTCTTATTATTCTTGATGAGGTATGACCTTTCTTATTATATATCTTATCCATAGATCATGCGATGGGTGATTTGCTTACCCATCATGATGAGTAACAAATAAAAATCAATTTATTTCATAAGTCATACTCTTGTTGAATATGATACAAATTATACACATATGTATAAATTATTTATGGATGTGGCCATTGTGGATTATAAACTCTGCCATTATTTTCATAATCGCAAAACCTATATAACCATGAGCATTGATCCCTATAATTTTATGTATTTGAAGCCTTATCAGAATCAATGCATGATAAGATGGCTCATGATTTTAGCTAATTTTGATCTATATTTTCTCCATTAAAAATCATTTAAAGGTCAGATCATCACTAATCAATTAGCTAAAGTTCATCTTGTAGGAGGTCACCCATACATTTATGAGTTCCCTGACAAATTTATTACTTCCAAATCCCAAGGAGATCATACGTATCAAATGAATATATTATTGTATGGATCTAAGTGTGAGCATGGATTTATTAATGGAATCATTTTAATACATCCATAAGGTACTCCTATACCTTTATATTTCAAACTTGATTTCCATTACACTAATAATATGGTAGAATATGAAGCCTTAATCATAGGTCTCAAAACTACTTTAACCATAGGCTTTAAGTCACTATATAACTATAGGGATTCCTAGCTGGTGGTCAATCAAATAAATGACACATATTAGTTTAAAAATGGTGTCCTCTAGATATATAAAACATTAGCAGACTACTTATTATCCACCTCAAATCATTATTCCATCTAATCCATTCCATGATCAACCAACAAGTGTTATAATACCATGGCATCCTTGGCTTCCTTTATCCCATCATCCTCTTAGGAATATAAATTTTTTGTCCTAATCCAAAAGGTCAACCAACTCTCTTATACCAAAACTAATCTTCCTTCTATCTACAATGTTGAGCAAAATCAAATAGATCTATGGTACATGTAGGCATTTGATTATTTGTCTAAGGATATTATCCCATTGGATTTATCTAAAAATGGTAAACATACTTTTAGAAATGAACCACTCATTATGTTATACTATAGGGTGTTGTCTATAATCAAGGATTCAATGGTCTTCTCCTTCATTATCTCCAGGATCCTTTGGACACCCTCATAATTAAAGAAACACATGATGGGATATGTATCAAACACTTTAGCAACCTATCAGTTGTCAATAATTTTTTTAAAATAGGTTATTATTGGCCCACTCTAAATTGGGACTATTATGAATATGTCAAAAAATGTATAAAATGTCAATAACATGTTAACCTATCACATATACCTAGTCATGAATTATAGGTAGCCAAAGAATTTTTGCCATTTTCCTAGTGGGGGATAAAGCTTCTAGGATAGATTAATCCTAAATCTTCACAGTAGCACAGTTTTATCATTACCACTACCTAATATTTCACTAAATAGATGGAGGTTAATCCTCTTATTTTGAACAAAGTAGACAAGTTTGTTGATTTCATTAACCATCATATTATCTATCACTTTGATGTTCCTCATAAGTTCATTATAGATAATGGGAGATATTTTAAAAATAAGCATGTCAAAAAAATTTATGATTATTTTAACATTAAAATATTATTTTATTCACCTTATTATCCAAAATCCAATAGACATGTTGAATCATCTAATAAGAACCTTATTAAAATACTAACCAAAGTAGTCAATGAGGTTAGGAATAACTTGTATATTCACATTCATTTTACCTTATGTGATTATCAAACTAGCATTTAAACCCCTAAATTTTCTACCCCTTTATCTTTAGTCTATGGCATAGAATTTGTCCTCATTATAGAGGTCTAATTTCCTTCTCTTCAAATTTCTCTTAAAGACATTATTTCTAAAGAGGATTATCATCAATAATGATTGGCATAGCTTGAACTCTTATGTGATTATCAATTAATGGCCCTCAATAATCTCCATGCATATCAATAAATAATAAAATGTGCATATAATCAACATTTAAAAGAATGAGAGTTTAATATCGATGATCTTGTATTTAAATAAAATCATCATGTTATGAATATGGAAAGAAGTAAACAAGAAGAATTTTCTCCAAATTGGATTAGATCATACATTATTACTCATTAATATGGGTCTAGGGAATATTGTGGCCTCTCTTAAAGGTAAACTAGAATATGAGCCTCTTAACACTTTGCATGTATGTCCTTTCTACTATTAGTAATCTTTAATAAACTATAGTTAGCATAGGTTCTCCTCCTTTGGTTTAAAAAAAAATGCACCCCCTATCATTTAAAAATATGCAATAATTATAATGAATCATGTGGTATCTAGTATCATACCTATCATAAATTTAAATGTGAAGACCCCAGCTTTATTCATATCATGTTCTAAATGGGTAAGCTCTACCTATAATAAGAAGGATGCCCAAATCATTATTTCCTAAAATATATTACCTAAAAAATTTATTCTTGGGATAAAAATATTGTCTTGTGTAACGGCTTTGTCTATAAAAATAATCCTAGGTTGCCTTAATTGAATCCATGATAATAAAGTAATTTGGGATACAAATCAAGCAAAGGGAAAAATTAAAAACTTCTCCCTTGAAGGATAGCTATTTGTAAAAAGTAAAAATTCACAAACTACTCCCTTAAAGGATAGTTTCTCAATAATATATCCTAAATTACAAACTACTCCCTTGAATGATGGCTATCTAAGTAATAAAATACATTATAAAACTTATCACATTTATCAATTTTCTATAAGCATGCCTCTAAAAATCCCAAAAAGGAAAATCAAAAGTATTTCAATAAATCTTCATGCATTGATAAGCTTTCTCAAAGTCATATACTTATCACATGATCATTTTACATGAATTAGCATAAGGAGGTCCTAAGGGTAGCCTTAAATATCTAGAACATAAGGTGATACATATATTCCTAAAAATAAAAGCTTAGACATCCATCATGTGAAAATCAAATCCATTTTATTTCACTAAATTTTAAATCTATTTAATGTTTAAGGAGAAACAAAGATGAAGGGTAGGGATTAGAGATTAGAGAGAACCTAGATCAGTTACACGCCTTATCTAGATGATGTTGAGAACTCCTCTTTGGCTAGGGAGGACTACCTATAAATAAGAAATCACTACTACTAAAAATATTTGTTGGTAGATATATGAGTGGGCTGCTAAGCTATGCACTTGTTCTTGTAAGTGTCAAACTTCCTTAGGAATAATATTCCACTTTTTGAAACAAAATGGTAATGAATAACAAAATGAAAAGAGAGTAAGAGAGAGATATTCATACCATTCTTGTAGTCTGAGTGAAGCAAAGAGTGACACAATGTAAGTAATATGGGGTTATTGGTGTTTTTGGAGGTTTTTTAGGTAGGCTTAGAGAAGTTGGTGAAAATACATAGTCACCAATGTTAGTTAAGGCTACCAATGTTGATAAGGAGCTATGACTAATGTCGGTTATGTGACCGATGTCGATAGGGGTAGTAGGTTTTCATGAGGTTATAAGAGAATTTTTTAGCTCAGAGGTAGATGTTGGTTAGGTTTATGAGGTTAGGAAGAGTCATGAGGGAGTTGGTAAGACTCAGGTGGGTCTACACAGAGGGTTGGTATGTTTGGAGAAAAGGGAAACAAGTGAAGGGTTTTTATAACTCCTTCACAAGGAGATTCAAGACGTTCATAAAATGATAAATAGTATAATGTAAAGTAATTATAAAATGACTATTTCAATGAATTACAAAACACAAAGATATACTATGAGTGCTGGATAGATGGCTCTGATGAAGTGTGTTGAAGCAATAGGTGAAACAAAAAGACAAGTGTGTTATAGTCATTTAGAAGAATCTAAGCTCTATGCAATATATCAATTCCTAATATGGATTGATTTGTGTAGAGTAATGGTAAGCTTAGATGTAGAAAGTTGAATGCTAAAGCTTGAGTGCAAATGATTAATTTTTTTTATGTTTATTGCCCTGAATATTGTTTAGAATTTGGCTTAAGTAATCGACATCAGTGATCCTATCGACATCAGTCATGGGTTGATTAACATTGGTGGTATGAGAATAGGTAAGAGGGATATATTTAGCCTATTTTATGTTCTTTTTCCTACCAAGTGTGGTATCCATTAGGAAATGGTAGAAATGCAAGGTTAAGAAGGATGTAGTTAGAAATTTATGTTTAGGGTGAGAACAAGTCATGATTAGTTAGGATTAAGGGACTAAGTCTTGAGGTGACTTAGAGGGTAAGAATTAGTCTTAGGATGAGGTAGCTAGGTAAGGTGGCATAAGTAGCTTTTAATTAACTTCACTAAATACTTTTAAATTGATTAAATGTGTGAGGGGTGAAAACATGGGTTAGGAAGGCTAAGTATTGAAAAGGGCTCAAGGGAGGGTTCAACATAGGGATTTATGCATGTGTATGATGTAATTTTGGTGTCTACATTTGCCCATTTTTATTTTATAAGTTGTGTTGATAGGTTGCAAGACAAAAATAGGAGTTGGATGCTCTAGGTAGATGAAATATCCCCCCTCAAAATGAGAACTGATGGAGGAGAATCTAGAATTAGGTACCAGTTTGATAAAGAATTAATTGGGTGGGTGGATATTAAGTGTGAGCATGGTAATATCACTTCTTGTGGGTATGATACTACAATTTATAGTTGACATAATCAATAATAGGTAAAGGTGAAGAGAACTCAGATATAAATAACCAAATCATAGATTGTAAGTGATAGCTGATAAGGTTAAAATGATTAAAGTTATAGCTTCAATGGTCCATGTGTTTTAGGTATCTAAGGTAAGAAGTGCTTTTGGTAAACATAAAAGGTGGTAGGTGATAGGACTAGCTTGATCATGATCTAAAACACCTGATATACATGTATTTTTATAATAGCCAACTATAGTGAGGTAGCATTAGTGATCAAGACAAGTAATGCAAGGTTAGTTCAAAAGGGTCAATGGTTGAGGATATATTTGTGATCTATAATCAAAGTCATCATGGGTGAAGATTGAAGTGATATAAAATGTTCATTATCATCATTGGGGAGATATATGTGATCTCCAAGGTTGGTTGTCATGGTCAGTGAGATATACATGATCTCCAAGTTGCCCTAGATTGATGGTGTATTTTAAAGGTTGGTAGTTGGGGTTGAAAACTCTAATTTGAAGGTTGTTGATGTTAGTTATGTCATCAATGTCGATAGGAAGTATTGTCAACATCAATGGGTGACTAAACCTAATAAAAAGGGGTTTGGTGGCCCACCAAAACTCATTTGTGACATTTCATTAGAGAAAAAGAGCTCTAAGTGTTATGGTGCATAAGATAACTTTAGCCTATCTATTGGTGGTGAGTTGGTGAGAGATAAGTGGTTGAGAAGATGTGAGAGAGTAAGGGTCAAATTGAGCATTTAGTGTGCCATATTGTGATTGAGCGAGTGTTGATGTGGGTAGAGATAGTAGAGATAGGAGGGGACCTAACTAGAGGCACACCACCATAAGTACTAGCCATTATAGCCTAGAGGAGATGGAGAGATGAGGTAAGATTCCCTTCAAATTAAATTTTAATTTAAGGTTTTTAATTTGTGATTTGGAATAATTTTTTATGGTTAGGTGGAGAGAGGGTAAATACAGGGGTAGTAAATGTAGTGAGGGTAGTTTTAGATGAATTTAGGAGTGGTTAGGAGTAATTTTTAGAAAAAACTTAAATTTGGGAGGTAAGCTATTCAGCCCTACGTCCAAACCAATCACCGATGTTGGTAGGGTTTGTCGACATCAATCGATAATGCACCAATGTCAGTTGACATACAACACCAATGGTGATGGCCTTAATTGATGTTGGTTATAGAAAAAAAACCTCAAATAAGAAGAGAAGGCCCATTTTGGATCCCTAATTGAGTTAGTCATCAAGATTAATGGTTGAGCTAGCCTCAGAAGACCTCATTTCAACTGAGTGATACCTACATATCCCAAGTGAGGACTTTAGACCAATGTAGTTCTCCTAGTGCATAGGAAAAAAGGGTGAGGTATGGTTAAGGGAAGTAGTTAGGAAAAGGGAGTTTGAAATAGGTAATGGGACATAAGACTTAAAATATAGGTCATGAGATCGAGGGTGTGAGATATAGGCTATGGGGCCTAGATTTGAAGATATAGGCCATGATGCCTAGAGTTGAAAGATAGGCAGTTGGTCCTAGGGTTGAGAGATAGGCAGTTAAGCCTAGGGTTTAGGTGGGTATACAGTCAAGCTAACCTTAGAAGATGCCATGTTGAATTATTTTTGCCTATATATCCTAAATAAGGGCCTCACATTGATGCAATTATCCTATAGAAAGGGAAAAAAATGGTGGAGGTTTATAATGGAAAGTATGTGAATTAAGGTTTGTGTGATTGGATGCAAGCTAGGCAAGAGTTGACATTATTAGATCGACTACCTATGTTGCAAATGAGGATGAGGAGGGATGTTACCATGGATGAGTGGGAGCATATGGTATTCATAGGGTTAGGAAGAGTGTGATGATATTACAAAGTTGCACATGATATTAGCTTGATGATAACATTAATAGAGAGGTGGGATCACACCACCAACACCTTCCATTTGCCTATTAGAGAGTTGACAGTGACACAAGAGGATGTATAGAGGATTTTATAGTTACCACTCTAGGGTGAGGAGATCATCTCATGTTTGAGAGAGGAGCATGATATTCACATGGATACATTATTTGGGGATCATATTAGTGAGGTGACCTATCATTGAGTGAGTTTTGCATATTAGCTAATATATACTATAAATGAGGAGCAGCATCAGTTATATATCCTCATGATGATAGGGATTATAATATATGCACTACTAGATGTAGATGGGGGAGATTTCTTATTGTGTTGACAGGTGTGTTGGCACAGATGGTTGAGTAGTAGATAGTGTATACATTGGGACCAACTTTTTTGACATAATTATATAGAGAGTTGAGGGGTTTGAGGCTATGATGATGGTATAGTTTATGCATCAAGAATTTAATCCATTAATAGGCATATGAGCACATCATGGTGACACATCCATTGGGGCTACCCATCATGATTGTAGCTAGTGTTAGGGTTGGGTTTAGATGGTGGAAAGAGGTTATGGCCTAGACATGAGTAGATGGCATAATGTGAGACATTAATTATTATAGGAATATGATAGATGGATTGATTCCTATATATATTGTTTGGAATCCCTACTTAACATACCCAACATTTAGAGAATAGGTAGATTAGTTTTTCAACTTATAGATCATGTTATGGGTCAGAGGGAGATGAGATAGAGAGCTAGAGATGATACCCATGGCACAGGGCAAGAGATAGGTTGTCTTGTTATAGGACATACCTCCTACCTTTCCTCTATATAGGATGGATGATATAGAGGCACCCCTACCTTTTCCCCAAGAGATAGATGGGCTATATTTTGAGGAGCTACTAGTAGGCTTGAGTATAGTAGATCCTAGATGCACAGCAACTTATCTTACATGGTGGATAGGTTTGCATTTTGTGGTTTAGGTCAGGAGGCCACCACTAGATTTTTGTGGAGTTATGAGAGAGAGAGAGAGATGTAGTCTTATAAGACTAAGATGTAGTGGTACAAGCCTGAGATGTAGTAGTATAAGTCTGAGATGTAACACAAGCATAGGTTTTGGTCTTATAGGGGTATGTTATGACATTATATGGATAGGTTAGGGTATTACAGGACTAGGTTACTACACTGATAATAGAGAAAGATAGTTTGAGAGTAGCAAGATATGTTACTTCTCATCCTCCACCATAGGGACTAGTACAGGGTCCTATAGTAGGTATGATGGGTTTGCTATAGATTGTATCTGTAGTGAGGTACAACATTACTCTAGATGAGATTACATACTATGAGAGAGCCATCAAGTTGTTCCCACATATTCAAAGCTATTCTAAGTTTAGAGAGTAGGAAATATCAATGACACATGCCATGACTTCTAGCTCACATAGACGCAGATAGGTAGAGAGTGGTGATTATACTACTTCTTCATGAATATAAATGTACATCAATAAAACATATCAATATCATCTCTCTCTCAAAAAGTATATCTCTCATCTTTAAATCATAGGCTGATGTTGTTACAACATATATATGAGAGTTTATTATTTTGAGATGTGTTTATGGGATGGTGATATTGTTGAAGTTATTATAATGATGTGGATAATTTATGTTATTTTAATGTTGAATATGTTAGTTGAGTTAGACTAGCATTTCCCATATGTGTGGCAGTATATTCATGATTGATTGGTTAGCTTCATCTTAGCATTTTTCCATATTTGTGATGGTGTATGCTTAAAATGAATGAATAGGGTACTTTTTTTTTATTTCAGCATTTTTCCATATTTTTGATGGTGTATGCTTAAAATAAATGGCATAGGCTTGACAGTTTTCCTATTTATTATTATTTAGAGAAACTATGATTGCATGTTTGGTGGATTGTACATGTGATTATATGAAAAGGATTAATGGGTAATGATTTGTTAGTTTTAGTATAGTTTTGGATAGTTATTTTGAGTATCTTTGCTTGAGATGGGTATGTGAGTGAGAATATTTGTTAAACACATAACTCTAATAATCAAGCAAGATTGGCAGAAAGGCAAGAACATGATTGAATTTTACCATGAGATGAGATCTCAAAAGAGAAATTGACATGTGATTGGGATGGAAAAGGAAGAGGCACGATGCTCACGGATTGACAAAGACCATAATCACAACATAAATAGGCTTAGGAGCATGAGCCTCTTTCATTCTTTGCATCATTTGACCATTTTTTTGTTAGAGAAGCATCATACGTACCTTGTGTCAAGTGAGTTTAAAGTCCCTTGAAAGATTTTGAGGGGAAAAAGGTAAAAGGAATGAGTGTTTGGGTAACGTAACATTCTTAGTGGGGATGGTATGCCCCTTATGTGGGTGACTTGAGAGCTACTATAGGTAAGTGCATGACTTAAAGTCAAGTAGTTTCTTTTTGTGTGTAAGTTGATCAATGCAAGAAGCCTAAAATGTGATTTTATTTGTGTCGATGTCACATAAAGTTGATCAATACAAGAAGCTTCCAAGTCATTATTTCCCTTGATAACAAAGTTTGTCTTACTCTCTCTCTTAGTTTTTTTTGTAAGTTGATCAATGTAGGAATCCTAAAATGGGATGTTGTTTGTGTTGAGGTCATATGAAGCTGATTAATATGAGAAGCTTCTAAGTCAGTATTTCCCTTAATAACAAAGCTTGGCTTATCCATCCTTTAAGGGAGTGGTCTAAGATTTTGTTTTTTATTTTTAATAGATGTCCTTCAATGGAGAAGTCTATTTATAGTATCAAGGAGAAGTTATGTAGTTGTCCTTCAAGGGATTAGTTTATGTTGAGAATCATGACTTGAGAGATTATAACTTGTCTATGTATCCCATTTGTTTTATTTTTTTCTTTTTTAACTTTAGTCATGGATAGGACTATAGAGGCTTAGAGGTTTTTCACTTTGAGGACAAAACCGTTGAACTTCATAGGTTTATTAAGCATGTAGGGATAAGTGTTAAAATAAAGGGATATAAATGTAATATGGTTTCTCAAGGGATGAACTCAAGTAAAACTTAAGGTGAAGCGTCACTTGATTAACAAAAGAATGGTTATAGGTGCAAAGAATTTAAAGGCTCAGGTTTTGGCATTCCTTTGAGAGAAGATAAGTGATAAGTTCATGATCCATACTTGTGAGTTATAATGTAGGGTCCAAGCTAATTAGGAGCAAAATTACCCCATTTTCTTTTCTCTATGTTCCTCACATGTTGATTTTCCTTTAAGATGAGATCTCTGATATTGAAATCATGCTCCTTGAGATTTTTGTTGTAAACACTTTTGATACGCTCTTGATAGATTTGGATGTGGTTGAGGGATATGAGATAGCATTCATCAAGCAACTCAAGTTGAGTCAAACATTCTTGGCAAAAGTTATCACTAGTATGTCTTATAGAGAAATTTGAATAGAAAGAATTTGGACCTCAAGAGGTAAAATAGCTTCCATCTAATAGACCAAGAAAAAAGATGCGGCACCTGTAGGGGTTTGAATGCTAGTGTGGTAATCCCATAAAGTAAAAGGAATGTACATATGACAATCCTTGCCAGTATCATTGACTACTTTCATGAGGATTTTAGTTAGAGTTTTGTTATAATATTTTGCCTGTCTATTTTCTTGTGGATAGTATGGTGATAAGAATCTTAATTTTATTCTAAATGCATCACAAAGCTTTTGGATAGTCTTTTTTTTAAATATTTTCCATTGTTTTTTATAATTTTATGGGGGACACCAAAATGATAGATGATGTGATGGTTGATAAAGTCAAAAATTTTACCAACCTTAGAGAAGATGAGAGGAATGGCCTCAACCAACTTTGTGAAGTATTAGTAGCATTAATGATGGAATGGTGACAAGGAGATGAATGAGAGTTAATCTCACCAATTAGATCCAAACCCCATTAGGAGAAGGACCAAAAGTCTTTGGTGACTTGTAAGGCATGGCTTAGAACATGAAGGAGGTTAGCATGTTGTTGACATTTGATGCAATGCCTAATTTATTCACTACAGTCTTGATGGAGTATTTGCCAATAATAGCCAAGTCAAAGGATACATTTGGAAACTATGTTACCATTGAAATTCCCACCATAAACCCCATCATGGACTTCCTTAATGGTGAAGGGGGTCTCAGTACTGGTGAGGCATCTAAGGAGGAGATCATCAAAATCTCACTTATAAAGAAGTCCCCCTAGCATGGTATAATGAGAGACACATTTCATGAAGGCATATATTCCATTATTGGAGAGATCGGAATGGGTAATAGAAAAGGAGAGGTAATCTGTGAGTTGATTGTACCATAAGTCATGTGGGTTGTGTGTTTCATTTTTGATAAAAAAAGGATGTTAGTTGATACATAGGAGAGCAATGTTAAGTGATGTACAATGACATAGATTTTTAATGAAGAGGGTGAAGAGGGTATGTGTGAAGTAAGAGAAGCCATTATGTTATCAAACTTGTTTGTAAATCAAGGAATAGTTTTCAAGATGTATGATTCTAATGATTTTAATAGTGTATCCACATGATGTTTATATCATTATAAAATTTCATTATTACATAGGTAAGAATCATTAACCTAATTAACCACTAGCAGGGAGTCACCAAAATTGGTTTTTGATTTGACACCCAAGAAAATATCCATTTAAAGCCCTAAGATCAAAGCTTCATATTCAACCATATTGTTAGTATATTCAAAATCTAGTTTAAATGACAAGGGCATAGGCTCACCATCAAGAGGGATAAGGATGACCCCTAAACCCCTACCATGTTGACATTTAAACCCATCAAAGAAAATCATCATTTGATATGAGATGTCATTGGTAGAGAGCATTATGATATATTCATCAAGGAATTTGAGGTTTGAAGTTTGGTTGTCAACTAAAGGGGTGATAGCTAACTAGTTAACAATCATTTTCTCCTTGATACACTTCTATTGAATAAATTCCAAGTCAAATTTACTAAGAAACATGAGCCATTGAGTTACTCATTAGTTATGATATGGCTTAGAATTCATGTATTTGAGGGGATCAGTATGGGTGATGGCATAGGTTTTGTGATTTAAGAGGTAATGACAGATCTTGGAAGCTACAAAGACCAACATGAGACAAAGATTTTTGGTATGGGTATATCAACTTTCATAATCAATGAGTGTGAAACTTATGTAGTAAACTACTTTTCTTCAATGGTGATCATCTTGATGTGTAATCATAGCACCCAGAGAATGGTCTGTTATTGAGATATAAAGATAAAAAGGCTAGTTTTCCTTAGGTGGAATGAGAATTGGTGGGGAAAAGAGATATCATTTGAGAGCATCAAAGGCTTCTTGTAAATATACATTCTAATGGAAGGAGACATATTTTTTGAGGAGATGGTGAAAGGGTTGGCAATGATCTAACAACTGAGAGATGAAGTGGTAGATTGACTAAAGCTTGACTTGTAGGCTACAGATTTGTTTGATATTAGTAGGTAGAGGCATGTCTAGTATTTTTCAAACTTTATAAGGGTTGAATTCAATACCATAGATAGAAATTATAAAGCCTAAGAGCTTATTATAAAGGAAACCAAAGACATGTTTCTTTGGGTTTATTCAAACATTATATTGGAGGGGACAAGTGAATACGATTTTAAGAATCATCAAGAGATATTCGTGAAGTTTAGACTTTCAGAGTAAGTCATCCACATAGTCTTCCATAATTTTGTGTAAGATATCATCAAAGATGTAAGTCATGGTGTATTGGCAGGTGGCACTAGTATTCTTCAGACCAAAGGGCATGACCCGATAATAGAAAGTCCCCCATGGGGTAATGAAATTTGTCTTGTGTTGATCCTCAGGAGTAACTAGGACTTGATTGTAACCTAAAACTTGTCCATAAGTGATAGCATCTCATGGTTAGATTTTATATTAATAAGTTAGTCAATACTTGGCAAAGGGAAGTCATCCTTTGGATAAGTGAGGTTTAGGTCACGATAGTTGGTGTAGATGTGGATTCCCCTATGACTTTTGTGATAGGAAAAATATTGGAAACCCATTGCATGTAGTCAATGAGTTGAATAAAGTTAATAAAAAGGCATTAGAGCTCTTCTTTGACAAGGAAATTAGAACAAGGATGTATTTCATGAAGATTTTACTTAACAATTCTAGCATCTCAGTTGGTGACAATGTTATGGGTGATGATAGAGGGGTTAATACTAAGAATGTCATTATAAGACCAAGTGAAGGCTTTGTTATGGTTATTAAGAAATGTAGCATCATTTGCTTGCTCAGAGGAATGCAAAGGCTAGCCAATATTAAGGACATAAGGGTTATCATGAGAGGGAAAATTAATTTCAATTGTTGATTCATTTAACATAGCCTATGTTTTAGATGGGAGTGATCATTAGATATAGGAATCATCTATACCCATGTATGTGAGAATAGCATCATCATCTTGACATTGGACAATGTTGACAGTGGGAGAGTCTTCATCAATAATTTTAGGATGAATGAGAGGAAAGGATCATGTTTCCTTACCTAGGTGATAGGTGAGGGAGCCCAAATGGATAACATTTATTGAAAAAAAATAGGAGATATAAATACCTCTGATTTGGCAGGTTATGGTGGAGGAGAGGATGGAAAAGGAGAGATTCTCTCTTTAATAATTGGTATATGAGAAGTTTTGGTGAGTTTAGTTGGTTTGTTAAAACCCACTCCATGTTGCTTTTTGGCATTGTCAATGGTTTTGCTAGTGGGATATTCAATGGGTGTATGAACACCCTACTCATAATAACCCAAACCAAATCCTTTCTAGGCACACCTATAAAGATAGGTGTGAGTGAAGCTAGGCTTGCTCAAGAAAGAGAAATCATAGGTAAATGGTTGTGGTGAAGAGGATTGATTGTCGATAGCGGGAACTCCATCAATTCCCCCATATGTGAAATTAGTTTTAAGGTTAGGAGGACTATACAAAAAGACCATCCCAATATGGGGATCATAATTAGGGTGCATATGAATCTTTCCATACTCTTATGGAGTATGGAACATGTTGACTACCAACAAATGATATTTTCTGAGTGACAGATGCTTGAAAGTTTCCTCCATGGGGTCTTTGTCAATAATTTATGTTACTAGTATCTATGTAACCAAGGTAGTGGAGCTTGTGAAAGATTTATAAGTATAATGCAAAGATTATGTCTTTAATGGAATGAGAACATGATTTGGGATATAATTCATGTTTCATGTTTTGAAAGGAGGTGGGTTAGTGGGAATAACATGCACTTGCCCATTGTGCTCAAACTTGATGTAATGGTGCAAAGTCAAGGACACACATGTCATAGAACATATCTAAGGTCATCCAAGTAGTATGTTATATTATAACTCTCCTTCTACAACATAGAAGAGCTCAATAATTATGTAAGGACCTACACAGATATGTAAGATAAAAGTACCCACCATATTATCTATGGTATCATTGAAGGAGTGGAACACCATGTCAGTTTGAGACATGCAATTGTCAGGATGGGCTAATTGTTTATAGGCATGGGTAGAGATAATATTAATACTATCTCCCCCATCGATCATGACTATTTTGACATGAGTTTAATCGATATATGTAGTGATAAAAAGGATATAATCCTACTCTTTAGGTTGTTGAAGTGGTATTTCTGAATCATTAAAGGAAATTAGGGAGGTGTTAAGAGAGCTAACCAAAGCTACAAGAGTTGAAAGGTACTAATAAAATCTTGATAGTGTTAGGGTGATTTTTGGATTAACTCATACAAGGACATTTTCATAGGGGTTTGTGAAGTTATTTCACCATCAAGTTTTGATTAACTTCTAGAGATGTTAGTTTCAAGACACCTAACATGGAAATCTTGAGATTCGAAGGAGTGTCTTCAAAGAGTGGATGAGCCCAAGGGGTAGTGACCTTTTCCTTACCTTTATCATTTTTATTTTGTGACCACATGGCCACATTAGCCATGTTGATCTAAAACATAGGTGAAGGAGGTGGCAAAGGGGGTATGACAACATCTTTGGGTTTGAATTTAGGTGTAATGGTATGAGGCATTATGGATGCCATAGGTGGAATAATAGGAAGGTTAATGGGAGTATCCATAAAGATGGTCTTGGTATCAAAGTGTTGTTGAATGACTCTAGTGAGAGATTTACAACTCTTATTATTGTGTCTAGGTGAATGATGATACAAACACACTTGTGTATCATCAAACCAAGATAGCTTTGATTTAAGAGGTTTATAAGGCTTAATAGGAGGAAGAGTTATTATAGAGGATTGTAATAACTTGCATAGGAAAAATATCTAAGAGCCTATGAGTGGGCTAGGACTTATTATTGTAATAAGGGTGGACACATTCTTTGGTTTAGGATTCATAAGGGTGATTTTGTGTAGCACCTTTTTAGGTGGTGATGGAGCCATGTGTTTTACTAACACTTCTTTGGTGGTAGGTCTCATCGTGTCAGATGTGAAAGGTATACTAGGTGCTAGAGGTAGTAGTAAAGGTAACTTAGCCTTTGATTTTACTTGGATTGGTGATACCCCAACTAAAGCAGAGGGATGTGATCCCAAAATTGAAGGTAAAGTTGATGGTGGAAGAGGGAAGGATCGGCAAGATCTAGGAAGCTTAACATTCTTCCTTAGTTTAGGTCATGTAATTCTAACTTGTGGTTGGAAAGTTAGACCTAATTTTACCTATGGATGAATTAGATTAGAGATCAAGTGTATGCCTAAAGCCCTGATTTGCTTTAATGTGGCAGACACCTGTGAGGGTAAGGGATTTGATGTAGAAGGAAAAGCTTCTAGTGATTTTATTGAAGAAGCTCTAACTTTGTCAAAGATAGTGGGGTAAAAGGTAGTGAGAGGATTGGTGGTAGAGGATAATACTCATTATGTAGGATAAGGATTTTTACATCGATCCCAAACTATTGCATGATCTAGCTTTGTGGAGTTAATAAATTCTAGATTTCTCACTAACCACAAAAAAGGTTTAGATGAAGTTGATGTAGGCCTTATGATTGTTTCTTTATAGGGCTTACGTGATTAAGAAAGAGGGAAATTTTTGGCCTTCGCTACCTTGAGCCAAAAATGAGAAAGAGCCATAATAGGGTCTTCTTTGACAAAGACAGGAGAAGAGGCATGGTCTTCTATGATTAAGGGAGAGGTAGGTAAAGAAGGATCCTTAAGGGGGTATAGCAAAGGTAAAATTTATCCCTCAGCATGTGGGTAAGGAATAGGTAAATTATGATCTTCTATAGGTAAAATAAGTGGTAAAATTGGTTGAATTGGAGTAGGCACAATAGGTCTCTCACCTAATGTAGGAGTAGATAACATTGGCTCCTCTAGGTGAGAAGGATTGGATGGGGTACTACCTTCTATCAGTAGAGGAGAGGCAGGTGAAGAAGGTTCCTCAAGAGGGTATAACATAGGAATGATGTTCCCCTCAACATGTAGTTGAGGAATGGGTAAGGCATGGTCCTCAAGTGGTAAGAGGATACATAAAATGGGTACAAAAGGAACTAGAAATATAGGATTCTCTTATGAAAAAAGGAGAGGTAAAGGAGGCCCTTCCTAATGTGGGAGCAGAATAGGTGAAGTAGGCTCTTCTACTCAATGAGGAATAATAGGTAAAACTAAATCCATTAATTATGGGGGAGGAGTAGGTAAAATGGGTGCCTATTTTTTTGGGGTAGGTTGGACTGGAGGTAAAGGAAAGACCATATTGACCATATGGATATTCTGATCACATAAATTATCAGTCATGGTTTGAACATTATTTTGATTAGGTGAATGGTTTGGAAAAGGTTCTTTGAACATAGCCATATTTTGATTAACAGGCACATTAGGGTTATCCAAGATGAGATCACCCCTATCAAGCATATCTTAAACAATGTTTTTGAATGTCTTACAGTTATTACAATTTTGGCCTTTGACTCGATGGTAGCCATAAAACTCATCCTCCTTATACCAAGTAGGAATAGGATGGGAGGGATCAAACTATATAGAAGGCTTGATTTGAGGAAGGATTATGGATCCTTATTGTAATAGTTTTTCCAAAATGGAAGTATATGACTCCCCAATGGGAGTATATCATCTTTGTTCATACCATTGTTAGAATTACTTGGTCAAATTTTGTGAGGTTAAGGAATTAGGTTGGTTTGTGGTTATGGAAGAAGTTGATTTAAATACCAATGTATTGGTGGAGCCTTTATATTTTTGGTTATAAAGAGAATGTTTAGAAGAAGAGCCATTTGATTTTCAATTGGCATTCATACTATGCAATTGGATTCTATCTTCGTCTATAGCCTAGATCTTGAATTTCTATGCCATTCTAAAGGCTTCATCAAATGTGCAATAAATTGATACTCAGAGTGTGGACAGAATATGCTTAGCACATGCCCTTAAGAATATCTCAATAAGCTCAATTTGGGGTAAATAAAAGGAGAGTTGATTGATCAAGCCTCTCCAATGAGCGATAAAATCTGTGATAGACTCATCATCAAATTGTTTAATAGAATAAAGGTCTGTAATAGAAAATTTGTTATAAATGTTAATAGAGAAATGGTCTAGGAATAATTGTGTGATTTGGGTAAATGAGAAAAGGGAGTGACAAGTTATATAGCTATACCAATCTAGGGTAGCACCCGAAAGAGACATAAGGAAGGTGTGAAGCAATAATGCATCATCATGCCCTATTAAATAACAATAATGTCTAAATGATCACAAATGCTATTACGGGTCCTATTTACTCTAGAAGCGAGTAAATTTTGGGAGTTCCCATTGGTTTGGATAAGGTAAAATAGGCACAAAAGGATGGATGGGCTCATTGCATATTTTATCATAGGATAACACATTCTTTGAACCTAATACAAATGTCTCTAGATTAAACATCTTGTCCATCAACATCTTGATGAGGTTTGGAGGAGGATTGGTTTGGGAGATACCCCCTAAGTTATGGGGAACTTGATAAGAAGTAGAGGGAGTGTATGACATAGCTTGTAGTGGTTGTGTTGATGCAACATATGGATACTGAGTCATAGGCTGGTGGGTGGAAATGAAAAGGGCTTGGTCCACTGGGTTAAAAACTATGCTTTGGTTAGATGTTGTTATTGTAGGTTAGGTTGTTGGCATCATTATAATGTGTGAAGGGTGAGTCATAAATCATGTAATTATAGGTTTAAGAGTAGTTAGGATGGGTACCACCAAATTCTAAAATGGGTTAGACTTGATTGAACTACTTATGGTTGTGAAGATAGGGAAGTAATGATAGGATTTAGGTAAGACTAGGTGGTTGGCGATGTTGAACTTTGGACATTGTTTATGGTTTGGATACTTATTGAAGTGGTGGTTTGATTAACCATAGTGAACATAGTGTAGATAGCTAAAACTAAAATTATCTCCATTAAAGAAGTTGGCATACCATATAGTTGGTCACCTAAATAATTGTGGGTTTGGCTCATGGCAAGGTAATGTTGAAGGGCTACCACATTATGATAAATAAATCTAGCAAAATGGGAATTTGATTGTGACTAGGAGTATTCTCTATGATAGAATCAACAATAAGAGGGGAAAGTGGAAGTGGTTGCTGACTTACATAATTAGCAAGAATTTTGGCTTGCCTTCACATCAATACCGTGTAAGAATAAGTATAAACAATCTTAGAACTCTATATTAGTGACAAAGTAAGGAAAAACTAGGTTTAGTTATAGATAGGTAGGTTGTTTTAGCTTGTTATTTTGAGCAAACTAAAAATAACCAATTTACACATTCGTTGATGTCGATCACTTGATCGATATCGATAGGTTAAAGTCTACCTATGTCAGTGGATTTAACCAATGTCGATCACTGTGGAGTCTTGAGAGATGAAAAATCTAATGTTTTAGAAAACTAGACATAAAATCTAGGCAAAAAAAAGGATGCAAGAGGTCTATATAAGGAGGATGAATACTCAAAAAACTTGATATAATAGGCTATATAACTTGAGTATTAAGAATAGTGGTGATTTTGTAAATCAATGAAAAAATGTCCTTACCAACTCCAAAATATAGAAAGTAATAGAAAAGGAAAAACACATATAGCCACTAATTATTAAATATTAGATATTAATTTTAGTCTCATGTTGGCTTATGCCTTAATCAGATAGTGAGATGAGATTTTGGCTATCGAATTTACTAGAAAGTAATCTAGAGCTAGTTTCATGTTAATTTTGTTGTTCAAGAGGAAATTTGTGTTAGACCAGGTACACAGCTTGTTATAGTAGCTTGATCCCCACACTTCATGGACCTAAAGACAATCCATGCTGCTTAGCCAAAATATACCTTCTATCTAGATTTTATACTCAACCAGAGACTGGAGTGGGTTCAACCCTAGGTGGTGAAATCTAAGTAGGATAGTCGAGTAGGGTAAGGTGATCCACCAAGTGATGAAATCTCAATGGGCCTTATCTCAGGTGAGTTTATATGTTTGTTTTTATGAGTGTGATCTGGTAGTGTAACATGGGTGTGCTACAATTTATTCATAATGCTTGTAATTAACTAGGTGAGCTAATATGCAGTAAGAAAACAATGAAGTGTAGTAAGTTTTAAACCCAAATATAAAATGTTTTGATTTGAATGAAATTAATGATGAAATAAGAGAAGAGAATGAATTTATCTATCCTAATGTGCATACAATAAAGAGATAAATAAGATATTTTTTTAACTTGCAAGAAAAATGATAAATTTCTTTTAGAGGCAAAAAAAAGAGAAGAGTGATAAGGAAGAAGAAATTTTAGTTTATTGCCTTTAAATAGAAAATAAAATGTTGAATACTCTATTTTGAGGAAAAAGTGAGGAAGAAAGTGAAAAGAATGAAATTTTCACTATAATGCACCTATATGAATGCTTAAAACAAGCAATGAACCTAAGGAAAACTCCAGGGTCCCACCAGGCATGCTAGAAATGTTTCACTAAATTTTTAATCTATTTGATGTTTAAGGAGAAATAGAGATGAAGGGTAGGGATTAGAGATTAGAGAGAACCCAAATTGGTTGTGTGCCATATCTAGATGATGTTGAGCACTCTTCTTTGGCTAGGGAGGACTTTCTACAAATAAGAAAGCACTACCAATAAAATATTTGTTAGTAGATCTATGAGTGGGTTGCAAAGTTACATGCTTGTTCCTAGAAGTGTCAAACTTCTTTAGGGATGACAGTCCACTTTTTGAAATAAAATGGTATTGAATAACAAAATAAAAGAGAGAGTAAGAGGGATATATTCATACCATTCTTGCAGTCTAAGTGCAGCAGAGAGTGACACAGTGCAAGTAATGTGGGGTTAATGGTGCTTTTAGAGGTTTTTTAGGCAAGCTTAGAGAATTTGGTGAAAATATATAGTCCTCAATGTCAGTTAAGGTTGTTGATGTTGGTAAGGAGATATGATTGATATCATTTATGTGATCGATGTCGATAGGGGTAGTAGGTTATCAAAAGGTTACAGTAGACTTTTCTAAGCTGAGAGGTAGATGTTGGTCAGGTTTATGAGGTTGGGAAGAGATTTAATGGAGTTGGTAAGACTCAAGTGGGTCTAGACAGAGGATTGGTATGTTTAGAGTAGAGGTAAATAGGCAAAGGATTTTTACAACTCCTTCCTAGGGAGAGCCAAGTTGTTCATAAAATGATAAACAATGTAATGTAAAGTAATTGTAATATGATTGTCAAAGGAATTAAAAAACATAGAGATATACTTAGCTGGTGAAATGGATGAAATATGAGTGTCAAATATATGGCTCTAATGAGGCATGTTGAAGCAATAGTTGAACCAGAAAATGAGTGTGTGTTTCCTATTTAGAAGAATCCAAAATATGTGTGGTATATCAATTCCTAATCTAGACTAATTTGTGTAGAGTAATAGTAAGCCTAGATGTATAAAGCTGAATGTGAAATCCCATACATGAATGATTGATTTTTTTTATTTTTGCTAACTTGAATATTAGCTTAGAATTTGGCTTAAGTAACCAATGTCAGTGATCCTACCGATGTCGGTCATGGGTTGACTGACATCAGTGGCATGAGAATAGGTAAAAGGGTTATATTTAGCCTATTTTTTGTTCTATTTCCTACCAAGTGTGGTATCCATTAGGAAATGTTAGAAATTCAAGGTTAATAAGGACATAATTAGTTAAGAATTTATGTTTATGGTGAGAACAAGTCATGGGTAGTTAGGATTAGGGGACTAAGTCTTGAGGTGACTCAGAGGGTAAGAATTAGTCTTAGGATGAAGTGGCTAGATAAGGTGGCATAAGTATTTTTTAATTAATTTAACTAAATATTTTTAAATTGATTAAATTTGTGAGGGGTGAAAAAATGGGTTAAGAAGGCTAAGTATTTAAATGGGCTCAAGGGAGGGTTTGACACAGGGATTTACGCATGTGTGTGATGTAATTTTGGTGTCTACACATATCAATTCCCTTCCCAAACTAAGGTGACTTGAACTTAGTTGACATAAGGCTATTAAAATTACTTATTAACATTGGATAAAGGATGCACATGCAGATGTAACAAAATAATTATCTCTAGTTAAGCTCCAAGCCAATGATGGGTCATGAAACCTTCTTCATTATTTATCATAATAAATAATAAAATAAACAATTTTAATCAAGTATCTATCATTTAATATCACTATGTATCCACAAATCCCATAAAATTCAATCCATTTAACCATTAGTTATTATAAATCATCATATTAGTAACATCCAAAAAACATAAGAGCAAAGTATAATAAACATCATTTTCCATAATTATATAAATCATATAATAAACCCATAACCATGTTAGAAATTAAAATACATCACATAATCTAAATCCTTAAACCACATGGCATCATCACATAATCTAACAATATAAATTCATAATCATATAATGCATCACATAAAAAATTTAACTCAATCAAAAAATCATGAATTTGTATATGTATAAATTACAAATGTACATCATCTAAGTATGAGAAATACAAAAATATGCAAAGTGTCTTCTCTATCTAGTAGAGTAAACAAAATAAATCTACCTAGTGAACTAGATGTGACTTAGATGAATGATTGCACTACCTCCACCACTACCTACATCCCCTCCCCTGTCTCCTCCTCTACCACTTCCATCTCTATCTCTACCTTGTCCCATAATCCTCATAATAGCTAAAGCATTATGAGTCTATCATGATAACCTACCCTATGTGGCTACATAGGTGGCTTATTGAGGTACCTCATGAAGACACTCTAGTACACCTTCATCATAATATTAGAACTCTACCACAAGGTCCTAGTATATGTCTAAGTTCACCATCCCTATCTACCTTGTACTTGTTCCTACCCCTCCTATCCTTGGCTACCCTACATCCCCCATATCACCTCTACATATTTTGTCCCTCTTAGCCCAATACATATCTTTATCTCTAACTACCTGATCATGGGTCACCTCTAATACATCAAATTGAGCTTGTGGGTATCATGGTTGGACTATACAATCATCAAAGTCCCTTATCGGGGAGTCATAAGTCACTATAATATATTACATTATGATCTTAGTGCATATTTCTCTATGATCATGTCTTATAGATTGATAGGCTCCTCATCCTCTACCTCTTCCATCTCCATATATGTTATTTCTTAGTGAGGATGCACTTCCCTCTCCTATCTCTCCCTTAGCTAGTCTTTGCACTATAAAGAGTGTGTTTGGGTACATATGGCATCATCCACATCTATATAATCAAGATCTTTCTCAATCCCCTTTTATGGACCAACAAAGAGAGCCTTTGTTATCCCAATCTTAATATCATCCCACCTACATACCTTTGGTGCACCTAGAATATCCTATCTCAATCCAAAATTCCTCTTAACTATCTCAAACTAGAACAACTCTAAATACTCTACTCTCTTCTCTTCTAACCACCTATCTCATTATCTACCAACTAACTCTTTATCCACCCTATGAAATGTTAGAAACCTCACATATGGCCTCTAGATAGCATCCACATCCTTTAACTCCCCTAAAACTCATCGATAATAAGCCAAGTCTCATACCACCCAATTAATAAATTATCTCACAAGAATCTCCTTCCATTGAAGGAATCCCACACTATAAGCTACCTAATGCCATTGTACCCATGGAATGCCAAGTGGGAAAACCACTCTTATATGCTTTTAGACCCAACATTATAATACAAATTTCACATCCATCCCAAATCTCTAATGAGTCCTCCACCCCCATAATTCTTTATATACTTGTGCTAAAAGGGTCAGGGCCCATGTAAACACAATACCATGATCCAAAATGTCAACAATAATACCTATCAATCTCTATGGAAATTGGCCTCCCCTAAATTTTGGTAATTCATAACAAGAGATGGTGAGTATCATCATGGTCATCACTAGCCTCCCCTCTATATCCTCCTCATATAATAACTTAGAAACAAATCCTCTGATTGTAAAGGTAATATCTATATCATCCTCCCCATAAATTCATATTAGTGATGGTGCATGTCCCCTCTCATCCATTAGTATAATTGTTGCTCCCTATACTAGTAGCTATAATATCTAATAGATATCATTTATGGTCATAGTAATCTCCCCTATCATAAACCAAAAGTTCCCTATCAAAACATCCCATCACTCTAACAATTCAAAAAATAAACCCAAATCCTTATTAACATGGTGATAGTGGTGCATCCCTCAAAACTTGAAGTCATCCATATGTTCCCAATCTTCATCATACATCTAGTCACGTAACCACTCCAATAAGAGTGGTACCCGATCTCACATCATTAGTAAGGTTCATGCCTATAATCATAGCTCCCCTATTTTACTTTAATTTTATAAGCTCTTAGCTTATTTAGTTTTTAAAATTACTAGCCTTTTCTATATAATCAATGGTGATTCTAATTAAATCATCCTTGTCCCTAACTCAATTGGTAAATGATTACAAAGAAATAAGTGTCTAACATATTCTAAATACTCTATATCCTCTTATGATCTTCGATGATTCTCTATAGATTGACATCAATTATTGGTAATCAACATTGATCCATAAAGATCCATGCTAATTTTCTACATTTATAATATTTTTACACTTATTTTAATATTTCACATACCACTGGTCTTAACCCAAGGACATATAAGTTACCTTGATGCAACTATCTTGTTATGTGTTACAATTCATACCATGCTAGTGAACACAGACCCCCTGTTGGTCCCATAGCCTTTAAAATTATTTCACTTCCTTAAGAACATATCCCTTGTAGATCTTTAGAGTGTGCCTCATCTTAAGAAAAAATATCTATAGGTAGTGCACATGTTCCAAGTATAATGCATGCTTTTATCAGCCCATCCTAGCTTTTATTCTCTTTATTTCCTTCATTTGAGCCCACTTATTCATAGTTGTGGTAATTCAATACTTTTTCACACTAGGGCATTTCTAATTGTTATCCCACATCTTGTTAGTGTAAAATTATACTCCACTAATATGCTTCTATCCTTGGCACTCATATCTTATCTATATTATCCCTATCTTATTCATTAATATATCATTTCAAACCCATCACCAACACATCATCCTATGTCATCTCTCAGTTTGAGTGTGGATACCTCCTCACATGAACTTGGGGCATTGGAATTGTCATATTTTTTATCTCATGGTAGGTTATTACATAATTATCAATAAAAAGGGTCAAATTTAAGCACGAGGATTTTGAAGAATAAATTTTTGTGCTAATATATGTATTAGACCCCTTCTTATTTACTCATCACATCCTTATTTTACCTTGAGTAATTAGTTTTTACTAATTTCCATTTTATCCTCCTAACCACTAAATCTAGTTAAATCCACAAAAATATAATAAAATCAAAATAATTTAACCTCCCAAATAACCTCCCTCATAGAAACATTTTATGTCACAACTTAGTACACCTTGTGATTAGATTATCCCATAGTTGAAACAAATTACAACAATTTTTTGGTAAAAATAGTCCAAATCTACAATGATCCCCATGATCAACATCTATCTAGTAGGATAAAAGTCAATTTATGCCTAATCTTGCCTTTAGAAAAAGACCATGAATTTACTCTCAAAGGCTGAAAGAATCCTCTTATATGATTTATAGATGATTACTCTGCTCCCTATTATCAAGATACATTGTAGAATTAGACCCTCAACATCTATCAAGAGGCCAAGATCAATGTATCAATGTCACTATTGTCATAACCTGAGTGATTTCAACATAAGTTTATTTAATTATTTATAGAAGTTTATGTCTCTTTTTTTTATTTTATATCTTTTTTAAACAACCTTTTTCACCCTTAGATTATCTTACACCTCTCTAAACTAACCTTTAACTTTTTATTTCCAAAGTTTTATTTTTTCTATCAGAATCAACGTTGATTCACTAGAATCAACATCAATCATATGGATTCAACATCATTGCCTATTTAATCCTTTTTATTTTAAATTAGAGACTATTTTTTAAGACATTTGAATTATTTTGATTCTCTACTCTATAAACCATGGACTCTATCTGTAAATGACACTTCTTGGAACCTTGCATGAAGTCATTACCATTTATGATTTACCAATCATCCCTTAACCTTTTTTATCTTATTAGAGTGATATCACCTTTGATTTAGGTATTTTTTCCATTGTGTATGCCCCTACTAGAGAAGTTATCTCTAAGAAATTAGAACTTATACCAGAAGATGAAAATTCTATCAAAACTTATTAACGTGAACACTTTGCTAATCTTGATGAAATGGATTTAGATTAGTTTAAAATATTTTAATATCATATCTATATCATTATATGTATTTATTTATTTTATTATTATTATCCACTTAATCACTTAAATAAGTGGGTTGACATCCTCATTAGGAATTTTATTACTTCCTAAGATTAGTCTAACAAAAAACAACCCACTATCCTATGCTATTAATCAAATCTTGTCCAAGTTTCCTCATGTGTGCAAGTAGTCCTTACTATCCAAAAAGGAGCTTTGACAATTGTTCGATCAATGGTACACAATCTTCTAAATCTTAGGTATGTTTTTAAACTTTGCATTTTTATTATGTTTTTAATAGTTAATTTTATAAAAGGAATGAATGAAAAACTACTTAAACATTTGGTAAAGAAATGAAACATGTAGAAGAAAATATATTTGCATTGGACTCATTTTGGAAGAGTCACAACATTAATAATGAAAGGGTAATGTTATTTGATTTCATTAAGGCATTAAGATACAATACACTCAAGGGATACATGAAGACTTACTCAAGCCATGTCATGGTATAAGATGACATCCAAAAATCATTGAAGGGTTATTTTCACTAACATGACATACTGATAAAGAGTGTTATTAAAATGAGGGAGCTCATTCAAAAATAAATGGAATCTATGAGAGACTATGATCGAGTATTTGAATTGATAGAGAAAAAACTATAAGAACCTCTCAATGAGAAACAAAGGATAAAATGGTTCATATTTAGATTAATTCCATGTATCTGCATTAACATGTATGGTAAAATTTTCAATATATTTATGGAAACATTAGGAATGGTGTCAATACTAGAAGCATAATCCTAGAGAAGGGATACACATACCTCATTAAAATATAATATGGAAAAGATATAGTTATAATTAGAATAACTAAGACTAAAATAAGAGATACAAATGATAAGGTAATATCGCATGTTACTTCATAATTAGCACACACAACCATAGACAAGTATTTATTATACCACTTGCTATGTATAGGGACATTCAAGGATAAATTATACCCATAGTGATATGGAAAAAAGAACATAGATAATAAGATCATTTCAAATACAGATAGGAATGACACCACCAATTCAAGAAGCCATATGGAAAAAGAATTTAATAAATAATATGTAAAATCTACAATCAACATCTATAACACTAATTCCCAATGATGAAATTTGCACCCCAACAAATCAGATGATGCACTATGCCAACTTTGGGTCATATAACCATTATAATCACAGTTTTCTTATTATAGATGCACTTACATATATACAAGACACTATCCATAGAAGAGTAGTAATAATTTATTAAATGACATAATCATAGTTACCCATAACTAATTCTAACATACCACACCCTGGCCAACATACCAAACCCCATCATTAATTAAAAATACATAACCTCAATATTATAATAACAACTAAAGAGGTTATAGAGGAGGTGGTCATATAAGCTATAGATGAGGATACCATGGAAGAGTAAACTACCAAGGTGGAAGATGATATAATCAAAATTATAATCAAGGGTATAATCAAGAAAGACCCCATCCAACATTTTATAAATGTGAAAATATTGGGCATATTACTAGGAATTATGATAAGGATCCATAGAGAGAGTGTGTGGATTTTTCCATGAAAAATAACCCATGATTCATTTTCTTGTCAAAAATTATCATAATTATATAAAAATAGTGACACAAAACTAAGGAATTGGAATAATATTTGCCCATAAAAGGGGATAAACAATTATGAAACATAGCAAAAGGCTAGGTTATGAAATGCTAGTACAATGAAATTCGCCATAGAAAAGAAGAAGAGAAAATATTATACAAGGAGGCTAGTTCAGCTCAGAGGGTGAACATGACTAAATGGATTAGATAATGTAAAGAAAATATAAAGGATAAAAAAGAGAGACTATAAAAGAAGGCTCTAGACATTAGGCAAGATGACTTTAAACCACAAGTAGAAATAAATAATAAAAGTGGCATGAAGATGGGTAAAGTTAAATAAGTGTCCATTGATTCTAGTACGGAATTTGACTCAAATACAGAAGGAGATAAACCTAATATTAATGATCATGACAAAATTATTAAGAAAAGTAGACGAATAATAACTGGAAAAAAAATAATCAACTTAAACTAAGTTACTATGACAAATATGAGATTTTAATTTTAAAAATAATAATGAAACTAGTTCAAAAGCAAGACATAGTAACCAAACTTACTCAATTTTGTAAGTATTGTAACAAACAACAAAAATAACATCACCTACAGTGAATGGAGAAACTAAAAAAAAAAAGCCAAATAAAAATATTTTCAAAATAAACTAAAAATGCAAAAAATTTGACATTCTTCTAAACATCAAAATAAATGATCAATAAATCAATAAAACACTATTGGACCTTAGTGTAGACACAAATTTATTACCATGGAGCATGTGGAAACTATTGGGTAAACTATAGTTACATATAGTAGCATATGATATTAACATGGATGATGGTACCCCGTGATCATCCATTGGCACACTAATGAATGTTGAATTTGATTTTATGGGAATAAAAGAGAAGGTAGACTTTGAGGTAATCGATATTTACGATACTAACAATCTAACTTTGCTAAATCTAGAATGGTTTTTGGATTGCAATGGCTTATTAGACTCAAAAGAAGAAGAAATCACATTTTAGAAACAAGGTTTAGGAATCCATTTTCCATTTGAGGTAGGAATGGAAGTAATATGGTTAGAAGGACTATAGTCAAAAGAAAAGGATAATAAATTTGATAATCTTGTTGGTGTATGTACTCTAGATTATAAAAATAGAATATGACCTAGAACCTAATGAGGGTGATGAATTGATATTAGAATAATAAAAATAAAAAACATTCTCAGGGGATGAAATTGAGTCCTTCATATATGGCGAGCTAGAAAACACAATACAAAAAGTATTATTTTTAATAAAAACACCCTACAAATAAAAAATTGTCACCAAGCTATAAAATCATTTACCATAAAAAAAAGAGCTCACCATATATAATAGGATTCACATAATAAAATACCCAATTTTACCAATATAGGAATGGTCGATGAATACTTACAACTAATGATGATAGTTTTTCCACAAGAAGAAATAAGGATAAAAGCAATCAATGATAGACTTACCATTACTGCCACAAGATTTTGGCACACCCATAGAGAAACCAACCATACATGAAAAATCTTTTATGTAATACTATAAACATAGTTTGTACAATTAGAAAGTTATTTTCCTAAAATAAGAACTTACACAAGAGGCACTAACCCATAGAAGATTATTGAAACATGCAAAAAAGTCTAGAAAACAAGACAAGAAATGGATAAATGCCTATGAGCATAGATTTTATTTTAGACATTAGAAATGATTCCCAAGACATGGTACTTGCATCATTAAATTTGGAAGGGAAAAAATTCATGGATATATTTTTAAATGAATTTTTATAGAACATTTAACTTTTATGACATAGACACAAGAGTCTGTATGGCATTATGGAAGATAAAAAACTTTATTATTTATGGAAAACTTGGTGGTTAATCGACAATTTTATAGAATAACTACAGAGGAAACACTAGTAGGACACATAGACGATAGGGACCAAATTGGGATAATTATGTGAGAATAACCAAAAATCATTTTTTTTTTTAACTACTAATAAAAGAACTTGAATAGAGGGCTTATTGACAAAAAAATTAAAAAATAGAAAGAAGATGAGGAAGAAAAAATTGAAATTAAAAAAATTGAGGTTGTAGAAGGAGAAAGCTAACTTCTTGACACCATGGAATATAAAACACACTATTTATACCAACCACTTAAGATTAGGGGAAAAAATATTATCGTAGAAGGAAATCCAAAAATAGCAAAGTTAGGAAACTATTGGGTGGAAGAGGAAGTGGAGAAAATTTTATAATTGTTAAGGGAGTTTGAAGATTTATTCCCAAGAACATTTACTAAACTCAAGGTAACTAAGGAAAATATGGATACCATGAAGATTTAGTTGAAATAAGACATCAAACCACTTTAGAAATGACCATATTGACTAAATCCTAATGTAAAAGCAAAGGTTAAAGTTAAGTTGGATTAAATACTTTTTAGTGGTATTGTAACACATGTAGAGGATATTTAATGTATAATTTATATGGTAATATAAACCAATAAAACTATAGATACACGTGTATGTGTTGACCATAGAGAATTAAATAATTTTTTTCTAGATGACCCAATCCCAACACCATTCACTAAAGAGATATTGGAAAGTGTTTTAGGTAGATAAATCTATTCCTTCATATATGGATTTTCATGATACCATCAAATCATGATCATGACATAAGATAGACAAAAAAACACATTTTCCACAAAATCAATATCCTTCATAGACATAGTGATGTCATTTGGATTGAGGAATGAACTGGTTTATTTAGCCACATAATGCTAAATACATTCTGAGATTTCATACATGAGTTTTCAAAGGTATATTTGGATAAATGGATAGTTTATGGATTGATTAATAATCATGTAAAATCATTATATATGATGTTTCAAATATGTATTAAATTCAACATTTCTCTAAACCTTAATAAATGCATCTTTGCTACCCTTTTTGGAACTCTATTAGGCCATATAATATGTAAAGAAGGATTAATGGTAGATCTACTTAAAAAATCCATAATCTTCAACATGCCACCACCCAAAACATAAAATAAGGTTCTAAAAATACTAGGGTACATCATATATAATTGCATGTTCATAATAAACTATACAACTATAAGTGCACCCATCAAAAAATTATTGGAAAATTGGCATAATCAACCACTGGACTAGTCCAAACAATGCTAGGATCATTTGATACACTAAATAATAAGATTGCATATGCTCCCATTTTAGTATTCCCATATTATTAGAGTCTTTTCCATGTGCATATGGATGCCTCAAGAACTAAAATAGGAGTTATAGTAGCATAATTATGGATAAATACATACCATCTAATCTCATTTGCTAGCAGGAAAGTAGTAAGGGTAGAAATAAATTATTCCACCATAGAGAAGGAAACGCTAGTGATGGTATATAAGGTATAGAAACTCAAGCATTACTTATTATTGACCCCATTCACACTATATAAATACCATTATTCACTTAAATATTTTATAAATAGGCTCATAATACAAGGAAGAATATACCAATGCCTCATGTTGCTCTAAGAGTCAGATTTTAAAATTGTAGTGAAATTGGGGAAATCCAATAATGAACCTGAATATATATCAAGAATAACCATGGAGGAAGACCTAATAACAATTAATTATGATTTTTTTGGAGTTCACTTCTTTTGCATAGAATTAATACCCAAAGACATGGAAGGTAATGCATAATTTTTTATCTAATAGAGAGTTTTCAAAGGAATATAGTATATTGTATAAAAAAGATTAATGATTTAGGCATTTTCATTCATGTTGATCAAAGTGTAACTATATAAAAATTTAATATATGAGGTTTTGTATAGGGAATCCTTAATGCATGAGAGGTATAATATCCCAACATAAGCACATGATGGAGTTTTGGGAATACACAACTCTAGTGAAGCAACAAGGAAGAAAATACTTGTAGCAGGCCTATGGTAACCATCATTGTTCAAATATGCACATAAATACACAAGTATCTATGATATATATCAAAGAGTGGGTAAGATAAATGCTAGAGATGAGATGCCTCTCTACCTATTTCTATCAGTAGCCCCATTTAAAAAATGGATAATCAACTTTATAGGCCTAATTAAACCTATGGGAAGTAAAAGTAACACCAAGTTCATTATCATTAGAATAGAATATCTCACAAGATGGTTATAATATATTCAAATAAAATACTTTACCATGAAAAATTATTAAAAAAATTATATGAAAACATAATCACAAGGTTTGGATGCCCTTTGAGCATAATGAATGATCAAGAAAAACACTTTGTAAATAATACAATTTTAGAATTAATAAAACATTTTATAATCCAATATCATATAAGTATTATGTATCATCCGCAAGCAAATGACACCATTTAAGCATTCTATAAGGTATTGGATAAGTTACTCACAAAATTATGTAACATAGAGATAAATTATTAGTATACAAATATAATTTTAGTCTTATGGGTATATTGCACCACCTAAAAATAACTGACTAAATATTGCCCCTTTCCATTTGTTTATGGACTAGAAGTAGTGATGCCAATGGATTATATTCTTCCAATTTTGAGACTCATAGTAACATTTTATATGAATGATAAATATTATATTAAATAGAGACTGTTAGAATAAGAAAAACTAGAAGAGAAAATATTTATAGCCATGTATAACCAAATGCAAGAAAAGATGTGCCAAAAAACATGGCATGATAGACATATAAAGATAAAAGAATCTAGATTGGAGATAAATTTTTAATCTATGATAACAAATATAAAAATACATATAAGCTGAAATTAATATGTATTAAGACCTACATATTTGAGAATATACTAAATTTTGGAATAATAAAGTTGCAAACACTAGCAAGTAATCTTAGATGAGGGTTTGTAAATGGGTCCTAATTAATGCCCTACACCATAGGTGACTACAGTGAAAATAGATAAAACCAATGATAATAAAATGAATTATGTGGCACTATCATTCCATCTAGGTGAAGTTTTGGTATATGGTACTATGGTACCCTATACCATACGCTTAAGTTTATGGTCATAGATCATGTCAATTCCCCACTAGGTTGGCACTATCCTCTTAGACAAGAAAATGGAATAAGTTTACCATTGTGCCTTTAAAATAATATCTTAGCAATGTCTTGTTTGATGTTGATAAAACATCTTAGTGGGAAATTTAGATCAATTAAGGCATAGGAAGATAGTGGAAAAACATATTCCTAAATAAATAGATAAAAAGAGGAAGAACTCAATAGATAGGATACTTAGTATATGAAAAATAAAAGATGGGACTGCAATAAAAAAATTCAAAAAGTAGTAAGATCCCAAATAAAAATAGGAATTATAATAGTCACGTTTTATTTTATGGAATCATGAAAATTTAATTAAATGATTGATATTAGTATAATGTAGTAAGAGAAAATAAGATTTAGACATACTTTTCAATAAAATTCACCGTAGACCCTTATTGTAAATTTCAAGAAAATATAACTCAACAATAGAAAGAAAGAAAGAAAGAAAGAAAGATATGGGAATATGAGAAATGGAAATTTGTAATGGAAGTATGGAATATGCCATAGAGGTAAGGGAAAATCATCATACAAGATCAAAATAGTTAAAATTTGTCTCTATATATATAGACTATGAACACCAATGGAAGGTGTGCTAAGGAAAGAAACCATTCACAAAGGGGGCAATGGGGAAATATAGATTTTAATTGGCAGTACAAAATAAAATATAATAGTAAGACAAATGGATATTAGAAAAATAAATAAACTCTAATTAATCATTGTAGCTAAGTCATTTTTAACCCTAATTTGGATATGGATCCGATTTAGTGGTTAAGTTTAAGGATATAGAAATGATAGGGCACAAGAGTGAATATAAGATATACAATAGGCCAATTCATGTGTTAAACTCAAATGTACCATATGCTGAATTTATAAATTTGAGATAGGCTATTAATGGAAAGTAAAACTATGCTAGATATAAAAATGACATAAGAGAAATTACTTTTCTATTTTTGATGCTGATATAGTGTTGGATATGGTACATGTGATAAGTAGGAAGGGATTATAATTTTAATCAATTGTTGAATTCTAGATTTGGTGCCTCTAGCTCTCTATATACTTATGTCAGCTTAGATAGTTGTATCAACATTAGTGTTTGATCTTGATGTTATTGTCTTATATAAAATATGAACTAAAATGAAATGAAAACACCTAGATTATTCTAATTTTGGCTTTACATTTTCTCTAGTGCATCAATATCTACTTCATGGACTATCACTCCTGGTGAAATGGTAAAATCCTAGATTTGTATCTTTAATGTGACCTTGGGGGAAAATGGGTTAGTGGACACATGGTGTTGAACTAACTTGAAATGACCCCAATGTCAAAGGTCCCAACACAAAATCTAGAACAAGGCATCATAATAATGTATTTATCCACTATTTTTTGGCTTGTGTATGAATCATGCAATGTGTAAAGTATAATAACTACCTAGCTTGTAACTTGGAAAATATGACCTTATGACTACTCCTTCAGTAATTCAGACATGTAACTGGGTTGTTCTTTTGATTGATATCTAAATAGGGTAGAATAAGTAATTTGATATAGAGGTAAATTATAAAAGCATAAACTCACCACTTTCTTGTCTTTTAACTTGGCTTGAATAAACTTAGGATGCTCTACTTTGTTCACAAAGCTCAACCTTCAATTTATGTCTTACAACTTGTCACTAGGATTTATAACCTCCTTCATTATATCCCTATTTACCAAACCCCTTCAAGACATTATTCTATACCATTATATCCCTCATATATCTCTATCAAATTACTTGAACTCGTTTCCATTCACTTCTAACCTCCTTTCTCTTTAGTCATTCACTAGCTTCACCCTAGACAAACTCTTGAAGGCTTAAAAGATCAAATATTATCATTCATCTCATGAAGATAATATACCTTCATATATTACCTTACTTTATCACATCAAACTTTTCTTAATCCATTTTTACCTCTAAATCATTCTCCAACACTCACTTGCACACCTCCAGCCTAATAGTGAACCTTTATGTGTGTAGCCTTTTTTCACAAATTCCCTTAGTATGAAAATTATGTCATTTTTCTATGAGATATAATCCCATTTGTTAGGCACCCTCTATACTCTTACTACTTACCCTAAAGTTTCACATCTCCACTTTTTTTTAAGTAAACCTTTGTTTGTAACCTCTTAGCCAATTAGGCCTTTTAGCCCTTATTGCACTTGCTCAGTCACCAAATCCATACTAGATCATATAATACTAGACTAAAACCTCTTTATTAATTTTCATCATGTAAAAATGCATAGGATAAAAAAAATTGACAAATTCCCTTAGTTATAACTTGACTTATTGGGGTTTTTCCTCCAAAAACCTAACTAGTCAAATGTATAGGGCTATGAAGGGCTAAAAGGAGTTAAAATGGGATAAAGAGAGTTATAATCCAATTCCACACCTCAAAAATTTAAAAGTTTTTTTTTGTCCCCCTAGACATTTAATAATCACTATTATTTTATGTTCTTACCTCAATTGATCACAATAAATAAAAAACATGAAACTCTAAGCTTGTAAATATATCGTATAGGCCAAGAAAGGTCAAATTATAATACATTTGATTTGAGATCACTTAAAACATTATAATACCTTTTCAAGGACTGTGATGTTAGTATCCACCTTAACAAATGGTTAATGTCATTTATTTAATCTAGTTATGGATTATAATCAACAAAACACAAAATTATGTCTCCTTATGAAGGACTATGTAAGGGTTTAGCAATCGGTTACACTTCAAAAGGTTTCATGACTTCAACAAGGATATTATTAATAATTTTTCTCCCTTTCACTCATCATAACAATTAACCAACTTATAAATCACTCACCTTATCAAGGCATACATTCTTTCATTTCTTACTAACTGAGCAAATGGATTTTTAACTATATAAATAGGGTACTGACTGTATATTGAAAATTTACCAATTAGACTTACATTCAACCAACTAATCCATAACTCCACCAAATTATATTCTCCTATAGACCATCTCAAACAAAAAATCATAATTTATCTTTTAATAAATGTCAACTTAACTTCCTACTTGACTGTCACAGGCATATACAAGGTTTGAGGGTAAAGACAAATCTTTCATGAGTCTCTTCACTTCTAAAAAACTATATTCAACATCAATAGAGTCTGTAAGATCTCAAATATATCTATTATTAATTTACCATATAATTTCCTTCCTTCACAATCTTCATCAACTCCATTACATTCTTGTATTTCATGATTGTAATATATAGTCCATTATTCTAATCTATAACCACACACAAGTATGACATTTCCATAGCTTCCCGGGTTTCTCAAAACAACATATGACTAAGAATAATTCATATATGTATCATCTAAGATTAAATAAAAAAATAACTCTTATTTATTCATATGAACTATTCAACTGTTACATATATAATCTATTCATCGACTCTGTCAACATTCTTAAGGAGTATACAGATTTCATTTTTTTAGTTTCTTCTCCTCTTACCTTCAGATCTATCTCTCCCTTTATCCTACTCTCATCTCATGATAAAAATACATTCTCCTCTAACTTCTATGTTAGTTTGGTTAGTTTCAACTAAAAACTCTTCCACCACCTTTTTCCTCATAACATGACACTTTTACATGTAGTCACCTATATAAGTCATTTTTAAGACCACCTCACATTATAACTACTCTTTGAAATCCTATTAGATTCTTATGAACCTTAGGACCATTTTTAAAAAATTATATCACCTAAATACTTCATACTAATCTCATGGTCCTTCAATACTTAGTTATATGATTTGAATTTTCAAATTATCATTTTTAGAGGGAAAACTCCCATACTTCTATTGACCAAATTTGACTTTTAGGTCAAATTAGGGTACCAATAGGTAAAAAATTGAGTTTTAATAATTTTAAGGGTCTAATAAATATGTCAAATGTTTTTTATAGGTTAATTAATGTCACTTAATGTTGTACTAGCCTTGGTCATTAGTTATTTTAGTATTTTTAATCATTTTGAGTCATTTTGAAGTCAAAATAGGTGCATTTAATGAGTTGTATGAATTTATTGGGAAGCGTGAGGGTCCCAAAATATTATTTCACATGCCATGTGTCCCCTTAGGTCTTAATTAACTGAAACCAACTAAAAATTAGTAGGTTCCTCAAAAAAGGATAGTTTTCTTAAGGAAAAGAAGTTTGGCACTTGTATGACTCCTTGGGAAGTGTGCCACATGGGAAAGGATCAAGGTATGTATCTTAAGATTTAAAAATCTTAGTTACATGTTTAATTTTATCTATAAGTTCCATTTTTGGCCAAAAACTATTATTCTCCTTTTTCAGTCCTCTTAGCAAGTAGAAGTGACCTTCAGGTTTGTGCTTAGTATGGACAACTGAGGAGGTTTCAGATCAAACATTTTCAGAGTTTATATTAAAATTAGATAAATTAATTTTTATATAGATATTTTTAAAAATGTTTACCTTTTCTTCATGAACCATCCTTATAAATTTAACTACGTTTTTCTAATTGTTAATATGTGTATCCTGTAGGTTTTACTCTTGTTTGAGAAAGTTTGTACAAGTAACCTATTAAAATTGATCATATAGTATTTTTACCCAATTTTCTCATGTTTTCCATGATTTTTTAACATTTTTAGTTTATTTTATGAGCCAATTAACTTAATTTGGAAGGATAAGTGCAGGAGTAGAATTATAGCCATGTTTTTTGATTTGTTGAAGGTTTCTTCTATGGTATGGTTTCAAAATGAATTTAAATAATGTATTATTTCTCATATATGTATTTAATTCATATTAAATTTCAAATACAACTCTAAAATCAACTTCAAGATCCAAGAGATCAAGTAAATGAAAAAATGGTTATCTACAACAATTGTACGGCCTACCTTTTCTTGAAGGAGCATGAAAAATGTGTTTACACATACTCTAATGTTTGGAAGGTCAAAACATGTTTAAGCACTTTTAATAATTATTAAGTGGGTTGGAGTAACTAGATACTAAAGAAATGGTCTTGGAGCAAACTTGTGACATTTTGGGATAATTTCCCAAAACTATCAAAACAGAGGTCCAAGCCCTTTTTTTAGGTTTCTCATAAAAGTTGTTGTTGAGTCCAAAGACCTCCAAGTATAATCATATTCAATATCTCACATATTTCTATCAACTTGAAAAATATGAAAGTTTTTTGAGTCAAAGAGAATAGTTTTCTTGAGCCCTCAAGTTTCTTTTCAAAATACTAATTTCCCACAGTGTTATCTACACCAAAATGAATTAACAATAGTTCTAGACCTATTAAGTGGATTTGATACTTAAATGTTATGTTGGATTGTCTAATTTCACTAATATATATATATATATATATATATATATATATGTATGTATATATATATATATATATATATGTATGTATATATATATATATATATATAATTACCATGGAAGGCATCAAGTAAGAGCATAAAAGGGTATTTTACATTCACCAAGGTGGAAACAGTCCATACACAAGGCAAATCAACACCTACAACCACTTTCTCCTTCAAAGCCTAACCTAATAATGTAAGATTAGATCTTCTTTCCATGATTTTTATAGGTCATAATATTTAATGAGATAATTTTTTACCCAAAATATCATCTATAAGAGATTATATGATATTTTTTTCCCTCATAATACACCTACAGGTTTCCTTTACCTCATAAATGAAGATTACAAGTTACTTGTAGGGTTGTCAAAGGGACTAAGTTTGATAACTTTGGTTATACACCCTATTCCAAGCATGATAATAGTTAGTATAGTTATTTAATGGTGTGAAAATTATAAATTATCTCATAAATCACACTTTAAGGGTCTAGGTCATATGATTATCACCTATAGGTCCTGATGATAGCACACAGCCAACTTTAAGTGACTGAGATAGACAGTCACCTAAGTGTGGGGGTTTGAGAGTGTTTTAGACATTAAATTTGAATAAATTTATAAGAAAATTCTATGTTTCCTTGAATTCTCAATAAAAAACTATACATGTTATGAGCATTTTTCTCTACATGTTATGAGCAATGTCTTTAGAGAGGCAATTTGCACCTACAAGTAGAAAACATAGTCAAAGGTTATACTTAGTCCAAACTAGGTAGGAGTATGAGAAGTATATATAGAGAGGTTATAATTATGAATAAAGTTTTTTAGAACATTAAATATGACTAGTATGATCTCCATAATCTATAAATAATGTAATACTACTTACATAGACCTTTCAAAAGACTAATATACACCTACAATCAACTGTGTTTGACTGTCTAAAATAATGAGCATAATGGTAGTGTTTTGGGTGAGTGAATGTAAAAAACATGAGGAATATAGACATAAATAATTTAAAGTGATTAAATTGTATTGAAATTAGGTTAATAAACACCTCTCCTAAACTAATTCATGAATAGCTACCTATAGGTGCCCAATGGAAACAAGAAAGACAGTCAAGAAAACACACTCAGTCTTGACTGGTCTAGTGTGAGGGGAAGTTTAGGAAATTTAAAATGATTATTCCATATAAAATAAATTTAATCATGAATTTAATATTATTAATTATATCTCAAAAATGGATATTGAATAGAGAAGGGTCCCAAACATGCATAACACAATCCACATACTAAAAAACCATGTACATTATGTCTAATTTTAGTCTATCTTGGTTTTTGTACATTTTGAGAGGTGTATTGACATGATCCAAAGCTGATTATTGTTTTATATAATCCCCATAAATTTTTTAATCTCATAAACTAATAATTTTTTTCCAGACAAATAGGGGAAGTGCCTTCTATTTTGTCTCAGACAAAGAACACTTCCCTAGCAGCATAAGTTTGTAGTCTTGAGGAATAGATGTGAAAGGATGATCAAAATAGATTATGGAACTTTAAATAAGGTTTTATAATATATATTACACCTATTAAAATCATTTAAATTGATATATAAAGGGTGAAATTAAACAGGTTATCCCAGATCATGAAATTTGTAGATAGGCTTAATGGATATAGTGAGGCCTAATGCCCCCATAAAGGGTTACTCAACCTTATAACCATAATAATGATTTAAAATTTATTGATACATGTTTATGAGGACATATTATACATGTTAAATATATTTTTATGTAAATAAAACATTAGGAAAGTCATTTTGAGTCTTAAGTTGTAGATAGGCCTATGGAGCAAGGTTTAAGCCAAAGCCAAATGAGTGGGTCATTCATATTTATAGCTTTGTATACAATTTAAAATAAATTTTATAATTTTTAAGGTAGAATATTATATATTTTTGGTCCATTTTTATACAAAATAAGTCGTGAAAATGTCAATTTTGGGTTTTAAGGTTATTCAGTCTTGTTGGAATGGAGGAAGGAGCTTGATAGGAGAAGTTTGAATACTCACATATTTCTTGGTGATTTACATGGGACATAAATAAGTTAAATTATTTTATAAGAGGTATTTAAATATGAATTTGTGGAATTATTTTGATTATTGGATGTGATACCTTTATGAAACAACCTTAAGATTCAAAACTATCATAAAGTCTTGCAAACCTTGATTAAGGACCAGTCTAAAGAAATAAATCTGGATATGCATTATAATTTCAAATTTCTACCATGAAACCTATTTTAAATTTTATATTAATCCTTCAATTTACTCCCCATTATCTTTGGGTGTATGGATTTGTATGGATGGGGTGATAAATAGGGTATTTTTGACCATTTTTTATGGTATGCAAGTTTTAGGAAGGGTCTAAAGATGAAACTAACTTTGGGATAAAGTTTAAGACTTTTGATAACTCCCCATCTTATTTTAATTCCTTATAATGTATTATAATATTTTAAACAATAACCTTCATCCTAGCCAATCAAAATTGGCCTAGTGGATAAGCTAGTGAGAAGGGTAGAGAGCTTTAAGTGGGGTGATTTTAAAGAATTCCTAATGATTATAAGGAAATTTAGGGTATTTAAACCTATAATACACTCCATTCCTAATATTTTCATGAATAAATAAATCTAAATTTGAGTTAAGGTGTGTAGAGTGCATGAAAGAGGAGTTTTCTTGACATCAGATTACGATATCTCATTTTGGGAAGGTTCTAGATGACTAAGCCTAAAACCAATGTATGGAGAGGAATGATTGAGGCCCTTGAAATTTATTCAAATCATTATAAATATTATCTTTCATTTATGAGGAGTTCAAGAATCTCAAATCATGAAGGTAGTTTTTTTAGCCAGTTAAGAGGATTTTTTACCACTTTGCAAGAGTTTGATGACTTGGATGGACACTTAGACTTTCTGACCTTACATGGTTCATCCAATATCCTTTTATCATTAAAAATTAAATAATTCTCCTATATTTAAAAGTGACCTTGTGACCCTTGGAATTCTCTCTTCTCATCTCTCTCTCAAATTCTATAAGAACTATCCATTTTTGCCATTATACTTTACGCCCCACCTAAGAATGGTAAAGCCCTACTCAAATGCATACTATTTTATCAATAATACTACTAATTTTTACCTATTAATGAATATTATTGGTTTTTTATAATTTAATGTTGGATCTTGCTTAGTGAAGACTATGGATTCCTTAGCATGGTGTCCCATTCTTACATCATATTTACAGTTGGAAAGCTTCTTCTTGTAGGGCATGTGAAGTGTTCTAAGAAATTTTAGGGATTGAGTGAGTTATTATATTAATTATTTCCCTCATATGTCTCTTTTTTAGTCCTCATATCTTTGCACATTCATACATAACCTCACAATGTAACAATGATCTGAGAAGATATAGATTGGAGAAGTGTATGTTTAGTTTGTCTCTTGATTTCATGTGTAACATGTTGCTGATTAGAAATCATCATCTATTTTTATGTATCACCTCCCTTAGGTTATCTTTCTTTTAGTTATATCTCTCCCTTTTCACCCCCAAAATTTAAGTGTAGTTGTGATCCAAAATGGTACATCAAGGGAGTTATCCCTATATAAAGATTCACCTAATCATAAGGCTACCCACAAGCCTATAGGTGTTTCCATTGTGCCACTTGGATGAGGAGATCCTTACCATCTCCTCAAAGGGTGAAAATCCAAGTGAAAATATTTTTTGGCATGCCTGGTGAGACTCTTGGTCCAAGAAGCTGAGATATTTTTAGTGTTGTCTCTCAATAATTAGCCTTTAGAGGTCTCTATCAAAGCATCAATGGTGAATCTAAAGATATATCAGTTGGTCAAGTTGCCTAGGTTTCCTTTTCAATGTTATTGGTAAAAAAAATCATTTTTTTCTTTCAATGAGGTTTCATGGCTAATTTTGGTTTTGAGTATTGTTATTTACAATTTGGTGAGACATTAAAAGCTTGTGTCATTCCCTATCAATAAGAGCAAGTTCTTAATCAACCCTTAAATGAAGTGTACCATACTTAATATGGTTATTTTAATCCCCAATATGACTATATATATCCTTTTCATTGTCCTTATTAGTTCTCAAAACAACCTCCTCAATATCTTGCTTTTCCTAGTCAACCTAGCCACTTTTCAACTCCATCCATTTCCACCTTCAAGAAAACTCATTTGGTGTATGAGAGGTACATGTTGGATCTTGAAAATATAAGAGGATGTGGACAATAATTTCTTAATCATTTTGTTCATAAGGTGAGAGATGCATTATATTTGGTTAAAAGAGAGTGGATACCTATTGAGACAACCAATTGGTAAAGGCTCACAAGTGAGATGCTTGATGTGAGTGGCCTATTTTCTTCCTTAGATGATAGGCTAAGATTTCATGAAAGGCAACCTAACTAAACCTATCAACCTTCATATCCACTTCCCCAAGTTCATTATCAACAATATTTGATCCCTACTCATACGCCCAATTAAGGATATCAAAGCCATCCTTCTCCTAATCAGTTGGAAGAGAGAGTTGAAAGGAAAAATCTTAAATTTTAAGATAATCTTGATAGGCATATTGAGTTGGCTAATATTCATATGCATAAATCCATGTTGGTAATAAAGGAAGTGGAGTTCAAACCCTCATTTCCCCCTCACATTGCATACCCACCACTCCAAAGAGAGACTTTTAATCTTAACATTCTAAGTTGGAATAAAATAGTAGAGTCATGGGGAAAGAAAGAGGAGAAGAGTCTTGATAAAGAGTATGAAGTTGAGAAGGATCTTGATCCTTTACAAACCCCCCTCATCCTTCCTCAATAAAAGACTTATAATCTTAACATCTTAATCTAGATTAAGATAGTAGAGTAATGGGGAAAGAAAGAAGATATAATCATTGTTAAAGACTGTGAAGTTGAGAATGAAGTTAATCCTTTTCAAGTCTCTCCCACCCTTCCTCAACAATATTCTTTTGTTCCATGTCAACCCTCATGTATTCCTCATACACATTATGATTCCTATGATATTTGATAAATAATTTTCCAAGAGAACCTAGACAATAAAATTGAGGAGTTAGAGGCAAGATGAAATTACTAAGTCAAGGTGCGATGGAAGGTTTAGACATAAAAGAAGATCCTACCTAGACACACCCCATTCACCCTTCCTAAAGAGAGTCATCACGCTAAAATAGATGTTAATCAAGTGGTTTTAAAGTGGAAGTAATAAAACCATGTTGTTTTATCCCAAGGTCTACCTCTCCTTCCTCAATATCTTCCAAAACAATCCCCTACATTCCATTCCCAATCTGATTTTGAGTTCTATGTGCCACCTCCACCAACTAGTTCATCTTGTCCTTACCCCATAACTCTTTTACTTGATGGACATATGGTATGGGAACCTAATGAGGATAAATTGGTTGATAAAAACTTAGAACTCTTAATTGAATAAAATATAGTTCCTTGGCAGCCTTATTGGACTAAGTCATATGACTTCAAGATGCCTAGTCTTGGTATCACCAAGACAGAGATGGAAGATCCTGTAGCCCTTGAGAACATAATTCCTATTGTGGAAGTTGAGATGAAACTTGAGATCCCTAAATAGGTCTCAAATTATTAATTAGAGTTGATATCTTGTGTGGAAATTTTTTATTGGGTTAATGAAGAAGAATGTCTTCTTTATGCCAAAGAGGAAGAAATAGTACATGATTATTCCATCACTATGCAAGATACCATGAATGGGAAAGAATAAGTTCATAATCAGCCTTTGGATAAATTGTTTGAAATAATTATATCAGTCTATACTCCTCTTCAGGAGGCTATGATCTGGTTGAAAATGGAGAAGGTAGCCTTGGTACTCAAGTAAGTATGCAAAGGAAAAGCAACCTTTCGAATCCATCTTTTTAAGAAGCATATGCATTTGATGATGGTATGTTTGAAGTCATAAAAATGGGATATAATCCTCTCAATTAGTTGGGATAAACACATAAAATCTTAAAAGATGGAACAAGCTCCTATTGGCCTCAATCTTCTAAGGAACAAGAAATCAATCCTCTTGAAGTCATGCCTACTAAGGAGATACAAATTGACCATGAAATAAAGAGTGGGTAGCAGTATGAAGTATGTGAACATGTTTAAGAGGAATATTTCTACATTGGATACTTATTCAAGGATGATCTACTTGAGATTATATCAAGTGAAGTGCCAAGGAATAGGTTTTATTCACAAAGCATCCACTCTTTAAGGAAAAGCATGCCTAGCACTATGATTAATCCCATCATGAAGATGATTCAAGAAGTTTTCATTTTTATCTTATAAATTAGGTATGCTTAGTTTCTATTTTTGAATAATAGTTTGTTTTTAGATTCCCCTAAGTGCCTTGAGCACATATGTGTGTGTGTCTTATTAGTTTATTATATTTTTATGTGCGTCCTTGCTTTGTGTGGTTGAGGTAATCAAGTGGTCTTGTCTTGATCAAATCCTATGGTCAAAGGTTTAATTTTTTGTCTCAAACTTAAAATGACTCCCTAATCCCAATGGACTGATAAGGCTACTAGTCTGATTAGTATAGCAGGGATACTACCCCTATGAGTAACCAATTTGTTGACCAAATTCGACTATTAGGTCAAATTGGGCACCCCTAGGTAAATACTTGAGTTTTAATAATTCTAGGGGTCTAATACATATGTCACAAGGTGTTTTATAGGTTAATTAATGTCATTTAATATTGTACTAGCTTTGGTCACTAGTTATTTTAGACCTTTTAGTCATTTTAGGTCATTTTTGAGGTTAAAAAGGGTGCATTTAATGATTTATATAGATTTATTGGGAAGTGTGAGGGTCCTAAAATATTATGTCATACCCATTATGTCACCTTATGTCTTAATTAACTGAAACCAACTAAAAAGTGGTAGGTTCCTCAAAAAGAGGTAGTTTTCTTAAGGAAAAGAAGAAGTTTGGCACTTGTACAGCACTTTGATAAGTGTACCACATCGAAAAGGATCATGATATGTCTCTTCAGGTTCAAAAATCTTAGTTTCACATTTGGTTTTCTCTGGAAGTGTTATTTCTAGCCCAAAACTATTTTACTCCTTTTTTCAATCCTCTTGGCAAGTAGAAGTGACCTTCAGGATTTTGATTATTATAGATAACTCAAGAGTTTAGGATGAAATGATTTTAGGAGGTTGTATTAAACTTAAATTCCTTCATTTTAATATAATTATTTTGAATAATTGTGGCCTATGCTTCATGAACCATCCTCATGAAGTTGATTGTGTTTATCTACTTGTTAATCTATGCATCCTAGGTTTTACTCTTGCTTAGGAACGTATATATAATTCACCTACTAATATTGGTTTTATAGGATTTTTACCCCCCTTTTATAATTTTTTCCATAATTTTTTTCACATTTAAAGTTGATTTGATGAGCCAATTAACTCTGTTTGGAAGGATAAGTGGATTACAATTATAGACATTTTTTTTGAATTGATAAAGATTTCTTCTATGGTATGGTTCCAAAATGAATTTAAATAATGTATTATTTCTCATATATGTCTTTCCTTCATATTAAATTCCAAATCCAACTCCAAAATCCAATTCAAGATCTAAGAGAGCAAGTAAATGCACAAAATGATCATCTACAGCAATTATACGACCTACCTTTTCTTGAAGGAGCATGAAAAATGGGTTTGCACATCCTCTAATGTATTGAGTTTCAAAAAAAAATTGGTCAAAACTTTGAATAATTATTAATTAGTTTAGATAAACTAGATAAGTAAGAAATGGTCTGGGAGCAAACTTGTGAAATTTTGGGACAAATTCCCAAAACTATCAAAACGAAGGTCCAGGCCCTTTTTTGAGGTTTCCCATACAAGTTTGTGTTGAATCCCAAGACTTAAAAGTATAATCATCTTAAATATCTCACATAGGTCTATAAATTTTAAAGAGAGGAGTGGTTTTTTATTCAAAGGGAGTGGCTTTTTTGAGCCCTTGAGTTGATTTTCAAAACACTTATTTCCCATAGTGTTATCTGCACCAAAATGAATTAACAACAATTCTATAGCTATTAAGTAGACTATCTAATTTCACCAATAGACATATTATTACCATGTAAGTAATCAAGGAAGAGTATAAAATGGTATTTTTCATTCACCAAGGTGGAAGTAGTCTGTACATAGGGCAAACCAACACTTATAATCATTACCTCCTTTAAAGCCTAACCTAATATTGTAATCTTAGATCTTGTTTCCATTATTTTTATAGTTAATAATAGTTAAGGAGACAATTTGTGACCCAAAATATCATCTAGAGGATATGATATGATATTATTTGTCCTCACAATACACTTACAAGTTTCCTTTACCTCATAAATGAAGCTTGCAAGCTAGTTGTAGGGTTGTCAAAGGTTTTGAGTTTGATATTTTGGTTACAAACCCTATTCCAAGCATGAGAAGAGTGAGTATGGTTATTTCATGCTTTTAAAATTGTAAATGAGGTCATAAATCACACTTTAAGGGTCTAGGTCATATGATTAGCACATATAGGTCCTAATGATAGCACACAACTAACTTTATATGACTGAGATAGTCAGTGACCTAAGTGTGGGGTTTTGAGGGTGTTTATCCCATTAAATTTAAATTAAGGTAAAATAAAATTATATGTGGCCTTTAATTCTCAATAAAAACCTCTATGCATTATAAGCAAGGTCCTTTAGAGAGGCAATTTTCACATATAGGTAAAAAACACAGTCAAAGGTTATATTCAATCTAAGATATGTAGGAGTATGAGAAGTATATATAGAGAGGTTATAATGATTAATAAAGTTTATGAGCACATTCATTATTACTAAGAGGATCTCTATAAGATAAAAATAATGTAAATTATCTTACATAGACCTCTCAAAAGCCTAGTATACACCTACAATCAACTATGTTTGGCTATCTAAGATAGTGAGCAGAATGGTAGTGTTTTAGGTGTATGAATGGCCCAAAAATGAGGAATATAAACCTAAAAAATGTAAATTTATTCAATGGGATTTAAATTAGGAGAAGTTTGATTACTCACATATTTCTTGATGATTTGCATGGGAACCAAAGAAGTTTAGGGATCTTATTAGGGGTATTTAATTGTGAATATATGGAATTATTTTAAGGATTGGATGTTAGACCTTAATGAAACAACCTTAAAAATAAAAAATTTAAGAAACCCTTACAAAGCGTGACTAAGGACCATTTTGAAGAAATGAAGCTAGAGATTCATTCAAATGGCATATTTTAACCATGAAAACTATTATAAATTGTATATTACTAATTAAATCTACTCCCCATGTTTTTTTAATAGGCATTTGAATGGATGGGGTGAGAAATAGGGTGTTTTTTTTACCATTTTTTTGTGTTGTGTAATTTCTAGGAGGATTCTAAAGATGAAACCAACTTTGGGAGAAATATTAAGAATTTTTATAACTCCCCACATTAATATAATTCCTCATAACATCTTTTAAGTTTTCAAAAAATAGCCTTCATCTCAGCCATTAAAAACTAGCCTAGTCGACAAGCTAGTGAGAAGGGTGAAGAGCATCAAGTGGGTTGATATTAAAGCATGCTTGATGATTATAAGTAAATGGAGGGTATTTACACCTATAATATACTCCCTTACATTTATTTACATGAAAAAATGAATCCAAATATGAGTCCAAGTGTGCAGAGGCATGAAAGAGGAGTTTTCTTGACAACAAATGATGATATCTCATTTTAGGTAGTTCTAGATGACTAGGGCTACAATCAATGTATGGAGATGCATTATTGAGACCCTTACCCTTAATTATAATAATTTTAATTATTCCTAATTATTTATTAGGCATTCAATAAGCTCAAATCATGAAGGTAGTTTTTTTGAGCTAATTAAGAGGATTTTATGCTACTTTGTGAGAGTTTGATGATTTGGATGGACACTTGGACTTCTTAACCTTTCATGGTTCATCCAATATCCTCTTATCATTCAAAAGTAACTAATTTTCTCATCTTTACAAGTTTACTTATGACCCTTAGACTTCTCCCTTCTCAACTCTCTCTCAAGTTTTATAAGAACTAGCCATTTTGTCCATTGTATTTGATGTTCCACCTGAGTATGGTTAAGCCCTGATCAAATACATACCATTTGATCAATAAGAATACTTATTTTTACCTCTTCATGAATATTATTAGTGTGTTTTACTTGAATTTTTTATCTTTCTTAGTGAAGAATATGGATTATTTAGCATGTTGTCTCATTCTTGCATCCTATTTGCAGTTGGAAAGCTTCTTCTTGTAGGGCATGTGAAGTATTCTAGGACATGGTAGGGACTGATTGAGTTAGTATATTCATTAGTTCCCTCATATTCCTCTTGTATAGTCTTCCTAGATTTTCACATTCATCCATAACCTCATAATATAACATTGATGTGAGAAGATGAAGATTGGAGAAGTGTATGTCTAGTTTGTCTCTTGATTTCATGTGTAACATTTAGTCGGTTGGAATTATTCATCTATTTTGTTGTATTACCTCCCTCAGGTTAGTTTGATTTCATTTATGTTTCTCCATTTTTACACCCCAAGGTTAAGTGTAGTTGTGATCTAAAGTGGTACATCAAGGGAGCTACCCCTATCTAGAGATTCATCACATCCTTAGGCTACCCACAAGCCTAGAGGTCCTTCCATTATGCCACTTAGATGAGGAGAGCTTTTCCATCTACACAAAGGGTGAAAATCCAAGTGACAACACTTTCAAAAAACACCCTTGATGATTGATCATGACTCTAAAGATAACAAATAGACTCTAGAGGGTCCTTCACACACACTTGTACCCCAAAATAGATCAACTATGACTCCTAAGTACATATACCAATTCAACAACACAAAATAGTGTCTTTCTTACTAGAAGCTCCTACATCACACTCCCTAGGAGAGAAAAAATTTGAGTGTTAACATCTTTGTTTCATTCTAATTCATTGTTTGAGGATCTTCCATGCTCACCTTACTACTTCTCATCCTTTCTTGCTCCTTTCTCCTTATACTCTTGTAGTTCTTCTTCCTCTCCTTGTCTATTTTCCTTGTCCATTCATCTTCTATCTATATGAGATATACTATATACTACAACTATTTGTTCTCTAACTTTTTCACCCTTTCTAACTCACTTTGTGCTTCATCATACTCTATTTCTAACCAATGGTCCTCATTCTTCATTCTTACTCTTGTTCTATGTCTTCCTTCTTCCTTGATCTCACTTGATTATTCCTTCCTTATTTGTCTTTGTTCCTTGATAATGTTGGTTCTTTATTACTTGTGCTCTAATGACCTAATAGTTATCTCAACCTTTATCACTTGTTTAGGAAGGATCTTTATGGCTTCCTTTTCATTACACTTATCCATTTATTGATGTGTCTTCACATGACTTTGCTCACCTTCTAAGAACAACCTCTCAACCAATTCATCTTCAACATGGTACAATATGGTTTGGCATCTTTTGTCTTACCATCATCATGAAAATCAACTAACAACTTAGTTGTAACTTCACCCATGAAATAAATTACCTTTTCAACTTGATCATGCTTAACTTTTTTGATTTCAAGTATGTTTTCTTGTATCTTTGACTCTATAAATCCTTGTGCTTCACTATGCTACTCCATTCTTGATTCTTCTTTGAGCTCACGCATGAGCTTATCCTACTTTTCTTCACCTATATGCAGCACTTTTTATGGATTTAAAATATTTTTAATAATCTCCAATTCCTCCTTCAGTGTGAGATCATATATATCTTCATCATCTTCATAAATTTTTGGACCATATTGCTATTTATCTTCTTCAAAATTATGTCCTATACCAACATGTGTAGTCAATATGTCTTCATTCTCATCAATGCTTCATTTCTATGTGCATTTGAATAATCACTTTGATTCCCACTTATATTTATTGACATTAATTTCCATGTTTTCTAATACTTTTTTATGGTCACACTTATTGACTTAAGGAATTCATCATCATACTTATCATAAAGGACTTGCTTACCTTGCCATTAGCTTGTGAACTCTTCACACTCTTCACCTTGTTTCCTCACTTTAATACCTAATTGCATCTTCATATATTTTTTTTTCTTTTAGCATGTCTTCTTGCTTCTTGGATTTACTTCTTGTCTCTTCCTTTGTTCCCTCTTGAAATGTACCTACTAGACTATCCTTTTATACACTTTCCATGTTATTCACAACCCATTTTTTCCTTACAAAAGCTTAGACTAAAGTTTTAATCTTATTTCATCTTGTTTATGATTCTTCAATTGATATCCTATCATGATAAATAGATGCAAGCTGACCTTCACTTCTTTTCTCTTTACTTGTTCTTATCTTTCACTTGTACCCTTGTCTTGCATGACCTCCTGCTTGAGGTTTACCTTCTATATCACACCAACTGATGCCTTGATCCATTTAGGCCAAACATAACCTTTCCCTTTTACTCTCCTTGAGGGATATGCTTTTCCCTTCACTTGTATAACCTGTATATTATCTTCTTCCTTCTATTATGTGGAATCAAATTCATCTCCTAAACATTCATTTATCTCTTTTAAGGACTACTACAAGCTTAACTTATCTCTTATCTCTTCATGTTTTGCCTTCATGTATTCATGTTTATATTCCTCTCTTGATTCAAATGTATTAATTTTTAAATCATCATGAAACTCATCTTCCATCTCATCTTTCACATGCTGAGATTATTCAATCTTCACCATCTTGACTTATATAACTGGTCCTCTTCTTTTGACATCTTCCTTCATCTTATTAGGTGATGTACTAGACCTATTATTCACAAGCCTTAACATCTCATTTTTGACCTTCATCAAACTTTTCTTGAAACTTGCATATACAAAATCAAATTTAATGTTAGTACAAAAAATAAGAAACCACATTCTCCATGGATGTCTCTTTCATAGACATTCTCCTCTTCTTGTTGTTTCATTCCTAAAGTGCTTCTCTTATCACTTTTATCTTCATGTTATCCTCAATGATAAATATTTTCTCAACTTATTTATCATTTTGATATTTTGGAAAATATTCATATTTTATGCCTTTATGGGTTGTACTCTCTTTATTTTTCTCTTTTCCCAAGGCACTCATCTTATGCCTTCTCTCCCTCATAAGTAGATCTAATGTCCATTTCACTATTTTATTCACACTAAAACCAAGCCATGGGATTCCTTGATCCTTCATGAGCTTCAATGTGAGATATATATTATTAAAACACTACTCCAATTCTCTTCTCATTTCTTTTACTTCTTCTTGTACATCCATAATTTCACTTTTCCTTCACTTTCTAGGCCTTCTTAAATGAATCTCTTAACAAGATTACCTACATGCCTCTTATAAAAATCTTGTGTGTTCTTCTATTATTTTATTCCTTTTTCTAGGACTTATCTTATCTCCATTGAATATCACTTGGATTTTTCCTCTTCTCCTTCTCACTTGAGCTTCAATGCTCTCTTCACTCTACCTTATATAGGTCTTTCTTGACTAGTTTCAACTCCTTCTCATTGGACTTAGGGGTTTCAGAATATCTCATTTTAAATATTTAATTTATGTGTACTAAAATCAATAATTCATAACTAAATCACATTATTTACCCACAATACCCTTATAATGTCATCTCATGCAATCCTCATAATGTTCTTTGCCAATTTCCAAAACAAGCTTTTAAGAACTCAAAACAAAATTTAACCAATAGCTTACCTTGATCTAATACAAAATGATGAAAAGGTATATGAGGAAATAATTAAATAACCCATTTATTATCTCTAAAATTGGCTTTAATCAACTTAGGATGATCTACTTCGTTCACAAGGCTCAACCTTCAATTTATGTCTTACAAACTTGTCACTAGTCTTTATAACCTATTTTGTTATATCCCTATTTACCAAACCCCTTGGATACATTCTTATCTGTCATTATACCCATCATATATCTCTATCTCATTACCTTAACTCATATCCATTCACTTCCAACCTCCTTTCTCTTTACTCATTCGTTAGCTTCACCCTAGACAAGCTCTTCAAGTCTTAAAAGATCAAATATTGCTATTGTTGGAATAATGAATATTGAAGCTTACCTAGGGTTAATAGGGTAAGTTATTTATTACCTAGGGTTAGTTTTATTTACCTAGGTTAATTAATTTTAATGTTGATAATCTCTCAACAATATATGTGTTCGTAGTATGTGAAAAAAAATAGTTTGTTTTCTCTATTTTGTAATCTCTACAAATAGTTTGTTGTCGTGAAACACACTATTTGTATTATATATAATTTACAATCTATGAGAAAAAAAAGAGAGATTAATGAGAGAATATAGATAATTTATAGGATTATCACCTATTTTTTAGGTGTGAGAAATTTATTTTATTCTTTGGTATTATTTACAGGTTATTTATTGTGGGTTCTTTCTCCTGGATTGATCCTGTGGATCTTGTGTATCTCCTGTTCATTCTTTCATGGTATCAGACCTTGGAGTTCCAGTTGAAGATCCTCTTCCCTAAAAAAATTTCATCATTTTTCATCTATTAACATAGTTAAAAACATCATTTTATTGATGTGTTACAGATATTTGTTATCCTCTCACATTCTGGTTCTTGTTTAAAAGTTTTTTTTAGAAATTTTTGTACTTTATGCTCATTAATGACCGTATAGATTTCCAAAATCAGATTTTTTTTCACAAGGACATAGAAAATCAAGTCAAGAATCCATTTAAATTGGAATTTTTTCACTCCATGCTATCCATACAACTCTGCCCTTCAAAAACTGGCTGATTGGTTCCTTTTGGCAGACTGTAGTACCTGTACAATTTTTTGATATGGCAGATCGTACGATCGACTTTTTTGAAATATGAGACCTATTCATGAAAGCTAACTATGCTAGATGTCATTCCATATAAATTAGTATGGATTTGTACTAGGTTTTATAGTGTTTTGGAAGGTTACAATAGGAATTAAAAAATATGTTTTTGGTTTGTAGCATAGCCGTATGATTTCATCCATTTTGAATGCCTTATACTGCATCAAATCAAAATATGATAGTTTTATGTGTTCACAGACTTCCAAATCTTTCATTTCCAGCTGAGAAGGATGGATTTGGACTAGGCCATACATTCCTTTGGGTAGATCTTGAGGAGCCAATTCTGAATTTGCTGAGAGGTGTTTTCCTTGGCTAGTGTTTACAAAATTTCTTAGAAATTTCCCTGATCACCACGCCTTGCTAGAACAAGAGATTAATTATGATTAAAAAAAAGATTATTCATAATTTATCTCACACGTGTGAGTCATTTTGGCTTATTTTTTATTAATTTCTTATTTTTTAGTGGTTTAAATGCAAGTCTCTATCTTTAAAAGTACAAATTTGACTTTGCTAAAGTGGCTAGAGGTATTTTGTTAAAAATTTGTAAGGAGGAAGTCTTGGGGTCAAATCCCCTTAATTTTTATTTTTTTTTGGCATAAAACCATTTTTTTTACTTTTGTATAAGCTAAGGCTAAAAAAAATTTCGTTGGGAGACGTTAAATTGTAACGGGAGGGGTGTTTTGAGGAAAAATGAATGTCTAGGTTGTTCTTGTCAATATCATCATCTTCCTCGAGAATGGAATCATGATTGTTTGATCCCCTAAATTCTAAAAATTACCATGTTTGGAAGCTGAAAATGCAACAACTCCTTCAATCAAAGGACTTATGGAGAATTTTTTCTGAAACAACACCTGCGGCATTCAACACTGAAAAAGACAAATATGCATATGGTTGTAAGTAGGATGAGGCTCTTGGATTGATTTGCCTCAACATCTCAGATAATCTTCAATTTCACATTACAGATGATACAATGCCAAAAGAGGTATGGGAAAAATTTAAAAACCTATTTGACAAAGTTAATGAGTTTAAAATTTTGTAATTAGATGCAGAATTGAGTACTCTCTCTCTCCATCAGATTTCCCTTTGATAGATGAATTCTTGGTAAAATTCAAATTTATAAGGTCACAGTTGAAAGTTGGTGACAAGGAGAAAAGTCATCAGGAGTGCATTTTCATGATTTTTTCAAAGTTGAAAGGACCATATGGTGTTTTTTCCTCTACTTTTTATACTATGATGGATACATTAGGTGATGAATTCAAATGGCCTTCCTTTGAAGTTTTTTGTGAAAGATTGACTAGGGAGCAAACAAAATTAATGGCCTTAGATGCTCTATCTGGTCCTAATCATGCTCTGGTTACTAATTCTTCTAAGGGAAAACCTTCACCTAAGTCTGAACAAAAGCAAGCACCTTCAAATAACCCTCGAGAGCCCACCTCCCAGACACCTCATCATTCTAAATCTACTAAGACCAAAAAGTCCTTTAAGCAAAAGAAGAAAACATTTGGTCCATGTAATTTTTGTGGTAGTCCTAATCATGATGAAAGTAGATGTTTTAATAATATGGAAGCATTAGAGGCAGTGGTCAGACAATACAAAATTTCCATTCCATCTCCATCTCCTTCTACTTCTACAGGAAAAGTGAAAGCACTTTCAGCCAGCAATGGATTTTTGACTCAGGTGCTTCTCACCATCTCACACATTCTAATGATCTATTTTCTTCTCTTACAAATTGTAGTACATCACATATTGTTATGGGTAACTCCTCATAGATTGAAGTTTTGGGATCTGGTACTGTTGATAAACAGGATGGATGTTTTAACAATGTATTGCTTGTACCCCAAATCTCTTCTAATCTTCTCTCTATATATCAAATATGTAATTCTAGTACTGGTAAAATTGTGGAGTTTACTTCACATGATGTTGTAATAAGATAATGTAATGATCCTAGTGAGATAGTTGCTATAGGTATAGTAGACCATACTGCAAGACTCTATACTTTTGAAAGTTTGAGTCTTTTATGTCTTTTGGTTCTTCACTTATAGCACATGGTAATAATCTCATCAAATTGTGGCATGAGAGATTAGGTCATTTGAGTTATGGATATATGCAACAAATGAGTACAAAACATCTTTTAAAAGGCCTTCCTAAGGTCTCATGTATTGATGGGGTGTGTCCTGGTTGTCTAGTTGGTAAACAACACCAAGATCCATTTCCAGTTGGTAAGGCCACATGTGCAAATGCACCCTTAGAGTTGGTTCATAGTGATTTGATGACTTTTCCAACTCATTCTTTTTTAGGGGCTAAATATGCACTCACATTCATTGATGATTTCACTTGTAAAACTGGGGTATATTTTCTCAAGTTGAAAAGTGAAGTTTTTGAGAATTTTAAGGCTTTAAAAACCTTTGTTGAAAAATAATCATCTCTTCCTCTTTAAAAGATACACACTGACAATGGGGGGAAATATGACAATAATGATTTCTATGATTTTTGTATTGATCATGGGGTACATCACCAGTTCACTGTACCACACACTCCTCAATAAAATGGTGGAGCTGAGAGGAAGAATCAAACATTGAAAGAGATGGGTAATTGTATGATTCACTCTAAAAATTTGAATCCATAATATTGGGCTGAAGCTGTAAATTATGCAAACTATATTCAAAACCATATGCCTCACAAAGCTATGTAAAATATGACACCTGAAGAAGCTTGGTCTGGGATCAAGCCTGATATTTCAGATTTTTGCATCTTTGGGAGTCAAGCATGGGCATTTATTCCTGATGACAAATGCAAAGCATTGGAGAAGAAAAGCCAACCACTCATTTTTTTGGTTATTGTGAAGATGTAAAAGCCTACCGTCTTTTTGATCCTGACACACATGATGTGTTGTTTCGATAGGATGTTCAGGTTGATGAGCTACCCACTCCACAGGAGTATACATCTAGTTCTTCTTCTCCCCCTCCTTCTTCTACTAAGGATAGTGAGGATTTGCTTTCTATTGTTGATGATGATGATGTTTCACTTGTTCAACCACCATAGCCATCTTCTTCACCACCTTTGCCCAAGTGAGCAAAGAGCACTCTATAGGCAGCTGGTTCTTTTGTTGGTGATCCATCTGATTCTTGTCCCACTCGCTCATAGACATTTGGTGTTGATCTTCTGGGACAAGCTTGTACAGATGATCTAGTGTTTTTTTCTAAGGCCATTGGTATACCCAAGTGGGATGTTGTAATGTATGATGAGTATTCTTCATTGATGAAGAATGATACTTGGGATCTTGTCCCTCTTCCTAAGGAAAGAAAACTTGTAAAATGTAAATGGGTCTATAGGACCAAATATGCTATAGATGGACCAATAGATAAGTATAAAGCTAGATTAGTAGCTAAGGGTTTTTCATAGGTTGAAGGGGTTGATTAGTTTGAGACCTTTGCCCTTGTAGCTAAGATGGATTCTATTCAGCTTGTAGTCTCTCTTGTTGCTTCACATTCTTGGTCAATTTTTCATATGGATGTGAAGAGTGATTTCTTGCATGGTGATCTCCATGAGGAGATCTATATGGAGCAACCTCCAAGATTTGTGTAAGACTCATCATTGGTTTCTAGACTTCGTCATTCTCTTTATGGCCTCAAATAAGTGCTTAGAGCTTGGTACGAGAAGATGGATAGTTTTCTTTTGAGTTCTAGTTTTATTCGTTGTGAGTCAAATCACAATGTATACATCCTGAAGCAAGGTGAGGAGCTTGTCATTTTGGTTTTGTATGTTGATGATCTCATCCTCACTGGTAGTTCAAATTCCTTAATACATGACATCAAGGACAAGTTGGTAGATAGGTTTGATATGACAGATCTGGGACTTCTACATTATTTTTTTGGTCTTCAAGTTTTTTAGTCTTGTGAGGGCATCTCTATTGGATAGCATAAGTATGTGACAGATCTTCTTCATTGATTTGGCATGGCTAATTGTAGGCCTACCCCCACTCCATATCATTCAGGTATTGTGTTGTCTGCCACTTGTATGACTCCTCTTGTTGATTCCACTTTGTATAGGCAACTTGTAGGAAGTCTTTTATATCTAACTCATACCCATCTCGACATCACATTTGTTGTGAACATGAGCCTCATGAGAGTCATTGGCAAGCATCCAAGAATATTTTGCACTACATTCAAGGCACCACTCACTTTGCTATACATTACACACCATAGAGTTCTACATAGCTTGTTGGATACAATGACTCTGATTAGGCTGGTGATGTTGACACTCACAAGTCCACTTGCAGATTTGTTTTCACAATTGGTTCAGGTCCAGTTGCTTGGGCATGCCAAAATTAGACTGTTATTACATTGTCCTCTACTGAGGCTGAGTATCGAGGTGTTTTCAAAGCTAGTCAGGAGACACTTTGGCTTTGATAGTTGCTTGGAGAGTTTGGATTCACATAACAGGGTCCTACTTATCTTTAGTGTGACAACCAAAGTGTGATTGCTATTTCACGCAATCCTGTTGAGCATCAGTGGAAAAAACACATTGAGATTCACATGCACTTCATTTGACATCTTTTTCAGGATGGAGTTCTTTCTTTGGAGTTTGTGCCTATAGCTGAGCAAATTGTAGACATCTTCACTAAACCTTTAGCTCCTCCTCGTTATCTTCAATTGTGAGCAATGCCTAGGGTGAAGGAATTTGTCCTTGGGGGATTTCCCATGAATTCCTTCCTTCCTTTATTTTTCATATATTTTGATTGGTTTGTACATAGGTACCTTATCAGGCCTAGTAGCTGGGACCCATATTTGTTTGTCATTCTCCCTGTGTTTTGCTTAAGGGAGGGTGTTGGAAAAATGAATATTTAAGCTTACCTAAGGTTAATAGGGTAAGTTATTTATTACCTAGGGTTAATTTTATTCACCTAGGTTAATTTTTTTTATTGTTGAGAATCTCTAAACAATATATTTGTTTGTAGTATGTGAAAACAAATAGTTTGTTTTCTCTAGTTTGTAATCACTACAAATAGTTTGTTGTCATGAAACAAACTATTTGTATTATATATACTTTACAATATATGAGAAAAAAATGAGAGATTAATGAGAGAATATAAATAATTTATAGGATTATCACCTATTTTTTAGGTGTGAGAAATCTATTTTATTCTCTGGTATTATTTGCAGGTTAATTGTTGTGGGTTCCTTCTCTTGGATTGATCATGTGGATCCTGTGTATCTCCTACTCATTCTTTCAGTTATTAGTCTCATAAATATAATCTACCTTCATAAATGACCTTACTTGATCAAATTAAATGTATCTTAATCCATTTTTACATCTCAATCATTCTCAAACACTCACTTGCATACCTCTAGCCTAACAGTAAACCTTTGTTCTTATAGCCTTTTTAACAAATTTACTTAGTATGAACATTATGTCAGTTTTATATGATATATAATCCCATATTTAGGTACCATCTATCCTCTTACTTCTTCCCCTAAAGTTTCATATCCTAACTCTTTGTTAAAGTATACCTTCTTTTGTAACCTCTTATCTAATTAGACTTTTTAGCCCTTATTGCACTTGCTCAGTCACCAAATCCATACTAGACCATATGGTATTAGAATAAAAGCTATTTATTCATTTTCCTCATTTAAAAATAAATAGGATTACAATTTCTTGTCAAATTACCATGGCTAAAACTGGAATTTTTGGGGTTTTTCCTCCAAAACCCTAACTAGTCAAATGTGTAGGCCTATATAGGGCCAAGAGGGGTTTAAATGGGATAAAGAGAGTTATAATCCACTTCAAGACCTAAAAAAAAATTTAAAAGTTTTTTTTATCCCCCTTGAAATTTTATAATCACTAGTATTTTAAGTTCTTCTCTTATTTGATCACAATAAATAAAAAACATGAAACTCTGAGCTTACAAATATACTATATACGATGAGAAAGGTCAAATTTTAATACATTTGTTTTGAAATAACTTAAAACTATTATAATACATTTTCAAGGTATATTATGTTATTATCCACCTTATCAAATGGTTAATGACATTTATTCAATCTATTTATGGATTATAATCAACAAAACACATAATTATGTCTCCTTATGAAGGATTGTGTAAAGGTTTAGTAGTCATTTACAATTCAAAAGGTTTTAAGACTTCAAAAATGATATTATTTATACTTGTTATCCCTTTCATTCACTACAATACTTAACCAACTTATAACTCTTTCACCTTCTCAAAGCAGACATTCTTTCATTGCTTACTAACTGAGCAAACAAGTTTTTAACTATATAAACAAGGCACTGACTGCATATTAAACATTTACAAATTATAATTGTATATAACCAACTAGTATATAATTCCACCAAAGTATACTCTCCTATAGACTATATCGAACCAAAAATCATAGTTTATCCTTCAAAAAATGTCAACCTATCTTCATACTTGACTGTCACAAGAATATACAAGGTTTGAGGGTAGAGATTAATCTTTCCTAAGCCTCTTCACTTCTAATACACTCTATTAAACAATAATAGAGTTTGTGAGATCTCAAATACATCTAGCATTAATGTACCATATAATTTCCTTCCTTCACAATCTTCATCAACTCCATTACATTCTTGTCTTTCATGACTGTAATCTATATTCGAATATTCTAACCTACAACCACACATAAGTATGGAATTTCCACAGCCTCTAGGGTTTTTAAAAACAACATATGAATAATAATAATTCATATGTGTATCATGTGAGATGAAACACAACAAAATAACTCTTCTTTATTCATATAAACTATTCAACAGTTACATATATAGTCTATTCATGGACTCTGTTAGAATTCTTTAGGAGTATACAATTTTATTTTATTTTGTTTCTTATCCTCTTACCTTCACATCTCTATATCCCTTTATCCTACCCTCCTCTCATGATAAAACTCCATTATCCTTCAAATTCTACATTAGGATGGGTAGTTACAACTTAAAAGTCTTCCACCACCTTTTTTCCTCATAACATGAGACTTTTACATGTAGTCACCTACATAAGTCATTTTTAAGACCACCTCACATTTTAACTACTATTTGACATCCTATTAGATTATTATAACCCCTAGGATGATTTTACAAACATTTTCTCACCTAACTACTTCATACTAAATGCATGGTCCTTCAATACGTAGTTATAAGATTTGAATTTTCAAATTGTCACTTTTAGAGGGAAAACTCCCATACTTTCAAAACACACCACTAATGATTGATTATCACTCTAAGGACAAAAAATGGACTCTATAGTGTCATTCACACACACTCATACCCCAAAATTGATCAACTATGACTCCAAAGTACATTATCACTTCAATAACATAAAATAGTGTTTTTCTTAATAGATACTCCTGCATCATACTCCCCAAGAGGGAGAAATTTTGAGTGTTAACATCTTATTTATTGCCTTACAATTCATTTTTTGAGGATCTTCATCCTTTTTATCCTTTTTCATTAGAATCTTGTATTTTTTCTTCCTTGCCTTGTCTATTCTCCATGTCCATTCATCTTCTATCTATATGAGATATAGCAGCTATTACAACTATTTTTTCTCTACATTTTTTACCCTTTATAACTCACTTTGTGCTTAATCATAATATATTTATAACCAATGGTTCTCATCCTTAATTCTCACTCTTGTTCTATGTCTTCCTTCTTCATTGATATCACATTATTCTTTCTTCCTTAGTTGTCTTTGTTCCTTGGTAATGTTGGCTCTTTCTTCCTTGTGCTCTAATGACCTCATAGTTGTCTCAACCTTTATCATTTGTTCAAGAAGGTTGTCTATGTATTCCTCTTCATTATATGTATCCATTTATCAATGTTTATTCACATTAGTTTTCTCACCTTATAAGAACAACCTAAAAACCAATTCATCTTCATCATGGTACAATATGGTTTGGCAACTTTTTGTCTTGTCATCATCATGCAAATAAACTAACAACTCAACTGTAACTTCACCCATGGAATATATTACCTTTTCAACTTGCTCATGATTTACTTATTTTATTGATAGTATGTTTTCATGTATCTTTACCTCTATAATTCCTTGTTCTTCACTATGCTACTCCATTCATTATTCCTCTTTAAGCTTTCTCATGAGTTTCTCCTACTATTATTCACCTATATGTAGCCCTTTTTATGGATTGAAAATATTTTTATAGAATCTCCAATTCCTCCTTAAATGTGATATCATATATCTCTCCATCATCTTCATCAAATTTTGGACCATTTTTTTATTTATCTTTTCAAAAGTTGTGTCATATACTAACATGTGTAGTCATTATGTCTTCATTTTTCATCAATGGTTTATTTCTATGTGCATTTAAACTCTCACCTTGATTCCCAATTGTATTTATTGACATTCCTTTCCATGTTTTGTAGTATTTTTTTATGGTCACACTTATTGACTTGAGGAATTCATCATCATACTTATCATAAAGGACTTACCTTGCCATTGGCTTGTGAAATCTTCACACTCTTCACCTTGTTTCTTCATTTGTCTACCGATCTACATTTTCATATTTTATTTTTGTTCACTTTTACCATGTATTATTGCTCCTTGGGTTTGCATCTTGTCTCTTCCTTTATTCCCTCTTGAAATGTACCTACTAGACTATCCTCTTGTATCCTTTCTATGTTCTTTAAAACCCATTGTTTTCCTTGCACATGCTTAGACTAAAGTTTCATTCTTGTTTCATCTTGTTCATACTTCTTTGATTGATATCCTATCATGTTAACTTGATGCAATCTGGCCTTCACTTCTTTTCTCTTTACTTGTTCTTATCTTTCACTTGTACCCTTATCATGCATGACCTCTTGCTTGAGCCTTACCTTCTCTATCACACCAACTAATGCCTTGAACCACTTAGGCCAAACATAACCATGTCATTTTACTCTCTTTAAGGGAAATAATTTTCCCTTCACTTATCCAACCTGTATATTATCTTCTTCCTTCTCATATGTGCAATAAAATTTAGGTCCCAAAAATTCATTTACCTCTTTGAAGGGCTAATGCAATCTGATCTTATCTCTCATGTCTTCATGTTTTGTCTTCATGTCTTCATGTTTATCTTCCTCTCTTGGTTCAGATATAATGCATTTAAAATCATCATGAAACTCCTCTTCCATCTCATCCTTAACATTCTAAGATTATTCAATCTTCACCATCTTGACTTCTATAATTGGTCCTCTTCTCTTGACATCTTCCTTCATCTTATTGGGTGATGTACTAGACCCATTATTCACATGAATTAAAGTATCTTTATTGACCTTCATAAAACATTTCTTGAAACTTTCATACACAAAATCAAATGGAATGTTATCATAATAAACAAGAGACCATAGTCTCCATGCATGTCTCTTTCATAAACATTCTCCTCTTCTTGTTGTCTCCTTTTTCTAGTGTTTCTCTTATCACTTGTATCTTCATGTTCTCCTCAATTAGAATTATATTCTCAAATTTTGTCATGTTTCATTCTTGGAAAATATTCATACTTCATGCCTTTATGGGTTGTACTCTCTTTATTTTTCTCTTTTCCCAAGGCACTCATCTTATGCCTTCTCTCTCATAAGTAGATATAGTGTCCACTTCACTTTCTTATTCACACTAAAACCAAGCCATGGGATTCCTTGATCCTTCATGAGATTCAAAATGAGCTATATATTCTTAAAACTCTACCCCAATTCTCTTCTCATTTCTTTTACTTCTTATACATCCATAATTTTAATTTTCCTTCACTTTATAGACCTTCTTAGACCAATATTAGTAAGGTTACCTAATTGCCTCTTATACCACTCTTGTGTATTCTTCTCTTATTTTATTCCTTTGTCTAGGACTTCTCTTATCTCCATTGACTCTCACTTGGAGTCTTCCTCTTCTTTTTCTCACTTGATCTTCAATGTTCTTTTCACTCTACCTTGTATAGGTTACTAGTTTCAAGTCCTTCTCATTAGACTTAGGGGATTTTGATTATATCCTTATCAATATTCAATTTATCTATGATAAACTCAATAATTCATACCTAAACCACATTCTTTTACCACGATGCCCTTGTAATGTCACCTCATGCGATCCTCATTAAATTATTTGCCAATTTACAAAATAAGCTTGTAAAAACTCAAAACAAAATTGAACCAAGAGATTACCTTCATTTGATACCAAATGATGTAAAGGTACATTATTAAATCATAAACTCACCCATTTCTTGGCTCTGAACTTTTCTTGAATCATCTAAAGATGATCTACTTCCTTCACAAGGCTCAACCTTTAATTTGTGTCTTACAATTTATCACTAGTATTTATAACCTATTTTTTTATATCCATATTTTAAAAACCCCTTGGAAACATTATTATCTATCATTATACCCCTCTTAGGTATATATCGCATTACCTCAACTCATTTCCATTCACTTCCAACCACATTTCTCTTTACTCAATCACTAGATTTACCCTAAACAACCTCTTCAAGGCTTAAAAGATAAAATATTATTATTAATATCATGAATACAATATAAATTCATAGATGACATTACCTGATCAAATTAAAATTATCTTAATCCCTTTTTCCATATCAATCATTCTTCAATACTCACTTTCACACCTCCAGCCTAATAGTGAATCTTCTTGCTTGTAGCCTTTTTTTCACAAATTCCCTTAGTATAAACATTCTATCAAATTTATATGAGAGTTATTCCCATATTTAGGAAACTTTATCCTCTTTATTCTTCCCTTAAAGTTTCATATCCCAACTCTTTGTGAAATTACACCTTCCTTTATAACCTCCTAGACAATTAGGCCTTTTAGCCCTCATTACACTTGCTTGGTCACCAAATTCATACTAGAATATAAGGTACCAAACTCAAACCTATTGATTCATTTTCCTCATGTAAAAATACATATTATTACAAATATTTTTCAAATTCCCATAGTTATAACGCAACTTATTAGGGGTTTTCCTCTAAAACCCTCACTAGTCAAATGTGTAGGCTTGTGCAGGGCTGAGAGGGGTTAAAATGGGATAAAGAGAGTTATAATCAACTTCAATACCTCAAAACAAATATAAAAGTTATATTTTAATACCCATTGACATTATACAATCAATATTATTTTAATTTCTTTCCTCAGTGGATCACAATAAACAAAAACATGAAACTCTAAGCTTGCAAATAGACTATACAAGCTAAGAAAGGTCAAATTACAATACATTTATGTTGAGATAAATTAAAATTGTTATAATATATTTTCAAGGTATATTATGTTATTATTAACCTTAAAAAAAATTAATGACATTTATTCAAACCATTTATGGATTATAATTAATAAAACATAGAATTTTGTGTCCTTAGGAAGGACTGTGTAAGGGTTTAGAAATTAATTACACTTCAAAAGGTTCCAATAATTCAATAAGGATATTATTAATAATTTTTCTCCCTTTAAATATTCATAAGAATTAACCAATTTATCTATCACTTACCTTCTCAAGTCATTCTTTCTATCATTACTTACTGACTAAGCAAATAGGTTTCTAACTGTATAAATAGGGTATTGACTATGTATTGAACATTTACCAATTAGAATTGCATATAAACAACTAGTATATTATGAAACTAAATTATACTCTCCTATAAACCATATCAAACCAAAAAAACATAATTTATACTTCAATAAACATCAACCTACCTTCATACTTGATTGTCACAGATGTATACAAGGTTTGAGGGTAGAGATCAATCTTTCTTGAGTCTCTTCACTTCTAAAACACTATATTAAACAAAAATAGAGTATGTAAGAAATCAAAATTATATATAATTAATGTACCATAAATTTTCATTCCTTCACAATCTTCATCAACTCCATAACATTCTTTTCTTTCATGACTGTAACCTATAGTCCATTACTCTAACCTTCAACCACATACAAGTATGACATTTCCATAACCTCCAGGGTTTTTCAAAAACATATGACTAATATATATTCATATATGTATAATTTGATATTAAACACAAAATAATAACTCTTCTTTATTCATATGAAGTATTCAACTATTACATATACAATCTATTCATGGACTCTATCAACTTTTATGAGTATAAAAATTTCTTTTCTTGGTTTTTTCTCCTCTCACCTTTGCAGCTATCTCTCCCTTTATCCTACTCTCATCTCTTTATAAAACTCCATTCTCCTCAAAATTCTTTTTTGGTTTGGGTAGTTACAAATAAAAACTCTTCCACCACCTTTTTTCCTCATAACATGACACTTTTACATATAGTCACCTACATAAGTCATTTTTAACACCACCTCACATTTTAGCTACCTCTTTGACATATCATTAGATTATTATGACCCCTAGGACAATTTTAAAAAATATATCTCACTTAATTACTTCACACTAATCCCATGGTCCTTCAATACTTAGTTCTAAGATTTGAATTTTCAAATTATCACTTTTGGAGGAAATACTCTTATACTTTCAAAACACACCCCTAAAGATAGATTATGACTCTAAGGATAGTAAATGGACTCTATATGGTCCTTCACACACACTTATACCCTAAAATATATAAAATATGACTCCTAACTACATATATCACTTCAACAGCACAAAATGGTGTTTTTCTTACTAGATTATCTTGCATCATACTCCTCAAGAGGGAAAAAATTCAATGTTAACATATTCTTTCTTGCCTTCCAATTCATTTTTTGAGGATCTTCCATTATCACCTTAATTTTTCTCCTCATTTCTTGTTCTTTTCTCTTCATTAGACTCTTTTATTTATGCTTCCTTTCCTTGTCTATTATCCTTGTCCATTCATCTTCTATCTCTATGAGATATACCATCTACTACAACTCTTTGTTCTCTACATTTTTGACCTTTTACTACTCACTTTATGATTCATAATAATCTATTTATAACCAAAAGTTCTCATATTTCATTCTTACTCTTGTCCTATGGCTTCCTTCTTCATTGATCTTACTTGATTCTTGCTTCCTTAGTTGTCTTTTTTCCTTGGCAATGTTGGTTGTTTCTTCCTTGTGATTTAATGACCTCATAGGTATCTCAGCCTTTGCCACTTGTTCAATAAGGTTATCTATGGCTGCCTCTTCATTTAACTTCTCCATTTATTGATGTGTCTTTTCACGACTATGTTTACCTTGAAATAACATCTTAACCAATTCATCTTCATCATTATCTAATACAACTTGCAATATTTTTGTCTTTCCATCATCATGAAAATCAACTAATAACTTATCTATAACTTCACCCATGAAATATATTACCTTTTCAACTTGCTCATGATTTACTTGCTTTCTTGTTTACTAGTATGTTTTCCTATATCTTTCACTCCATACATTATTGTGATTCACTATGTTGCCCCATTTTTTATTCTTATTTAAGCTCACTCATGAGCTTCTCATTTTTTATTCACCTATATGCATATATTTTGATGGACTAAAAGTATTTTCTAAAATATCTAATTCATCCTTCAATGTGATAGAATCTATCTCTCCTTTATCTTTATCAAATTTTAGACTATATTATTCTTCATTTTAAAAATTATGTGATATACCAACATGTGAAGACATTATATCTTTATTCTTAATCAATGCTTCATTTTTATGTGCATTTAAACTCTCATCTTGCTTCCCACTTATACTTATTAACATTCATTTCCATGTTTTATAGTCCCTTTCTATGGTCACACTTATTGACTCAAGTAATTCATCATCATACTTATCATGAAGGACTTGCTTACCTTTCCATTATCTTTTGCACTCTTCCCACTCTTCACCTTGTTTCCTCATCTGTCTACCTAGTTGTATCTTCATCTCTTTATCTTTGTTTGCTTCTACCATGTCTTCTTTATTCTTGGTTTTTCATCTTGTCTCTTCCTTTTTTCCTTCTTGAATGTACCTACTAGATTATCCTATTGTACCCTTTCTATGTTTTTCATAACCCATATTTTACCTTGCACATGATTAGATTAAAGTTTGATTATTTTTTGATCTTATTCACACTTCTTGGATTGACATCCTATCATGTTAACTTGATGCAATCTTACTTTCATTTATTTTTTCTTTACTTACTCTTATCTTTTATTTGTACCCTTATCTTTCATGACCTCTTACTTGAGGTTTAACTTCTCTATCACACTAACTGATGCCTTTAACAACTTAAGCTAAACATAACCATGCCCTTGTACTCTCCTTGATGGTTGTAATTTTCCCTTGGGCCTTCACTTTTATAACCTAATATCACTTCAATTTTTATCATTTGAGGAGATGTCTTAGCTCTCTTCATTCAAGTGGCACAATTGAAACACCTCTAGGTTGTGGTTTGCCTAAGAATGAGGTGACTCTCTAGATAGGGCTATATCCCTTGATGTACCACTTTTATATCACTAATACACTTATGATTACAAGGAAAAGGGAAATAAAATTTAAATTAAACTATCCTAAAAGTTTTGATATACCAAATCAATTTTCGACTACCAACTAGTTATATGTCACACATGAGACCAAGAGACTAACCAGGTATACACTTCTCTAGTTTAGATCTTCTAACATCAATATTTCATTATGAGGTTGTGATAAATATTCAATCTATGAGGACTAAACAAGAGGCCTATAATTTCACTATTTGAATAAACTAACTCACTCAACATTGACACTTCATATAAAACTTCACATGACCTAGAAGAAGAATCTTTCAAGCTATAAATAGGTGAGAGAATGAGACAACAATGCTAAGGAAAAAATAATCATACTAAGTAATATCATTAATTTAAGTGAACAAACTATGAATATTCATATAAGAGGTAAAATTAGTAGTTTTTATTTATCCATGGTGTGTAAATTTTCATAGTTTTTCCATACTTAGGTGGAGCATCCTTACAATAGCTAAAATGGCTAGCTCTTATAAAACTTGAGAGAGAGAAGAGAAGAAATAAGTATAAAGGTCACAAGGACACTTGTCATGATTATAGGAGGAGTTACATATGCATTATAAGAGAATTTTAAATTTATCATGTAAAGTTAGGAAGTACAAGTGTCACCCCAAGTCATGAAACTCTTGAAATATGGTGTAAGAGTTCTCATTTTTCACAAAAAACTACCTTCAACATTCACCCCTATTTAAACATCTAAAAACTAACTAGTGATAGGTATAATTATTTTAATAAGAGGAAATGGTTTTAAACATGCTTCTCCATGTATTGGTTGTAGTCCAAATCATCAATATTCCTCCCAAAATGAGTCATCACCATCTGTAGTCAAAGAAAACTCCTCTTTCGCACACCTTGTACACTTATATTCCAAAATGGATTTAGTTTCACATGAAAATACATAAAATGGGGCTAATTACATGTTTCAAGACCATCCATGCCCTTATATTTATTAGTTTCACCTTAAATATGCTTCCACTTAAAGTTTTCATACTTATCACCATCTTGCTCACTATGCCAGTTTTGACTGGCTGAGATGAGAGCTCTAGTAGGAACACTTAGGAGTTTTTATGTAGTATTAAATGGACATGGGTAGTGATCTTAAGTATATATATTCCTCCCAAATTTTATTTCATCTATTGAAACCTCTTAGAATCTTCACCATGCATAAAATAGTCAAGAAAATCAATTTTGTACCCTATCCATATAGGTATGAAACACCTCAAGTGGATGGTAAGGGTCATCAAAGATTTTCCTATATGTTTCAATCATTTTAATTCCCATTCCATATTATCTAGATATCCCTCCAACCTTGTTTTCTTAGTTGTGTCATTAACTAGGGTTTGTGATGGTTTACGCCACTTCTATTCTTAAGCTTCATTCATAAGGATGGGATATTAGAACTAACAAAAAAATCCACAAATGAAAAATTTATGACCCTTTTCAACACCTCCAAACTTCTTGGATCTCCATGAAAAGCTTCAGAGGATATGTGTGCACTTAAATTTGCCCTATTGAGCTCTTTTCTCCATTTCCTATAGGCTTGGACCGTCTATGAGCCAAAAGTTTCCATCCATGTGGTTTATTTTAATACCAAGAGATTTTTAACATATATTATTATTCCATAAACATTTCCTATTCCACTGTAGTTCCTTCCTAAGGTTAGAAGTGGCATTGGTATCCCTTTTGGACTTGAGGCCTAAACCTTGCTTAACAAACCTAATTGCAACTTTGGTGTTTTAAGCCACCCTATTTAGTTAAATCATTTTTTGTATGTTTTATAATTTTTTTTACAGGTGTTATTTAACTTCAAACATCTCCTATACATGTCAAACCATCCCCTAACTCACAAGACCATTGACATTCTCAAAAACTATAGGGTTTGTGCATAAAAGGAGTGCCCTCTATCTGAGACAAAATAGAGGGAACTTTCCCTATTTTATTATATAAAATAAGTGTTTTAGGAGTCCATAAAAGTTAAAAATATGATATATAACAAATTTTATCCCTTGGTCAGGTCATTTGACCCCTTAACTCTTCCAAAACCTAAAACAGACACCTAGAAGGTAGATTATGTGCAGGATTTCCACAATATGGATTGTGTAATGAATTATATAGTATTTTATCTACATTATTTTCATATCATTATGGTTTATTTACTTTTTTAATATTACATTATAATCATGTAATACATTTTTAACCTCTCCAACCCTGCATTGTTTACACCCTTCCTTGGTTGGCCTAGATTGAGTACCATTTTATGACTGTGTTGGTTTCAAAGCATCATACATGTATGTATCCTTCATGATTTAGATTTTTAAAAAAATTATAATACTTTATAAATCCTTATAGCATCAATTTACCTATTATTATTTTTACCTTACACTTTGGGTTTGAAATGTTCTCAAGACCAAAGATAGGTAGTTGATTGTGTTTTCTATGTTTTTGACCAAAAGATAATTCTTGTAGGTGATCCCTACATGTTTAAGATTGAATTAAATGTTTAAATATCCATTTTGAGTTCCTTATATTAATTTATTATTTTATTTGATCCATTTTTTTCATGTTTTATCTATACCCACATCAATAACCTAAACCTTTTTGCTCCTTACCCCTATCAGTCAGCTACAACTAGCTATGTAAGGTCCTTTAGGTGTACATAGGGTCCAAAACAAATAACTAAAACTCTTTAAAATAAATTTAGGTAATTAATTATATATTCACCATCTAAAACCATTATAACATGGTGGCATGGTCTCATATTACAAGCTTGGGTGAAAAGCCTCTTTGGGATTCAAACTTATAGGTGATTATTGCCTAAAACATCCCATGTAGGCCTGCTTTAGGCTTAAGACCATTATCCCTACCTATCCTATAATTATCATGATTTATATTCATGTAATAAATTTTCAATAATATTTAATACATGATTTCAAATTTAAACCTCTTGATTTTTTAATCCAAAGCACTCTTTCACCTCCATACAGTTGTAGGTGTTGACTTCATGATTCAGGATTGAAGTACCTAGTGTGGACATGAGCACTCATCATATTATATTATGTGGATTAGGATTTTTTTTTTTAAAAACAGACCTTATTTAATGATTCCTACATTTCATAATACCTTGATGACTTGACAAACTTCTTGATGGGTTGTAGGTGTCATTGTCAACAGTGTACAGAATGAAAGTGTGATAGAAGGTCCAAATTTCTTCAATGGTTCACTTTGATGTTCACCTAGTTATCAACACATTATTTTCAATGAGATAAGCTCATATATATTAGTCTCAAAAACCAAACTCCACCACACGGTTTTGATAAATCACTTAGCTTGGATTGTTGTCGATATTACAAAATGATTTTAGTGAACTAATTGGCTTGTTAAAGGATCCTGAAGACTATGCTCCTTAACTCAAATAGGGTCCTTCTTTTACAAGGTGATAATATTATGTGGGATATTAAACATAAACACATTAATATGTCTTATAACTCAATTAATACACATTATAAACCTCAAAAAGGGCTTGGAACTCTATTTTCATCTTTTAGGGGCTTATTCCCTAAATACACAGTCATTCACTTTGCTCATAACTATAAAGACTTATTACTTTCCTAATGATACAACATAGTTTCCATGATATTTTAAAAATATCAGGACTCAAATTAATTTTAAAATAATTTTCCAACCTCTCCAAATAGATATATTTATATCTCTATGATTCCACCTATTAGTAGACACTTTCATGTACAGGAAGCAACTGTAGAATTGTAGGTAGTAAGAAAGATATGATTTATTATGATAAAATATAGGTCTTAAAAAGGCCCAAATTATATATTATTATATTAAATATCTTTATTCAATATTCCACACCTCATTTCAACATTTGAAACCTTCTGTAGGCACCTATAGTGGCATGCCAATGGTGACTATGTGTAAATATTGCACATGATTGCAATAGTTTCATTATTCTTTGTGAAATTTTGGGAAGATAAGTTAATTTTATATGTATAAACATTTTAATAATATATACCACTGCATGTATGTGTTAAATATCCTAAAATAGTCCACCTAGTTGACTATGCATGATAGTCATAGAGCAATTGGTTGTATCTCACTTGTGACTACAACCTCATGGAATGTTGCTTTGGATAATGAGATTTAAATATGATTATATCAATATAAAATTTTTAAAATGGTAATTAACCCATATAATCTCCTAGAATCACTACCAAAGCATGAAGATCTTGAAAATGGTGTAGACATGCATGTTATCTTCAAATGAGACCAGTCTGTAAACTTGAGATAACTTTCTCATAAAAACATCTTTAAAAACTAAAAAATAATGGAGATAACTTTATAATATATAAAAAATCATATATAATCAATATCAATAACTATATTATATGAAACTATCCAAAACAAAGCAAAACCCATAGGGTGTAGGGAACAGTGAGCAAAAAAACACATCCAACTTGTTAGAGATGATTCATAAAGCACATTTGAATAATATTTTAAATATTATTATTTAAATTTATATTTATAATTTTAATTTCACATCCCAAATTCATTATTTATAAATCTTCTCCAACTGTTCGTACCAAGCACAAACCTACTGACTGGTTTTGTGTGACTAGAAGGGCAAAAAAAAAAAAACGTTTTAGCTTGAAAATGGAAATTCAAAAGTATTTAAAGTGTGTAAATGAGTTTTAGGAAGATAAATATTCATCTCAAAAACTATGCCCATGTGTCACACTCCCTCATGGGCTGCACAAGTGCCAAACTCTTCTTTTTATAGTTGATTTCAAAATTCTTAGTTAAATACCCTGCAAGTTTTAGATGAGATGGAATTATTGATAGGTAATATAAATTATTGGATGTTTAAAATTAAACTAGGACACTTTAAAACCTTGAAAAATATGTCATTTATATTGATAACCCCTAAATTCCTACTAAGTGACTCAAAATGATATATAGATTAATTAGACCATGATCAAGGCTAAAGTGGCATCAAATTACATTAAAAGACTTATAATACACCATATTACATAATTTTATACCCATAAACACCTAAAAGTTAATTTTTTACCTATATGGGTTCCAATTTTACTTGTAAGGTCAAATTTGGTCAACAAAATGGTGAGTCATAGGGGTGGTATGCTTGTTATACTAAAGATCAGTAGCCTTATCCTATCCATGGGCTATGGAGTCATCTAAATTTTGATACAAAAAATAATATTTGACAATTGAAAATAATTATTTCACTAAGACAAGACAACTAATTACCTCAACCACACAAAATAAAGGACACACACAAAGCAAATCAAACACACTAATAAGACAAACACATGTGCTCAAAACACTTAGGAAAAATAGATGACAAATAACTATATACAAATAAAAATTAAGACTACCTCCTTTCCTAGATCAAAATGAAATTTGATCTAATCTCCTTCTTTATGAGATGAATCATAGTATCAAGCATGTTTCTCTTTGGATTGGATACTTGATAGATTATACCTATTTCTTGTCACTTCATTCGCTATGCTCTTGAGTAGACCATCTTCAAATATGTCTCCATTGTAAATGTATTATTTTGGCCTTATACACATACTTCAAAATATTTTCCACTCTTCAACTTATGATAAACTTGCATCTTCTTTGTAGGCATTATTTTAAGACGAGTAGTTTCTTATTCCTTGGAAAATTGAGGCCAATAGAAGCTTGTTTTGACCTGTAAAGGTTGAGTTGAACTTTACTCTAGCTCATCTATAACATTTTGAAAAATGTCATCTTGCTTACCATCACTTGCAATCAGATATAAGGATTTTATACCCCTTGAGAGACTCAAACTCATTACAAATGCTTAGAAACTACTACCATAAGTCCTTATATTCTCTTTTATTGACATCATGAAAGGGAACAACAAGAGAATCTCTTTCATCTTCTTCTTTATAATCCAAAATGACTTAATCCAAGATTTCTTCTTTGACACAATGAAGGTATTTTTAATTATCAATATAACAAGGAGATTCAACACAAGGAATCATTTCCTCTTCAAAATTTGGAAACTCTTGAGGACTATCAATTTGCATATAAATTTTTATAATCTAATTTTGGTTCTCAAGTGTTATAAGATCCTTAATTCCCTTGTCCTTCTTGGTGATGCTAAGACTAGGCATCTTGTAAGCAGGTGACTTAGTCCAATGAGGCTGCCAAGGAGCTATATTTTCTTTAAGCAAGAGTTTTGAATTTTTATCATTCAACTACTCCTCTTTAGGTTCCCATATCAAAGTTACATTAAGGTAAAGGGTGATAGGGTGAGGATAAGATGAACTAGTTGGTAGAGGTGGAACATATAACTCAACATCAAATTTAGAATTAATTATAGGGGATTCTTTTGGGAGCTCTTGAGGAAGGGGAAATACACCTTGGGCTAAAATATCTTGGATTTATTCCTTCCGTTTGATAACCACTTCATTTAAATTTTATCTATCTTGATCACTCTTTTGAATAAGGTTATATGGGGTGTGTTTAAGAATATGATCTTCTTTTGGCTCTAAACCTTCCATCACACCTTAACTCAACAATTTCATTTTTGATTCTAACTCTTCAATTTGTTTGGCTAGGTTATCTTAGAAAATTATTTCTTTAATTTGATAGGCATATTCATGAGGATAAGGAGTACAAGAGGTCTGATATGGAAATCAAGAGGTCTCTTGAGGAAGGGTGGGAGGGACTTGCATAGGATCAAGCTCTTTCTCAACTTCACATTCTTTATGTAGGATTTTATCCCCTTTCTTTCTCTAGCATTCCACTACCTTATTCTAGATTAGGATGTTAGGATTATGAGTCTATTATTGAAGTAGTGATGTAATTTTAGGAGTGAATGAAGTGTTCAAGAAACTTGGGATCTCCTTAGGCTTTAATTCTCCACCTTGTCTCCAACTTGTGATTTTATTTCTAGAAGTCTCTTCTTGATGTGGGGATGTAATGGGAGAGACAAATGAGGGATTATATTCCACTTAATTTTATGATTATATGGATATATATATATATACTTATTGGCTAACTTAATTTACCTATCAAGGTTTGCTTTAAAAACAAGGCTTGTTTTTCCAACTCTCTCTTCTAGTTGATTGAGAAAAAGATGATTTTGGTAAGCTTGATTAAGTTCATGAGTAGGAATCATGTATAAATTATATAAATATTTTTTAAGTGTATATTAAGTCTGATATATTTGGTGAGGTTGTTCCTCATGAATTCTTAGCTTATCTTCTAAGGATGAAACTAGGCCACTCACATTGAGCATCTCACTTGTGAGCCTTTAACTATTTGCTCTCTCAATAGGTGCCCACTCTCTTATAACTAGATCTAATGTATCTCTCACCTTATGAATGATATTAATAGGAACATCTTGACCATATCCCCTTAGTGTGTCAAGATCTAACGTGTACCTCTCATATCCCAAGAGAGTTTGCTTGAAAGTTGAAATGGATTGACTTGAGAAGTGATTAGGTTGACTAGGAGGAGCAAGTTATTAAGAAGGCTGGTTATAGGACAAATAAAATTAATTAAAAATTTTAAAAAGGTCATATTTTATACATTAAGTATCATGAAAAGGATGATAATTAATTCCATAAGCTTGAGATACCTCACCAACTTGTGCAACATAATACTCAACACGAAAACCAGCCATGGGACTTCATTAGGAAGCAAGAACACAAGCAATGATTATCAACAATATTAAAAAGGAATAAATAGTATTATTAAACACATTATGTAATCACATTACACTTTTATTAATCCATTTTTACCTCTCAATCATTCTCTAATACTCACTTGCACACCTCCAGCCTAATTGTGAACCTTCTTGCTTGTAGCATTTTTTTCACAAATTCATTTAGTATGAAGATTATATAAGTTTTATATGAGATAAATTACAATATTTATTTTCCATCTATCCTATTACTACTTCCACTAAATTTTCATAGCACCACTTTTTATCACAGTATACCTTCCTTTGTAACCTCCTAACCATTAGGCCTTTTAGCCCTTTATGTACTTACTCGGTCACCAAATCCATACTAGAATGTATGGTACAAAAATAAAACCTATTTATTAATTTTCCTCATTTAAAAATACATTGGATTAATTTTTTTTTTCAAATTCCCAAAGTTAGAACTCAACTTATTGGGGTTTTTACTCCAAAACCCAAACTAGTCAAATGTGTAGGCTTATGCAGGGTAAAGAGGGGTTAAAATGGGATAAACATAGTTATGCTCCATTTAAAGACCTAGAAAAAACTATAAAAGTTCTATTTTATCCCCCTTGACATTCCCCAATCATTATTATTTTAATTTATTTCCTCAGTTGATCATAATAAACAAAAACATCACAATCTGAGCTTGCAAATAAATTGTGTAGGCCGAAAAAGGTCAAATTGAAAATACATTTGTTTTGAGATAACTTAAAACTATCCTAATACATTTCCAAGGTCTATTATTTTATTTTTCACATTAAAAAATTGTTAATGACCCTTATTCAATCTTGTTATGGATTATAATCAACAAAATATAGAATTTATTGTCCTTATGAAGGACTGTGTAAGGGTTAAGCAGTCAATTACACTTCAAAAGAATAAAAAAATTAAAAAATACAATTATTATGACTTTTTATCCCTTTCACTGACCATAATACTTAAAAAAATTATAAATCACTCACCTTCTCAAGGCATACATTCTTTCATTGCTTACTAACTAAGCAAATAGGTTTTTGACCATATAAAGAGGGTACTAACTGTGTATTAAACATTTACCAATTAGAATTACATTCAACCAAATATTCTACTATGACACCAAAGGATACTCTCCTATAGACCATATCAAACCAAAATTCATAATTTATGCCTCATTAAACATCAACTTACATTCATACTTGACTATCATAGGTGTATACAAGGTTTGAGGGTAGAGACAAATCCTTCCTATGTCTCTTCACTTCCAAAACACTATATTCAATAACAACATAGTATGTAAGATCTTAAATGTCTCTTAGATTAATGTACCATATAATTTCCTTCCTTCACAATCTTCATCAACTCTATTAACTCTAACCTATAGTCCATTACTCTAACTTGCAACCACACACAAGTATGACATTTTCATAGGATCCAGGGCTTTTCAAAATAACATATGACTAAGAAAAATTCATATATGTATAATTTGAGAGTAAACACAACAAAATAACTCTTATTTATTCATATGACCTACTCAAATATTATGTATACAATTCATTCATAGACTCTATCAACTTTCTTGAGGACTATATAGATTTATTTTCTTGGTTTCTACTTCTCTCACCTTTGGATCTCACTCCATTATTTCTACTCTCCTCTCATGATAAAAATCCATTCTCCTCTAAATTATAAATTGTTTTGGGTAGTTAAATCTAAAAACTCTTCCACCACCTTTTTTCCTCATAACATGACACTTTTATATGTGGTCACCTACATAAGTCATTTTAATACCACCTCACATTTTAACTACCTCATTGACATCCTATTATATTCTTATGACCCATATGACCCTTTTAAAAACATTCTCTCACCTAAATACCTCATACTAAGCCCATGGTCCTTCAATACTTAGTTTTAGGATTTGAATTTTCAAATTGTCACTTTCAGAGGGAAAACTCCCATACTTTCAAAAACACACCCTTGATGATTGATTATGAATCTAAGGATAATTAATGGAATATAGAGGGTCCTTCAACACACTTATACCAAAAAATAGATCAAATATGATTCATAACTACATATATCATTTTAAAAACACAAAATGGTATTTTGTTTACTAGATGCTCCTACATTAAAAACTTTTGGTAACTTGAGTGATTCTTGACTAATTATTGAGTAATCCTTTGTTTTGATTACTAAGTTTTATAGGTGGATAATTAATGGGGATTGATATTATATTTATACCAATCCTATCAGGAGATAACTCACTTTAAATCACTTAGGATAACCATTGTAATATATTTTATTTGTAAATTAGATGAATTTAGAGTACTTGACACTTGTGTCAATCTAGGACATTAACAACAATGTTACTTTCTATCCTAGATATATTATCTAGGGAGAAGGAGAGTAGACATCAACCCAAAACTTGTAGAGGTGTATGATAATTAAATTTTTAGAATTCTAGGCATGATGGGATGTCTCTATCATCAATATAAATATGGTTAGACTAAGATATATGCTAAGAAGCATAAGATAGAGTAGATATGAGGATTTTAGAATAAAGTCATGTGTAAACCCAAGAGGAATAGCTAGGGTCATGAGTTTTTCTAAGTTTACAAGACTGAGGTGCTACAAAATTAGAAAATATCATCTAAATTTACCCCTGCCTTTAATCTAGTAATTAAATTGATAGTTTAAAGGAAAGGGATAAGTACTCGGGTGTGTTTACACATCTTGTACTTGATTGAGTTGAATTTGAGTTATTTTTTGGAGAGAGGTTTGAGTGTTTTTTTAGTGACTAATCTAAAACCAAGAGCATGTTATAATTTATAATTAGTACATATAATCTAGGTCAAAATTACTTGAAATGGATTGAATTTTAAAGAATAAGGTTTAAGAGTAAACCTATGTGTGAATGTAACCACCTTTCCTATTGGCAAGTTGTTTTTGAAAAATATTTATCATTGTAAATTTCAAAAACATGAGATTAGGATAGATATAAATAATTCTTTTAAATTTCATATATCCAAGGAGAGAGAGAGAGAGAGAGAGAGAGAGAGAGAGAGATAGAGAGGAGAGAGAGAGAGAGAGAGAGAGAGAGAGAGAGAGAGAGAGAGAGAGAGAGAGAGAGAGAGAGAGAGAGAGAGAGAGAGAGAGAGAGAGAGAGAGATTGGAAGGCACATACCCAAAATGATGGAGTAAATTTTATACTTGTAACTTGATGACTTTGGATGATCAAGTCCAAACTAAAAACTTTACAAGAATAATTGATTTAATCATCCTAACCATACCAAATGGTGAACTAGTAACTGTAGTACATTCACTCACTAAATTCCAATAAATCTCATTGGGTATCAATACATGTAATAGATTTATAATATAAATCTTATTTGGATTTTTAAATATTAATAACATGTTTCATAGAATATACACCTTATATTTATTTAATCCTGATACTATGTGTAATAATGATACCATGTATATAATTCTACCACAAATATGTATCAGAATCATACAACTTTGTGTTTTGGCTAATTTAGAAAACTATGTAAGTGTGGAGGACATGCTTCCAAAGTAATTCCCCACTATATATGGAGAAATATGATACTTATATAAGTACCAATGTGGAGTAAATATTTACAAAATATGCCCCCACTATAGACTAGAGATGCTAAAAATTGAGTAGGTATGGATAACATGCTTCAAAATCATGCCCCCACTAGATCTAAAATTGTGAATGTGTGGAATCCATATTATAATCACATTCTTCCCACTGAATCTATAAACTAGTGTAAGTACCATATATTACTTGATTGTGGAGAACATGCTTCCCAAGCATGCCCCCACTATAATCTACAAACTATGAAAAATGTGAAATCCATGTCACCATGATATTACCCTACTAATATACCCCCCTCCTCTTTTAGGTGAGAAAAAAGTAGTACCTAGTAGTTATATCACCTCAAAATGGTAAGACAATTGTAAACCTAGAAATGTAACCATGTAGCATATAAAAAGAAACATGTCTAGGTAAATGCACCATTAAAGTGCATAGAACCAATGTGATAATATGTAGGCCTATTATACATGATAAATATCATGGAAACATCTAGATAGTAATATTAAAATATTAATAACACACACACACACACACACAAGAGTACTCAAAATTAATTCAAAAGGCAATGGTCCAAGGAGACTGTAAACATATGACATTTTCAAATGCCTTGAAATCAAATGCACATGACTTATTCAACTATCCACAAAAGTAAGGAATGACATTAAATGTCCAAGATTAAAATTTAATATTAAAATTTCTAATAAGGTAATCATAGGAACATAGCCCACATATAATGGACCATATTCAAATAATCAAAAACATAAGGCAAAAGTAAGGTAAAACACTTAAGGATGTGTGTAAAGGAAAATAATAAGCAACTAGAATAAACATGTCATAAAGGCTCATGGATTAAATGTGTTAGTAACAAAATATAAGTACATGTCATATAAAGTACCTTATATAATGTATAATCATGGATAATAGTCATGTGTAAGTACATATGTAAGCTCAAACATGATAGTGTAGAGTGATCATTGAATCATATAATTTATGTGTATCAAGATCATAGAATATGGATGCCCCCAACATCTTAATGATGTGAGTAGATGGAAGGCCCAACACTCATAAATTTATCATGTATCTATGTATGCTTGTCTATGTCTATGTAGGATTAAATAATGTGGTAGTCCTCAACATGTAACTAACACGTAGATGCCAAGGATCTAATAAAACATGTAGGTATCGAAAGTGTTTTTAGATTTTTAAATGTTTTTTTTATTTTTTAGTATTTTTGAAAGAAATTTTTGAAAATGGAAAAACTATCCATTTCCCTAATTTTAATGTAAATAACTAACCATTTTCCTAATATGAATGTAAAGGACTATCTAGTAATTTTATTTGGTTATTCATATGACATTGTGTCTTATAACTTATCATGGAACATGTTGTAATGCATTTTGGTAAACATATTACATCTCTTGTTATCATAGATGTATCACTATACCCATAAAGTGGAATACATGTTTTTGATATCTTTAAATTAAAATGTAATACACATGTTTTCCTATCAAGCTTTGCTTCCATATCAGCTAACCAAGATCGACCTAGATGGAAAGTGAAATTCGGCCTCAGATTTGTTATGCATATAATAGAATACATAATCTTTGATCTACAATCTATAGTTAAAACTATGTATCCAAGGGAGTATAGATTTAATGAATATTTATTGAATTCATCTATATGATGTCTTATTTTTTCAAAAAATATCCTACTACAAAGTAAGTCCCATTCTATGTCAATTGGAATATGGGTATAACATAATCCATAAATATTTATAGACACTATTATATGTCCAAATGTAGGTGTGTCATAAGGTTGATCTTCTTTGGGAAGATTTAAAATATTAGACTTGATTTTTATGGGGATAAATAATTTATTTGTCTTGTATTCTTATATTCTTAAATTTTGCCTTCAAATCCCCATATTAACTTGTATTGTAACTTGTGATCTGATGGTAATTAGAATATGGCAATCCCTCTTGAGGAAGAAGGTGATTGCCCAATTTGTGTTGAGTATAAGGTAAATAATTCATGTTATACTCAAGTAACATGGATAAAATAATATAAATTTTATCCTATTATGTTTTAATTTATAAAATTTATTATGAATTCTTTTGAGAAGACTCTACATAATGGATAAGACTGAACTTAACTAGGTTCTCATACGATTGATCCAATGTGTTCAATGAAGAGGAAGGTAAATAAGGATGATCATATATGTGTTCATAAATTTTATGGATTGTACATTTACCTTTATCTAATTTTTTATCCAATTTTTTCAAGCCATGAGGATGGATCACCAAATAGATGTGGACTGTTTGATTCTCTTGGACTTTTTATAACATTGGTTCCCCTTGTAATGATTCTTGATTTTTACATGTATCTATGTGTACCTCAATGTTTAATTTATTTATAGGTTTTTAGTTATCCATTATTATATTTGAATACCCCAAGACTTTTTGATTTGGATTATTCTTGAGAGTTATACGTGGGTTATACCTTATTCATGTTTTCCTAGTTCTTGTCCTTCATACCCATATATAAGCAAATATCGAAGGCCAAATTTATGCAATATTTTACTTGAAGATTTTGAAGTATATTAAGAACATGATACATCCAATATTTTCATATTTTAAATATTTAGCATATTATGTTTGTAATGTTCTATAGGTGTAAGATGTTTCCTTTTTCTTGAGGACTTAATATGACTTAGTAAAGAAGTCATACTTTTAGGGTTAACCTTTTGAAAATTTTCAATATAAAATGACTTATAAGAAGGATTATCACCCCTAATAAGGTTAATATTATTTTTAAATTTAGTAATAGGAGGTTTTTTAATCAATTAACTTGAAGGAACATCCCCATTACTAATAATTTACAAATCCTCTATGATTTCCTTATGGAGTTGATATAAATTATCACAATTAAATGAAAGTACCCTATCTCCATGGGGGATCAATTTTGGTAGAAAATTCAATGGAATATTATTTTTATCCTCCTTGGGATGGATCATATCATGTCTTTAAAGGATAGGAGCATAGACTTGATTAGAAGGATCATATCTACCACCATTCAAGGCTTTTATATTGCTTGCCTTAGCACTTAGAGGAATGCAAGGGTAAAGTATCCCCATTTGGATAGATTTTTTGAAGGGTTTCATATTCATAATAATAAAATTAATAAAATTTCATCCATGATAAAATAGAAAAAAAACACACTGACTAGGATTAGGCAAGAGATAAGCATCTACAAGAGAATTCTTATAGAATAATGATGTTCAAATATTAGGTTCACCAAATGTTTATCCCTAATTTGGATATGAATCTTATTCATTGTTTAGGGTTAAAGATATAGAAATGATAGGGCATAAGCATGAATATAATATCTATATCAATCTAATTGGTGTGTTAAACTCAAATATACCATATGTTAAATTTATAAAACTGAGATAGGCTATTAATTATAGGTATAACTATGCTAGAAATACAAATGACATAAAAGAAAGTACTTAGTTTTTTCTAATGATAATATAGTGTTTCATATGATATGGGTGTAAAGTAGGTAGGAATTATATTCTATATCAATTTTTTAAATTATATATCTAGTTCTTCTAGCTCTCTACACACTTGTGTCAATCTAAGATAGTTACATCAACACTAGTGTTTGATCTCAATATTAGTATCCTATATGGAATATGTTATAAAATAGATTACAACCTCCTATATGCTTTTGGGTTTGGATTAATCTTTAATCTAGTGTATTTAAATATAAGACATAAAATTTCACTCTTAGTGAAATTAAAAACCCCTATATTTCCATCTTCAATGTGACCTTGGGGGGGAAAATGGGTTAGTGGGCACATGTTGTAGAGCTAACTTGCAATGACCCCATTGTCAAAGGGTGTTTCATGCATAGACAATAATTTAAAAGAGGACCATAGACTCATGTAGTTCTCCCCTACATATTGGCTTGTGTGTGAATCATGTAATGTGTAAAGTAAGTATAATAGTGACCTAGCTTGTAACTTAGAAAATATGACCTTATGTCTTCTCCTTTAGTACTTAAAACCTATAGCTAGGTTCTTCCTTTGACTAATATCAAAATAGGGTAGAATAGGAGAGATTTTGGTAACTTTAGTTTTTATTGAGTAATCTTTTGGTCTAATTGATAGGTTTTATATATGGTGAATGAATGATGGTTGATATTGTATTTATACCAATCCTATCAAGAGATAACATGAATTAAACCTATCAAGCTAGCAATTGTAATATGTTATTTGAAAATTATATTAATTTAGGACATTAGAAAATTATGTTGGGCTTGTAAATTAATGTCGATATCTAACCCAAATTTTAGTGTCTAGGGAGAATGAGAGCAAGCATAGGATCAGAACTTATAGATGTGTAATATAAGTACATTTTAAGCATTAGTGTTAAGATGGGATGTTTTTGTCATCAATATAAGCCTATTCAAGCTAAGAGATAAGCTAAAAGGCATAATATAGAATAAATGTGAGGCTTCAAAAATCAAGGCATGTGTAGAAATAATAGGAATATCTAGGGTCATGAATTTTCCAAGTGTACAACATGAGGTACTACAAAATAACAAAAAATCATCTACATTCATAAGATGCAAAATAATTCATCTACTAAAGAAATAGAAATCTAGTAGTAATAGAAAAGGGTATAAAGAGACTAATAGTAGTTAATTTTTCCCTTTGTAGAATAAAACTTTAAGAGGGTTAGTCTATTAAAAACTATAAAAACTTAAACATATAAATGGTAGTAACTACAAAATGGGATATAGTTGTCAAAATCAAAATAAAGAGATAAGAATAAAATAAATGCACGATAACACATATTGTTACCTTCTAAATAAATAAAAATCAAGGAAGGAACAACAATCACTAATATGATGTAATGCCCTCAAATGAATCAATGTGATTAATTATATGGATCAAGGAAGTTATAAATTGAGGGTTTGGTTAAACAATGAAATTACCAAATCATTTGAGTGCCACTACTCTACATAATTTTTGAGATGAAGATTTTATACTTTGTTAATCATATATTACTCCTAGTAAAAAGAATGGATATTCCTCAAAAGGTCATGGCTAATAAAATTAAGTATCCCAACTTTAATAATCATTAAATAAAGTCTAAGAAATTAGACTTGTCTTACACCTTTTCAAATGTTCTTTCCCTTATCACACATGTAGAGGATACATATAGGTATATGAAGGCACATTTAGTACAAAATCAATCATATAAAGATGGAAGAAGAAAGAAGTACCATGCTAAATTAAACCTTCAAACTCAAAAAATTAGAGTATAAACTAAAATACAACATCATACCATGGATGAAATTGGATGCATGGATCCAATTTCTATACTTTGGGCTGATGTCAAGCACAACCAAGGTGTTATTTAGTATGGCACATGAGGATATTATCTACCTAAATCAACAATATTTTATCACACTAGACATATTACAACTAGCGACAATACTCCTACAAGAAGGAAATTCCAACCACAAGTTTGATTGTAATAAAAATTTGAGTATTAGTGCCCTTGACATGAAGACAAGCACAAAATTAAATAATAAGGATCTATCCATTCAAAGCATTAAATATTTGAGAATTAGATTCACCATGAAAACCATCACCTAAAAAGTATCTTATAGGAATAAATATGACCCTATAATGGAGAATAGTGTTTATATTATGTATGACATGATCTCTACTAGCATATAATATGATTTGGCCACTGCACTGTATGAAAAATACATGAATAATTTGTGGAAGATAAAGAAATGTAAAATTGTTCATGAATTTTTCTATAGGTCCCTATTACTAGTAATTATAATGTATTTTACACATATTATTATAGGACATGAGGGGTAGGTGGAGTATAATTTAGACACACCCATAAGAGCCTAAATTATCTAGGAAATGAAAGATATCCCCATATTACAATAAGTATTAAAATTCTTACACTATGGGAGAACACTTAGGAGCATGGTAGAAAGAAGGTTTATAATATCTAAATAAATTATCCATAAGTATTTTACATGTTTTCAATTTATAGTAGACGCATATAACCTTTTAATTTAATCCTTCATTAATAAATTTATGCCTCTCCCACCTTTGTCATATGAAGTTACTAATGAACAAGTTGATGCAATTGTCATTGCATCTAGAATTCTATCACCAGACCCTAGGGAAAAAATAAGTTTTAGTGAGATGAGGGAAGGTCTTCAGCAAGAAGAGGAAGAATGTAAAAGTAAAATAAGTGAGGACCCATGTTACTTGGAGGAGCAGAGGCATTTAAACCTCAACTTGATACTTGTAAGTCCTTTAGACCAAATAAACCAATTTTTGACTTGAGGTATTTTAATGAGGAGGAAGAAGAAGAAGAAGATACAACTAAATGTGTGGTCAAAGACTCTACCATAGGTGAAGAATTAAGAGAAGAAAATATTTTAAACAAGGGGTCTCCACCTTATAGACTCATGAAGGGGAAATTCTCACCTAGAGGAGACCCATCCTCAAAATCAAAATGAAAAATCCATATCACATAATAACTAGAGGCATCCACCACTACATCCCTCATTATAGGTTAAACCCTATTAAATATGAGTGGGAATAAAAAATAAAGGATCCAATCACTATAGGAAGAACATAGAGGAAATAAAAATAAAAAATTAGCTAAATCTAAAGCCAAAATAGTAATAACAACCTTAGGTTTAGAGTTATCAGAGAAAGGAGATAACATAGAAATAGAAAAAGAAACATATCAAGAAGCAACTATTCAAGTATTGGTTATAAACATTGGTCATCCAAAATATAATGTATTTTTACCATCAATTTCCTTAATATTTACTTAGTTACCTCTTTTATGAAATGAACATTGCAAGGATATTAGGCTTATATTTATCCTTAATATAATAAATAGATAATCTATCTTTCTTAGTGAAACTAAATTTTAAGTTACTAATTCTATCACTTTATTCTAATTTTTTGCATGTTTAGTTTTCCAATTTTCCATACATATAGAAAATATAGAAGTACATATACAATAAATAATTTTTAGATGATCTTCCACTTCTCATGAGACAATTCATATGGAGGATTTTGATATATCTGGTGAGCTACAAACTCATATGGCAAGATATGGACTCACCCAATTTGTAGCTATAGACTGACCTAGCAACTACAGACTCACCCATTAGCTATAGACTCATTTCAACAACCTTACAACCTCAATTGAAGTATTTTATCATCTCTATCATCATGTTGGCCTTTATTTATACTCCCTCAGTACCAAAGACCCCTGAAGCATGTCCTTATGGACTTTTCTATAATTACATAGATAGAGCTATAGACTCTACCAAAGTTTTTATGGACTCTCCTAATCCAGATTTTGAACCTAAAACATTGAAGATATATACTTTCCTCTTTTGTCAAAATATATAAAGAACATTTTGGTCAATTACTATTTATATTATTACTATAAATAGATTACATATATTTTAGTTATTGTATATATCAATAGTATTTTGTATACGATTGATCCAATAGATATAAGATGGTATTATTAGTAGATTCTTAGTGGATAATATGATTCACACCTTTTTTCAATAATGTGTGGATATTTCTATTGTAACTTCCAATCACCTATCTTAAGATCTACTAGAATTAGGAAGATTTCTCATTTTATAATAATATTGTTTATTGATATCTAGGGATATATAGTTTTATCATTATATATATGTAGATATCTATGTATTAGAACATAATAGTTGTATTTTTTTACTTGTTGAATTGTTCAATTGATAATTTGATACAGTAATAAAATTTGTAGCATTCCAGTCCAAATTAATGTATTTCACTTTGATCAATTAGTAAATATGTCTACATTTTGCACATACTAAGTTTATTTACACTCTCATTCCCAAGGTGAGCAAGTTCCCACACTCCTCAAGAATCAATAACATGTTTGTATGATATGTTATGTTTTCAATGTGTTTATAATTTTATAAATTATAAGCGTGCTTAATCTTAGAACCTGTAAGGAATTACCTTTAATTCTTAGATCAAATTTAGTTTTTTAAGTAATGTGTTTACCTTTCAAAAGTGTGTTTTGCTTTCAACAGTGTGTTTACCTTTCAATAGTGTGTTTTCTTTTTAGCAGCGTGCTTACCTTTTAGTAGTGTGTTTTATTTTATCAAGTTAGATTACTTTCATTTCTAGCAAAAAGTGTTTCAATTATATATGTGTGCTTCCTTATTACATAATTAAGTATTTTCTATATTAGATTAAATTAATATAAGACACTTAGAATATAAACACCCCCCAAACCATTCCTTTAAGCCTAAAACCATAAACCTTATTGTAGATAACTTTGGATTATACCCCTAGTTTAAATGACATCAACCAAAAAGTTGGTAAATTGAAGGGATAGATGACACCCATAGTTTTTTTATGACATTTCTATGGATAATTAGGTGTTAATAAGGTGATTATTATTGGTCTATACCAAAAAAATTAAAAACATTTGAAAAAAAATCCTTAGATGTATGAATCAACCTAGAAATGCCAAAGGATGGTTCATCTCCAAAGATCCTGAGTTAGGAGCAAAGGAGGAACTAATAAAATACTTGGCTGAGCAATACAAAAGTGTGAGAAGACCACTTTAATCACACTTAGAGAATCCTTTTTATTTTTCTCCAAAAATAGGGTCATCCACACAAATAGACCCTATAGAACGAATCATAAATGAGAGTTCTTATCCTATAGGAATAATTGACCCTAAAGACCCTCTATCTAGATTAGTAGGTCCTATACCATAATCTCTATAAGAACAAGAGGAAGAAATAAATTAGATCTCTAATGAAGGTTGGGAAGAATAAAAATAAGAAACCATTGCTAATAATCATGGAAACATGGAAAATCTTGAAGGTAATATTATGCTTAAATAGGATAGAACCTTTTCATTTTTTATAGTCATAAATCCATTAGATCAAACCTCTATGAAGAACATTTTACCTTCAAATATACCCAATTTTAGGGGCAAACTTTCATAAGATCCAAATCAATACCTATTTGAGTTTAAGGTGTTATGCTAGACCTATGATTATACAACTGATAATTAGAAACTCAAACTATTACCTTATACACTTAAGAAGGTAGTCATGAGGTGGTTCATGGGCCTTGTAGGTGACTCTATAATACATGGGAAAACATGTAAATTGAATTTATTAATAAATTTCAAGCCTAATGTAGAGTAAGGGAAAGGAAAGATGACTTATTTAAGATTAAACAAAATGAGGATGAAACTTTAGAGGATTATTTGGATAAGTTCACATTTTCTCACAAACATAGTGGTTATCTACTTATATAATTAGTTAAGATGGTCTTCCTTAAAGGACCAGATGATGACTCTAGAGATCCTCTAAACTTGATGGGTAGAGGACGTTATTAAATTTAAAACTTGTGTAATAACTATTCTAAGACAAAACTAAGTATCAGGAAAGGAAAACTAGGTAAGTCTAATGAATTTAGTCAATTGAAAGAAGAGTTTGCTAATTTGAAAACTAAAATATTTGTCTAGTTGAACACTACATTGGATGGACTTCCAGCCAAAGCCAATTCTATCATAGAGCCCTTAACTATATATTGCCCAAAATGTAAGTTAAAACATGATCTTAGAGAATGTCCTCTAGATAAAATAGAGGTATGTGGGATATGTGATGGAAAATACCATGACATTTCCCATTTCACTTATCTCCCTATTTTAAAAATTCAATTAAAACAAAATACACAACCCATAGAAGACTTGAATTACATTCAAAAATAGAATCTGTTTCCATAAAACAAGACCTAAGGTCAGTTTGGTCCAAGTAATCTAATTAATCAATGTATGACACCTTAGACTACTTATATACATCAACCTATGTGGGGACAAGCACATCCACCATGTACCAATAAATAATAGATGATGCCTCAACCTTAGATTATCCCTCAACAACCATGGATGCCCCAACCATAGCCACAAGCATGGGGAAATATACAGTGGAATTCCAATCCATAATTTAACCCACAAAGAAGATTTCCACCATAGCAAGCTTTGATGGCACCCCCTATCATTTAACATAGAGAACAAGTTAATCAAACACAATTGTCTTCTCAATTGATGGATAACCCCAAGAATAAACCATCAATCCCTATTTATGTTAATGAATAAGGAGAAACTATGAGTGTAGGATCTATTGAGTTTACAAACATTTAGCCTAGATTAGATAAAATGATTCAAGAAGCTCCTATCACCATTTTTTAAATACCCAATGAAAAACTAAAAATAGATCTACCTCAACCCAAAGACAAAAAGAAGAATTAGATAAAAAGATAAAGAATATATAAGAACATATTATTGTTCCTCTACCTATTCCTTTTCCTAATAGACTGAAAGAAGTTGAGAATAAGTACGAGTCTAATTTGATTTAGGAATTAAGAAAACTAAAAATTGAGATATCCTTGTTACAAGCTATCAAAGATAATCCATAATTGAACATAGTCAGTAAAATCATGTGTGTCAAGATACATATGAGAAAGAAACAATACCCAAAGATAATACACGAAGATGATAAACTAGTTAATCTTTTAGAAAAAAATTTACTTCTACCCAAATATGCATACCCAAGTAGTCTAGTCATAACAATAACCATATGGATAAAAAATATACCCAACACTTGACTTTTTTTACTAGTTCAAGCATTGATGTTATGATTGGCTCTTCTTATAATGTTGATGTATCCACTATTTCTATTAAAGGAAAAAGAGGGCTTTGACGTAGTCTATCAAGGGTTATAGTAACCTCTTTTTCCTCATCATCCCATGTTATTATGAACTTTATTCACTTTTTTTTGGTCTTCACAGGAGAACTGGGTACCTCCAAAGGAGTACCCTTCTTTGCTTGAATGACATCCTATGATTGTAGATCACCAAACTCTTTAGATTCCTATATTATACTTGTTGAAAGGATGTCTATATCCTTAGGATTCAAGTGAGACTGTGAAGCTCTAGTGCTCAATTTTCCCTTAGCTAGAGTTTATTTTTGGACCTAAGGTGTCATTTTAGAGTTCTACTCAGCCACAGGTGTGGCTTGTGACTTGATTCATTTCCTTGCAGTAGATAAAACCCTAACCCTAGAAGAATAATCTTATGCTTTTCTTTTTAGACTTGGTGTTTCTTTAGAGTATATTGGAGGAGTTCATAAAGGTTGGTTGGTTTTAGTTACCCAAAAAATTTCCCAAGTTGTTTATATTTATTGTATAAAATGATGTTGTGCAGTCAAATGAATAAGTCTATGGTGTTGAATTGGAGATGACCTATTGGTAAACAAAATTTGAATGGACCCATATAGGTAAAATGGTAGGTTGAATCTATGTTGGGTATGTTATCTTCCATATTTGAGATGAAATAGGAAACTCATGGTTTCACATCCTAGAACACTACATTTTCCTTCACAAATAAAGTATTTCATGACCCAAAAGGTAGTAAACCTTTAAGGTTCTAGTAGGGTTTCCATACTAATACCTTTGGCCTTCCGTCGCTAATATTGTATACATGTTACAGATAATTTTGTATTTTCATTGAATTATGTAATTAATCATTAAAAGGGGTTCTTCTTAATAACCTCTTACCTTCTTCATCAATTCTTGAGATTTAACTAATTACTCTACTAAAAATTGGGAATTTGATGCCTTGAACCATGTTGGAGTATTTTTCCAAATGTATTGTGAATTCCTTAACCAAATATTCATATCCTTGGAATTTTTATATAAAAGGAAGCCATTCATCTTCATCAAAGATAGGTATAGAGATATCATCTTTCATTAGACCTTCTATGGAGTCTAGTTCAGACCTCTTTTTCTATCCCATGGTAGATATATCGATGCTCTAGAGGCAAGGGTTAGAATTATAGGTGAGAACAACAATGGAAAACTAAACATAACTCATAGTAATAATATAAAGATTCAAAAAAAAAAAATTATTAACATTGTCTTAACAACTACTAATGTAATTTGTAGCAATGATAACATGACATGTGAGAATTTAGTGAAACTAACTTGGGAAAATATTGTATTCTCTCATACATATATTAGACAATATAATCATGATGTTATCGTGTGTACCAAGTTCCATGTCATCATGATTTAGACTTTAGTTTGTGCATGTAGATTAAAGGTTACATGACACATTTTTTATTCATGAATTTTCCACATCACTAATCATTACTGAAATGACCTTTATTTTGATGTTCTATAGGATGTCCCTAGTTTAAATTTATTCAAACCACCTCATCATGGTGAATATGCATGAATTAAAGGAACTTATAGTAACATAACATACATAAATAAAATACTTAACTTACCTAATCATACTCATAGTACTTGCTCCTTTCCTACCACCAATTCTAGAGAAAACAATGCATGAGTTACTCTTTGGGAATGTATAAAAATCAACACAATAGTGAAATTATTGCTTAGAATGAAATGATAAAAACTAATCCAATTCTATTGTTTTTTGGTTTTATCTATTTTTTCCCTTGACCAGCCATTGTTGATTTTTAAGTCAAAGAAAGAGTGGTCCCCTTCTTTTTGAAGGTTTTAGACCATTAAAGAGTTTCTATCATGGAAGAACCAAGTTATTCCATGAAAATAACCTTATTTCTGAGGTTTTAAATAAATTTATCCTTCTTGATAGATTTATGGTATAGTTTGATTATATTCCCATTTACCACCAAAATATTTGTATTCCCATCTATGGGAAATAGTTGTATTGATCCATTATTAAAGACTTTTTATATTTGGTATGGGCCTAGCCATTTTCTTCTCAACTTTTCTTTGAATTGCTAAAATGTGGAGTCAAATAAGAGTGCACAGTCCCCTTATTGAAATTTTCTCTCTTTGATGTGAGAATAATTCCACACTTTTATTTGGTGATGCATCATTATTATCTATTGTAAAGCTTCCAATTATCTATTGTAAAGCTTCCATCCTCATCTCATCAAGTTAATTTAGTTGGAAGATCTTATCTTTTTGTGTGTTATCCAAATCAATGCCTTCTTCCATTATTATTTTCAAGGTTTATATTTCAAACTCAATGTAGAGTATAGGTTTCTTACCATACACTAACTTATAAATTAAAAATATATTGATTGTATTTCAAGTAGTATTATAATCTCATATTGCCTATGTTACTCAAGCTACCCAGTCTTTTCTATTTTTTCTAACTATCTTGGTCAAAATGTTTTCCAAATCCCTGTTGGTAACCTCTACTTGACCATTAAACTATGGATGGTAATGGGATGACTTCTTATGGTTGAATTGATATACTTGATAATATTAGACACAAATTTATGTCCCTATCTAAGACTATCTCTCTAGGTGCACCAAAATATTGCATGATTTTAAAATATAATAAATTTGCTACCACTTCTTTTCTAACAAAATATAAAGATTGGACCTCAACCCAATTAGCAACATAGTATTTACATACCAAGAGATATTCCTTACCTTATTATGAAGGATATAAAGGGCCAACAAAGTCTATCCCCCACTTCTCAAATGGTTCTAACACCACCTAGGGATAAAGAGGCATCTTTATTGATAATGTAAGCTATATCATTCTTTGACATGGATAACACTACTTGATGTACTTATTTACTTACATGTGAATGGATGGATAATAATATCCTAGTCTTAGGATCTTATGCATGGTTCTATTTGGTAAATAATGACCTTCTTATTCATCATGAAGAGTTATAATTATGTCATAGGCTTCATTATCTACTTCACACCTTTGAAAGACATGATTAGGTCCATATTTAAATAGCATGTCATTAATCAACTTAAAATAAGAGATTTATTTTGTTAAAGGTTTCCTTTATTTATGATTAAAATGAAAAATAAACTTCCCTATGTCCAAATAGTTAGTTATATCAACAACCCATGGTGATTCTATTGAAACAACAAATAGTTATTCATATAGAAAATTGTTTTCAATTGGTTCCTCATCACCTGTAGTGTTTATCTTAGACAAAAAATCTACAAATGCATTAAACTTACCTGGTTTATCAATAATGGTTCTATTAAATTCATGCAAAAGTAATAACCATGTTATAATTCTTCCTCCTACTATAGGTTTATTCATGAGATATCTTATGGTTGAATAGCCTATGTATATAAAATCCTTCTAACCTATAATAGTGTGTCTATATTTATCAATGGCATAAATCACAAAAAAGAATTTTTTTTGGTTGTATAATTCATTTAAATAGGTGTGATATTTTTATTTATGTAATAAATAACATGCATATGATAATTTTCATCCTTTTGTCCTCAAACTGCCCCCATTACATAGTTCAAGGCATTAATGTAGACATGAAAAAGTTTTTATCAATTGTGTCCTCTCAACACTAGAGTAGAACTCAGTTTCTCTTTAATGGTTTCAAAAGCTTCCTAATAGTCATCACTCCACACAAATTTTTATACACCGCATTATATCCACAACTGACTTTCAACCAAACTTTAGATTAATTTCTATCAAACAATGCAAATTAAGCCAAGAAATTAGTTAGCATCCCAATTTCATCCACAAATAAAAAATTAGTCCTAAAATCATGTTGAAGCATCCATATTTTGGGTATTATCCTATACACAATAATAACCTCTCATGGATTCATCTCTAATCACCTTGTGACCTAGCAATTGGAAGTTTGGCCTTTAACCCATTAAGCAGGGCACTTGAACAATTATTAAATTGCTAAAATGATAAGTAGAATGAATCAACTAATTAAATAAAATTAAATGATTAAGTGAAATTTCCATATGCAATTAGTGAAAACAAATTTTAAAAAAATAAAAATTCAATAAATATGACTTCATGATGACATCATCATCCTTAAAGTCATGGAATTAAAATATCTCCCTAAAATTATTTAAATGTGGAAATGGATAGCTATGCTTAATAAATGGGATACCTATCCTAAATATTAATTACATGTCCCCTTATTAACTCAACTAGGGTTATTTATAGCTCAACTATGGTTAGTTCTAACCTAACTACACTTGTGTTAGAATTAACTTTGGAAGCTATAAATACAAGCTGTCACCCATTGATAAATGTATTAATATAAAATGAAACATTGGAAGACTTAGGCATGGCTAATATCAAACAACCCTTTTTGGTTAGTCTTTCACTAATTCCCAGTCATTCACATATTTCTAGACTAAGCTTTTTGAGACCTAGATAGCCCTCTTAGGCCCAAATCTATCCTCTTAGGGCTCATCCCCTTAGGAAAATAGCACCCAACTTGGATAGGAGCATTAAAACTTAGGGTGTCTTATTTCTGACATTGTTGTCTAAGTTCATTTTTACCTCAAATGATTAGATTCCCCTAAATCTTTATCCTTTTCCCTGTCATCCTAATATAAGTTCATATAACCCACAATAATTAATTACCCTATAAAAGGCCATTCAAAGTCTATTTAGAGGGTTTAGCACTCATTTATAGGAAATAAGAAAGAATACAATCAAGTACACTCAAACACTTTTCCATAGTTTCTGTATAGAGCCTTCCAAGATCATTTCAAGCCTATTCAAGCACTCATACTAGTCCTTGGTCATCTAAAGTACATATAGTTTCACATATAGTAACATAAATCACATATTATTCCACCAAAAACTTCAATGGGGGAACTACATTAGCTTTATCCCTTTTTAAAGTATTGGTATGTAGGCAGCATGCCCACACATAGGGTGTGAAGTGCATCCAGTGTATCCTTTACACACTAGCCCCTTCTCCTCTTTCCCTAAGTTTTAATTCAATTTAAAGCACTAAGAGATCCTAAGGGTTTCAACAATTGAATTAGACACACAGTGAGCTCTGCAAGCTTTTACACCTCAAAATTTCATAATTAAGGTAACATAAACCTACTAGATAGAACCTAGAAATCTTTTAGCCTCAAGATAATAGCATTAGAATAGGATTATAGTGTTAGATATTAGGGTTTCCACTTTAATTTCTCCTATCTAACTTAGAAACAAAGTTTAAAAACTTATTCTAGCCTATTTTCCAATCTTGATCCTCAAGTATCAAGCTTTGTCTCAGTCTAGATTAGACAAAATAAGCTAAGTTCTAATTTCTCTCACATAATACTATATTTAGAAAAGACAAAATATTATCTATTTAGACCAATTATTAGGTTAATTAAATTATGTTGTTTACTAATTTATATTTTTTGGACCCTTTATTTACTTAAGAATTAAACATCTAATTTCTTAAAAAGAATAAAACATTTGGTGAACCTAACTTGCTTTGAACTTTCACACAAAAACACTAAAAACCCTAGGGATAATTATTTCTAATTTTTTTTTCATAATTTATTTATTTTTATTCAATTTAAAATTCATAAATCTATTAATTCATTGTAAAAATATTACATATTTTGTTCAAACCCTAGTTTACACATACTAGGTCCTTTTTGCATATAAACACATTCAACACAGTAGGAAAAATATATTGTTAATTTTAGAAATATTTTTGTATTTTCACTAATTTTTTCAAGAAAAATTCTACAAATTTTATCTAAATTTTTCAAATTATTGCAATTTTGAAAAAATAATTTCAAAACCCTAGTTGCATCAAATACATTCTCATTTATTTTTTAATACTTTTTTCATCATTTTCTAAAATTTTAGTTGCATATCAAACTCAAAAAATCAATTCAAAAATCAAACACTCATAGTATTTTACACAAGTATTTCTAAAAAATCATTAGTTACATATACTATCTCCTCTTTTGATTTTCAAGGTATCACCATACAATCATATAAATATTGAAAAAATGATGCTCATGTCTTTACAAACTATTCTTACATTTCTTACAAATAATAAAGATTCCATAATTGGTCTTATCATGTACATGAATGATGAAGTTTATCATATGTTAGTAAAAATTTTCATTCTTTGTATTTCATGTTTATTTTTCATTGCATGGGATGATGTTAATAAATTTGGTCTTAACTATGTTAAATCATCTCTTGCATCACCTTCCTTAGAGCCTCTTTCCCATACTGAGTCATGTTGCATAGTCTATTTCACTCTTCCAGAAGTAACTACCCATTGCTAGAGAGTCTAATTGACACCATTTATCCCTCCACCTCCTCGACCCATCAATTATCTTTGATCTCCTCTTTTATTAACTACTAATCCTATATGGATTGTATATAATGCGGTTAGAGCTATTACTCAACATGCCACTATGCCTCCTCCACCTACCTAGGAGCCCCATCACCTTACCATTCCAACCCATCCCAGGCCCAACCCATCCACACAAGTAGATTTTCACAAGTCATATGACATTATTGATCAATTACACAACACTCCAACTAAAATTTCCATGTTAGAACTACTTCAATAATATAATGTATTCAAGGGCATTCTTTATCAGGCACTCACTCAAACTTCTCTACCTATTGATTTGAAACCTTATTTTTCATCAATGGTTAAAACTTTAAAAACTATAGAAGATGCAATTTCTTTTGATATTGATGGCATGCCTTCTCAGATAGTTATTGATCAAAATTTTCCATTATTCATACAAGTACAAGTCAAAACCAACATAGTCAAGCAAGTTCTTGAACATAGTGGTTTTAGCATGAATTTATGTAATATCACATTATTATAGGCCATGGGTGTATATTTGGCATCAATTTAAAAAAACATATAATAAAATTCAAGGGTTTGATGATATACCATGATAAACATTGGGTACTATTACTTTAGATATCATGGTGGGCCCAAAAACCCTCCCAACATAGTTCTAGGTCATGCCAAGTCGACTCCACTATAATCTTTTGCTTGGATGACCCTGGATACATACTATGGTTGTTAACCCTTTCAATCTTTATTGATGCATTAATTTTTTCCATGAGGGATATCTATACATATTTATATAAAAAAACCAACCATTCAGATATTATCAATTTACAAAGTCATCTTTGACTATTTCATCAGATGGGACACCATATCTCATAGTATAGCCACCACTTCATAGCATTTATCTTGATCAAATACATACATATGAGGTGGGTGAGACTAAAACTTCCCACAATACTCCACTTATAGTCACACTGTTAGTACCATCTTTTTCTCCAATCGTAGTAGCTTCAACCATTCCATCTACTTCATCTATCATATTTTAAACACTAGTTACACATCTACCATCACTGATAATAGTATCAGTAGTTATAATTGATTCTGAGTTACTCCACCAGTTACAAATATTTTGGTAATAGTACCTTCTTCTAATACTATATTTAATGAAACTCCTATAGCATAGTTACCCCTTATGGTAAACTTAGAGTTACCATATGGACATGATGTTGATATAGATTTAAAGGCTTTTTCAGATGATGATACAACACCCACACTCATAGATGACTATTTATGTGGACTAAACTTTATAATAGTTAGGCCAAGAGAGTATTGAGATGACTCTAGAGATCTCATCCCATAGCCTACATCACTACTAGCATCTCAAACTACACTCTCAGAATATGGTCCACACTCACAGCCATAGATAGATCACTTGGCACATATAGTTCACATGATTACTTCCATGGATATAAAGCCAGTTATTTATATTTAGGTAGGTAGCACACAATATCAACCTTAGTTTATGTTACAACTATTACTTTATCATGGGTTAATCACATTACCTATAGTCTAACACAAAACTATTAATAAATTGACATAGTAGAATGGCCACCCATTTTGTACTTTTCATAGGATTATAGACCATGATATAAACTCATGCACAAATTTATAGCAAAGATTGAATAAGCTACAAGATCAAGGTATTATTTAGATTATAGTACCACCAGTGTCATAAATACCACCACTTCTACTTGAGTCATCTACTAACAAGGCTAAATGTCCTAGTGCAAAGTCAGCATCACCACCAGAGCAACCTTTAGTTCACTTCCAACACAATGACACCATGAACATAGCATTCATATCATATGATAATACTTATGATGATGATATTGAGGTATTTGATGTGGTCATGATCCTTTCCTCCATTTACATCCCCAGTAGGCTCCATCTTTAGATCCCTTCCCTCCTCCAGTCTAGTATTTTTATCATTTTGTACATATTGATCTATTTACATACTTGTATATAATACTTTTCCAACACTGATTATACATAATTTCTTTTACATTGATTTTACATAGCTTATATCAATAAAATATAAAAAACATAAAAACATTCAAATATATCAAAAACATGAAAAACATTTTGATCATATGCATTATCCATGCTTTACATTACTACTATCATGTTAGGACTTACATTCACTATTTCATGCTATTGTATGTTGATTTTCTACATTACCATGCTTCACTTGATCTTCTTTGAGTGTGTGTAGTGACATCCAGCTCCTTGATTGCTTCATTCTACCCATTAAGGGGGTATTCTTAGTTCTACATTCAAAACATACATTGATATACATACCCACTAGGGGCATATTCTACATGATTACACCATCTAAGTTATGTCATTACTACACTACACACTCTAAGTTATCATGCTGATGTACATTACTTTATAGTTTACATAGAATAATATATCGATATTCCACTAGTATCTAGCACTTGTGTATCTCTCAACATATATCTAGTCATGTACTACAATTATTTTTCATAATCTCACATTTTCTTTGATTATTTAGATGTGCTTGTATTTTTCTAGTTCTTGCATGCTTACTCTGATTACTTAGTGTATCTTATGTGATTGCATTTCCCATTCTAGTTTGTCTCCCACTTGTGCCTTAGGACATTTTCCAATGTCCTTTTCTTTTATTCATGTGTGTGACTTAGGAAATTTGCCAATGTCCTTTGTTTGTATTCTTTTATGTGCCTATGGCTCTTATGACAACTTTGCTTGTTCACTTGTATGTGTATGTGGCATTTAAGCATGCCTTCCATGCTTCTCTTCTAGTTTGAGTGACATGTGTACATGTTCCTTATTTGCATGGCCCCTTGGCCATCCTTATACACTTATTATTTCTTTATTTTTTCTTAATTTCTTATTTTCTTCTCATTTTTTGCAATGATATGATCTATATCATGTATTTACCTTGCTTTCTTGGATGACATGATGGGCATCATGATCCATCCCTCTAACTAACATCTAACATTTCTAATTTAGTAATTTTTGCATGATTTCACATTATTATATATATCTATGCATACCCCTATTGATCTAATAATATAAAAATACAAGAATTACTATATCCATAGATATCTTGTCAAATATAAATGTTATATCATATATCTATATAGCTTAACACACTTGCAAGACTCTTTTTTTATGACAGTCATTACAGGTTCATCATTCCTACCCTCAAAAGAAGGGGCATAAAATAAGAGTTTTGTCATAGAGATAAAACATCCTAAAATTCAAAATAGAATCACTCAAAACACTTAGTACAAAATCTAGATGTCAAACCAGTCAAATTAAAGCAAAACAAAAGTGACAATTTTAGATCAATAGTCAATTTTCACACTTGACAATAATGCTGAAAATGGATAGTAGCACCAAACATAGGGGTGTACACATTTTGTCACTCCTATAAAAGCATAAAAACACTCAAGGTTTCTATAAATAGGCAAAAGGTTTAGCTTAGGGATAGTTTTTGCACTTCTAGATCAGTTAGATTTAGCAATTCTAGCATAGTTTTCTTAGATATAGGGGGTTATCATGCATGACATAATGGTTCTCACTTAGAGTTTAAATTAGGTAGTTGGCATAGCTTCTATATCATAATCCATGTTATACACATCGGTGATTAAGGGTAATGTGCATGGCACATTGATCTTCTTTTATTTTTGAGTTTTAGTTTATTCCAAGCATTCTCAGTAGTTGCATGCCTTACTCCATCTACAGGTGGTTAGAATCACATTCAAGTTGAAATTTCATATAATTTTAACTTTATGAGTAACCAAGTTCCTGAGTTGTCTTTCATATAATCCTAGTACATCAATTCGGATTGGATTTCATACAAGCCTAACCTCCATCTTTCAAAATGGCCAAGAATGGCCTAATTTCCAACACACATTCAACTATCCACTCCACATTGTCAAGATTTCTAGCACATCCATGGGCTCTATGATCCATCTCATATGACATATATTCTATACTAGTATCATTTCATATCTCCACTTCATGGGGAAATGATGGAGCCAAAGGGCTAGCCTTTGTATTCTTGAGCCACCTATTTAGAGGGATTGGACACACAGTCTAGACATTGATTAGCACATGCATCATTCATTAAATTCATTTAGTTGGTGATGGTGGATCAAAAGGGATAGTCATTATATTCTTGATCCATATTATAGGGAACTGAGCACTCAACTCCATTCATTATATTACTCTTGATTCAACACATATTCAACACAATCTAGCATCACAATAGGTTTTATATTTGTTCACATACCCGATGAGGTGTATTCATTCCTTTTTCTTCCTCTTACTCAAATTTATACATTATTATTTTAGATAAAACATATCTAATAATAACTAATCTACTTTATGTTTTCATTTGTAGATTCACACTTCATAGCATCCTCTCTATATGCACATCTAGCATCACACAACTTTATGAGCTTCTCCCTTATAGATAAGTTCAGGTATGCTTTCTATTTTTTATTTACCCTAGTATTTCCCTTTATTACATCACTAGAATAAAGGGGGGAAAATTTATTCATATAAAATATGAAATTGGATGACTTAGGCATGGCTAATATCACCCAACATATAGGTCCTCTTTCTTGCTCACATAACCCTTCTCGATTAGTCTTTCACTAATTCCCAGTCATCTGTAGATTTTTGGACTAAGATTTTTGAGACTCAGGTAGCCCTCTTAGGCCCAGATCTATCCCCTAGGTCTCATCCTCTTGGGATAATAGCACCCAACTTAGATAGGAGTTCCAAAACTCAAGGTGTATTATTTTCAATGCTATTGTCCAAATTCATTTTTACCTCAAACGATCAAATTTACTTGAATCCTTATCTTTTTCCCTATTAGCCTAATATAAGTTCATCTAACCCATGATCATTAATTACCATATAAAATAATATTCAAATTCCATTTAGAGGGATTGGCACTCATTTATAATAAATAAGAAATAATACAAGAAAATGCACTCAAGCACTCTTCCCTATTCTTTGCATATAGCCTTCCAAGATCATTTCAAGCCTATTCAAGCACTCATACTAGTCCCTGGTCATCCAAAGTACATCCATTTTTACATCTAATTACATACATGACACATTATTTCACCAAAAACTTCAATGGGATAACTAAACTATCTCGAACCCTCTTTAAATTATTGGTATGTAGGCAGCGTGCCCACACATGGGGTGTAAAGTGCATCTAGCATATCCTTTACACACTAACCCCTTCTCTTCTTTCCCTAAGTTTCAATTTAAGTTCAAGCACTAGGAGCTCTTAAGGGTTTCAATAATTGAATTAGACACATAATGATCTCTGCAAGCTTCTACACCTTAAAATTTCATAAATAAGGTAACACAAACCTGCTAGATAGAACCTAGAAATATTTTAGCCTCAAGTCAATAGCATCAGAATGGGATTATAATGTCAAACAGTAGGGTGTCCACTTTTGGTTCTCCTATCCAACTTAGAAATGAAGTTTAAGAACCTATTTCAGCCTATTTTCTATCCCTTCTTCTCTACCATTAGGCTCTGTCTCAGTCTAGATCAGTGAAAATAATCTAAGTTCTAATTTCTCTTAGATACTATTATATTTATAAAAAGACAAAATATTATTTATTTACACCAATTATTAGGTTAATTAAAGCATATCTATTTACTGATTTATATTACTCAAACCCTTTAATTACTCAATAATTAAACACCTAATTTCCTAAAAAGAATAATACAATAAATAAGATGTTTTGATGTAAAGTTATCATGTAAAGATTTATAGTTTAATGTTATTATGCCAAAATAATTCAAAAAAGATTCTTTTTTTTAGTGTTATCATTCCCATTTTATAATCCAATCCAAGCCAAAGCTAACCAACATTACCAAGGTGACAAGGAGAGGTGGAGCAATGGAGCTTCATTGAAAAAAAATTCTTGATTAGATAGTCGAGCACATGAATCCATTACCAACTCAAAATAATTTCTCTCATGGAAGGTAAAATTTCTTGATTTCAATTTCATTTGTTAGTTACTTATGTATCTCTCTAGCTCCTTGAGAGTCTAGGTTGGAGGTGTTAATTTTTAGTGTATTAGTTTTTATTTGATTTTTTGACTAACACAATATTAATCTCCCCTCTATGCATTTTCTTATTCACATAATGGCATGCTTGGTGTGATGTGTACCCCCACAAAGTTCTTCTCATGGCCTTTTATGACTTCTTGTTAATATTTTTCTTGCTAATTTTGTGATTTAATGAACAAAATGGTGAAAAACTAAAGCTCATATATGTTACATAGAGACATGTAATTTTGCACTTGGTAGTTACAATATTGCTCTATAGATATGTGATATTTTAGGTGTGGTTTTATCTAGTAAATTTAGTTTTGCACTGTAGAATTACATTATTGCATCATTACATTTTGTTATGCCTACAAGCTATGATATTTCACTAGGTAAGTGTGGTTTTACCTTGAAATAGTCAATTTTACATATAAAAGTGTGGTTATACATATTTAAAATATGTTTTTCCTTATAGATGGAGTATTGCATTAATAATATTCAGTCTTTCAGTAAGGCATGTAGTATTACACTTATTCAAAAAATTGACTTTACTTACCATAGTCAGTATTGACCTTGTGAAATGTGGTTTCACACTAACAGTTGCAGTTTTATAATAAGAGTCTATTTTTACAAGTAAAGTGTAGTTTTGAACTAAAAAGTGTGGTTTTCTAGATATAGTATTACTCTACAAAGACACGGTATTACACTATGTGAAAAAGATAGAAAACTTAACAAATAAAATTTAGTTGTTGTTTACTCAACTGTTTTTATCATCTAAAGCAAGAAAACCAACACTTCTTATAGGACCTGAAGACCAAAGAAATAATTTTTTAGAACTTTAAATATTCAAATAATATTTACATTTGGTGCCTAAAAATTGTTTCCTTGATTTTCCTTTATTTTTCAAATTTCACAAACATGCAAAAAAATCAATGGAGATAAACTTCACTTATAATTCCATTTAGTGTTTTAAAATGAACTATATTTTAAACTAAACACTCTTATTGGATTTTGTTTTTTGATTTTTTTTGTGTGTGTCTTTGCAAACTAGACTTAACATGTATGCTCTCTCCAATCCCATTTAGGGAACTCAAGTGATAAAAATTGATTTATCTATTGCTTTCGTCACTTAGTCCAAGTATAGAAGGAATGTCATAAAGGCACTCCTAAAGATTTGAGTGATTGGGGTGATCCTAAAATGACATTTAAATTCATATATATTTATTTTTTACATCTTCAATTGTGGGTGGGATTTCATCACCTCCATATAAGTTATTTACGAAATTTTTGACCCAAGAATTCATCTCTTAGAATTATTTTAACCCCTCTCCATAATGAGGTAAATAAATTAAGCTAGTGAATCACTAGGATGTTAGTTTGAGTAGTTAAACTAAATTTGTTAGTTACTATTGCCCTCATAATAATGATCTAATTTAGACATCACACTATACTGAGTAAATGATGGATGTAATGTTTGTAAAAATGATAAGACCTTTTTAGAACAAGATCATTAAATGGATCTAAATGAGATGTTATTCTTTAGTGTTGATCACACATATTGGACCATTTTTTTATTTTGATAGGGTAAAAAACTAGGCTTTATAGGGATCTTAGAACCACAAAAGTGAAATATGAAAAGTATCAATAGGCCAAACAGAGGCTACCCAACTAAGACATCCAAAAACCACTCTACTAAATCAAAATCAAGGAATCCAAAAATAGGAAACAAAGATTAGGAGGGAGATCCCCCTGATGGGTCTTCAACATCCTCAGGGTTCTTCACTAGGATGTCTTAATTTACCTTTGAAATCTTATCCTATGTGTGGTTGCTCGATCATTCAGTTGTTTTTTCCAAGAAAGATAATATGAGGTCTCTTGTGTGTTTAGACCTAAAAGGGAGTCTTATTTATGGGGACTACCTTGGGGGAACCAGGCAAGGGTGATCCCAAGGTTTTGGGTGACTATTTGATAGGGGTGTGAGTAGGTTTATAAGACTAGATGAAATACTATACCATGGACTCAACATATCTATACATAGCATTCCAATGTTGTGTAAGCTTGGTAAGGGCTAAGCCTACCTCTTACACCTTATATTTTAGCCTCTCTAGCTACACCTTGTAACGTTTCATATCCTATAATATAATGGATTTACCCTTATAAGAGGTCTCCTTAGAATTTCCCATATTGAGGGTAATTATTTTAGGTTTGGGTATGAAAATATTGAGTGTGAGTTTGTTAGTAAGGGATTTGGAAATACTAGCTTGAGGGGTGCTCTTGAAGGGTTAGTAGGATCCTAAGGTGGGATCATCCTCTGGGGAGTCCTCTTAGGAATCCTCCCAAATGGAAGATCCCATAGGGGACCTCTTAATAATATAGGGTTTCATTATGCTTGACAAGGAGAAGGATCAACCCTTTGTGGAGGATAGGGTTATCCTTATTCACATGATGATCTAAAGCAGTGATTTATAAAAAAACTTGTATAAATAAAGGAATAATTATATTATAACCAATAAAGTGACTTAGAAACAAGAAGTGGTGGGGGAAAATTAGAGTGTATTTACCTTCAAGGGTCATATAACACATAACCTAAATATATATTTTGGGCCAATCACAAGGAAGGTCCACCTGGGAGAAGCCTTTCTTATCATTATTCATAAATTCATTCATCTAAAATAATTGTTACAAAATCTCTTATTTCTTTATTTGGTATTTGAATGCCTTAGTCCCCTTACATGTCATACCAATTGCCTCTCCAATAAATTCTTACATCAAAGTGATTATTATACCATAAATGGTCACCTTTCATTTGTTTCAGGCTGTTACAAAGTCATGGGCCACTTCTACATTATGCTCTATGATTCTCTCCATAAACTCGATGAGGCCCCCATGTTTGAGTTTGTTCTAGAATTTTTTTATCCTCATAATTTCATGTAAAAAATGGGTTCAAGCCTTTCCATATCACATCCCATTGAAGTAGTGTCAGTACAATCAAGGTGAGCATATGGAAAATTCTAGACAGAATGATTTTGAATAATGAAAATAGAGTTTTGGAATCCCACTAATATGACCTAATATCAATTATGCCTCCTCATATAAACATAATTATGGATCATCATAATTAAAATATACCCCTTATATTAAATATTATACATGTGTGGTGACATGATGTTTCGATCAACCAGTGGTACTTTCATCCCACAAGGCTTTGAGGGAATTTTTAGGAACATTTCTTTCATCATGATAGTTAGTTAAAATGTGGAGTTTAACTCCAATGCTAGTGAGAAGGTCTACTACACTATTGTCTTCCCAGTAGGTATGGATAATTTGAAAATGAGTCATGCCCCTCAAGATTTTCTTGGCATCATCGATGATGTCTTTGATAATATGATATGGGATTATTTTCCCTTTCAAAGAATTTAGGATATTTAACAAATCACCTTCCATGATGACTCTATTTTGATTGATTTTGAAAACCAACTAGATACCCCAAAGGGCCACCTTGGCCTCTACAAGGTGGTTGGTTTAGGTTCTCATAGGTCCCACATAAGTAGCCATCATCTACCCTTTTTAATTCCATATAACTCCTCCTCCACATATGGGACCATTAATAAAGTGTCAAAATTTTAATTTTTAGGCAAACCCCACTTCCCAAAAAAATATTGTTAATGCAAGGCAGTAGACCGAAGTTCCATGTCATTATATGAATTATTGAGAGAAGATGGGGCCAAAAACCCCTACTTTTCATGTGCATCTAATTTTTTGGATTAACAATTTTTTTTCTCGATAATGAGTATAAAGACATAATTTTATAATAGGAAGTAACCTTGTCAATTTTTAGGAATAGAACAATACACTTAGGTGTTTTTGTGTCTTTTCCTTTTACTTGTATTATTTTGAGTAAAAAACTAGACTATTTGTCAAAACCATGTCCAAAACAAGTTAGTAACAAATCACATGTTTATACACCACATTTTTCCTAAAGAGGTGTTATGTCATCTATTTTATACCACACTTTGCCTTAGACATTTTCAAAACATTTGTGTTTATGTTATTTGTTTGAAAGGGATGTCACTACACTACATAATTCACCATAATTCTTTTCCTTAGAGTTTTGAAATAGAACCATTTTTCATAACTTTTGATAAATATGGTGTCATTACATTACTCATATTGTTTCAAAACCTATTCCTTGTGACAAATCAATTTTAAAACCACATATGCCATTTGGTCTATGATTGGTATCATTATGTCATCCAATTTGGTCTAGAATGTTGTCTACTTAAGAAAATAAGTCTTATAAAACAAGTTTAAAATTGGTCTTGTGAATTTTAGATTCAAACATTGATTGTTTTATGCCTTTTCCTTGCTTAATTTTAGATTAAGTGTTTACCTCCTACTTTTGAATTGTGTAACTTGGATTAATCTCATACTTGTTGTAAAGACTCATTTTATTAGATTTCATAAGTAAAATATTTTTCATATGCCTCATGTCTCTTTTTTTATTATAACTAATGTTGAAACTCTCTCTCCAAGTACAACCTTAAGCATGGTTAGTTTACACTTGAGTATTTCTCATCACTTGGTCTTTAATGTTTCACTCCTCATGCTTTTTTTGCCTACTTGGATTTAAGTTTACCAATTATTTTTATGTATATAACTAAGGTATAATTTATTTTACCAATTGTAAACTTTTTTATTGAATCTAAATGCATATTTTAAGTCTAAGTGTTTCAAATTGTGATATTAATTTCTTTACCCTTTTGATTCTTAAACCTAGTTTGTTTTTAAGTCTAGCTTTGCGTCATGTTTTGAAAGACATAGAATTTTACCCCTTTCATTTTTATAGATAGTATGTTTCAATCCTAGATTTATTAATATTTTAAAATACTTAGAATTTACCTTTCATTCCTTAACCATGTGTGTTTTCAAGTCTAGCTTTGTGTTGTGTTCCCAAAGACCTAGCACTTTCCATAGTTTAGACTTCATTCATGCCATTTTGAGCCTAGATGTATGACTTATTTCCAAATAACTAACAACACTTTCTAATTTTATACATATATTAGAGTTGTTTGAAACACTTTACCAAAATCAAGGATTCATATTTTACCATTTACTTAACCATTTGTGTGCGAAGCATTAGACATTAGAACTTGAGGGCATTTTTTACCAATTTTATCATTGTAAATTTTGGATAAAAATTAAATTATAACCCAAGTTTAAATAGTTTTAAATAATAAACCAAGTACCTATTCCAAGTCTCATTTTGTTTCAAACTAAGACCTATCCCTATACCAATGCCAATTTCAAATCTAGACCTACATGAAGACCATTTTCATAGACCAAGACCACCATATTTGGGATAATTACTATTGGAAACATAATTAATGATATGGGGGTGAATTATTCTCTTAAATATTTCTTTCACATGTATTTTAACATTCCTTTAACTATTAAAATAATAAAAAGATATACTAGTGCATAAAGAGTTATTCACATGAGAATAACACAAGAAACACATATATGAGTGAGAAACCCTCAAGGGGAAGAAACCCCACTAATATTTTTAAATGTAATACATATATATAATATAAACATAAATATTTATTGAAGCACCAACTTCACATAGAACACCAACCCAAACTAGCCAAGCACCCACTTGACTAAGCTTTAACAAGTACCCACTTGCAAAGAGGCACCAACCCCCTAGATGACTCATCACCAACTTAGACACTTGATTAATTTTATAACCTTTATATCATCTTGTTTATCAAACAAATTTTTATGACCACATTTATATCTCTTCACACTCTTATTCCTCTCAAACTATCTTTTAGGCCTCTTCGCTCAACTAGCCCTCTTCTTAACTTGATTAGGTCATCTGACCTTGATTTTGATACATAGTAACCCTATCATATCTTAATTATATTTTATCTACACCCTTATTATTTTCTAAAATACCTCTTTCATCTCTTAAAATTTCTATATCATTATCTCCAACTCACATGTTCTCTAACTAGTCAATTAGGTCTATTACGCCTTGTTCTTATACTAGGCTTTTACTCATACACCTCTTATTCACCCATACACAGTTGCCCAATTATATTTTAAATAAACCATGACTTATTACATTCCAAAAACATTAATAAAACATTAAAATATGTTGGTCATATCATATAAGGCCAAAACCCCTTTTAGGCCTTTAAGGAGACCTAATTCAATTAGACCTTCATTAACACACTTTACCCTTTGAACTCCTTGGAACACTTTAAAACTCATCACATGGAAACAACATATCATATCACTCAAATATACCCATTATAATCTCATATTATGTAGATAATAAATTTTATCTCCAATCATTAGTTAAAGCACGCCACTAGTATTGTTCACAATTAGGCTTGTGCATACCCAAAAAGTTTGTCTTGAACTATTGAAGATAAAACACCATTTAGCTAAACAACCATATAAATAAAACATATATAAAAAACCTTCAAGATATAAAAAAATTCACCAAGTTAATAATAATTTATTATACATGTCAAAAGGACTCAAACCATTATATGCAAGTAGCCCACTCAGAATTGCCAACTAGCATCAAAACATAGTCATAAAAACAATGGCCTTCAACACATGTCAGACAACTTTAAAAGACTTAAAATGCATGTATATGATATTATTATTTCATTATACCATTATTAGATAGATATATAATATGGTAAAATGTAAATATTGGTCTTGTAGACCAATCTCATAGTCTTGTATCTCATTGTCTCATCTGAACCAGATATGTCAACTTATGAGCAACATTTTCATCATATCCACTGACCTCTAAAAATTATATCCAACATAAATTTTTATTAAAATTATTAAATAAATTCCTAATTTAATTTTATTCATCCCTATTCTATGATAACACGTCTTAATCAACTTTTCACTTCTACCTAGCTTTCTCATTGTTTGCACCATTCGGCCTATTTATAATTGGTCAACTTGGATGGCCGGTTTAACACACCTAATGGCTAGAACATACTCAAAAACCACAATTGACATAAAATAAAAGTCTCAATATTTATCTTCCATCTAATTATCAACTTTGACTTGGTCAATTGTGACTACTACAATAAATCTCCTAGAAATAAATCCTTTCATATAGGGTCCACTCACTCACCTGACAAACCAATCACACCTAGAGGTGCCTGGGAGATTTTAATACATGTTCCAATATTTTATCTAGTCATTTAATACCATTATTGGTTTTTTTTAACAATATATTTTACATGGGTTAGTGTTAGGGTTTTAAAGAGGGTTAACACTATTTTTGGTGTTAATGATTGTTCATATAGGACTGCCCCTCATTTCAAAAACTAATGCCTAAATATCTTATCTATGATCCTTCCCCATCTCTCCTCAATATCTTAGGTTCCTATGCAGAGGTTACACATGTCAATGAACACTTGAAAGTCCTTCTCAAGTTGATAGCCCTTCATCTTATGCACTTGAGATACCTCAAAACCACTTTTCATGCCATTTATTGTAATCTTTGACCTCAAAATTGGTCAACATACTTTGTAAAATATATCACACCACTAAAAATTCTCACATTCTCACTATTATCTTGAAATCTAAATCTCATACCTCATTTGGCCACCATCTCTCTCTTTGCTTACTTAGACCTTGACCTGTAAACCACATTAGGCCTTGAAACTAACCTTTAAACCTCTTTCCATGCATTATCCACCTCAATTGCATGCTCAAAAAACATCTCACATGCTTAAAAATGTAGAACATACTTCATATTCCTTGACAATAGATCATGATGCCTCATTAAACTAAGCAAGGTTTAGAACTAGTCTAGTTATAGACTCAGACTTAAGGTCTTACCCTTTTAGGCTCACCTTAAAAATATTCTAAGTGATTCAATGCATCATATGCATTCTCAATCAGCCTTATACAACATCTTATGCCTCTATGCATTCATCTCACTAGGCCTCCATGCTCATACCTTCTCACAAGGTTCCTTCATGTTATGACTAGTGTCATGACTAGGCTTCTCAAGCTCTTGAGACTTGACAACTGACTTTAAAACTCTTATTTATGATTTTATACCTTGATAACATGCCTATAATTCTTATCAAATAATGTAATACTTTTTAATGATGATATCAAACAAGAACATTCTTCAATGACCTCATGAACATCTTTCTTAAGAAACTTTGACATTAATGACAATGTCAATGCTAAACCTCAATAACAAGAACAATGCTCAAAAATTACCAAAGATAGACATATTGATTATCAAATACAAATATCATCATTATTTAGGAAAATTAAAATACCAATTTCACCCTTTCAATGATAATGGTACTTGATCCCCTACTTCTACCATTAATCCTCCTTCAATCTACATAAGTGAGCAAGCTTCATAGTACCCAAAGATTACCATTATAGGCCCTCAACCTTTAGTTTATGATAGTAACCAATCTTAAAAACATCTAAGGATTACCATTCTAATCCCTCATCCTTTAGCTTGAGTTAGTAACCAATCTTCACAGTGCCAAGTATTACCAGTCCAAGCACTCATCCTTTAGCCTGTGTTAGCAACCTAGCTTCACAACACTCTTTCATTACCATTCTAGGCCCTTCCAAATTTGGTATCTTGTTTTTATAACAAATTTTCACAATTACAACCATATTGGTCATAGTTACCATTCTGGATCTATAGCTAGCCTTTGTTGATCCCATTTTAGATGAACCTATGTGCACAGAGCTCATTATTGAACCACAGGGCATTATTCATCCATTAATGACATTCCCCCACTTTATAAAACCCATGCCAATCTCTGAACCAAAACATATCCAATCATTACCTCTCTAAGAGACATCTTTCAAATACTAACATATGTTTAAAATTGATATTTCATAACCAATTATAATCCAAAGCTAAGACACCCAACCAATCCAATATATTTTTTGTTGAAATGCCTATTTGTGATGAGTTAACCTATTTTGAATCACGCTTTAACCATTACCTTATTTTTAAGGAGACTTAATTTGATAGGCCAATGTTTTTGGGGTTGTTTATTGACCCTTTACCTTTGGTTGAGGAGTCTCACTCAGATAAACCAATCTTTATTTAATCACTCCCTAATGATTATAACCACCTTTGGGAAAATCAGTATCTTGACTAGTTCCCTATTTTTAAGGATCCTTAATTTGACAAGATAGTCTCTAAAGAGTTACTTATGGACCATTTCCCTTTTATTAATAAGCCTCACTTTGATTAGCTAGTCTTTGTGGAGTCCTTAGCTAATCTTATTTATGCAGATCCCATTGTTTAATGTTAGTCCATTACTCATCCAATACCAAACATTAAACTTAAAATATTTGCCACCACATTAGATGAAAAAAAACATTTAAGTTAGCTTTTATTCTTGAACTTATATCATATTTAGCATTACAAGTAGAAATAATGTCAGTCTCAACATCATATTCAGAGTCCCTTGAGTCAGACTTAGCTTCAAAATCAAAATACATTCGTGGTTGTTATAACATTTTTTACACATGCGTTGGAGACCAATTTGAATAATTTTGTGATCCTTCCATGCTTTTTGAGGATGATTAATTTAACATTGACACAAGTTATCCTAGTATCTTCTATGAGGATTAGGTTGCATCTTCCCATTCCATTACCATTCCAAATGCCATTAACACCTACCAACATAGCCATTATATTGACATTATACCTCTCACAAGTGTTGATTGGGACCAATATAATCACGTATTATTATATTGCATCCATGGAAAAATACTAGTTACAGAATATCAAGGGGATAAAGACCACATTCATGTAAAAGAAGAACAATCTCCTAGTAAAACCTTTTCAAAGGTGATAGGGGGAAACCAAATTCCAAGCTTAGCATCTTATAGTGGAACCTTATTTGAGGTGTTAGAATATAATCAAAGTTAAAAATCAATTTTACTTAGTGAAACATTCTCAAAGGCACTATGGGACAATCAAAACAACTTTATTAGTGAAAATCTCTTTGAGGCACCAATTACTAAGCTCAAAATTTATTAAATTTTTTATAAATACATCATCAAAGATAACATTAGTATAGATTACACTCTATAACATAATCAAATGGTAGCATCTCTTAAAACTAAATAATAGAAAAATATGGTCATCCTATCGAGAGTATATTCAGAAGACTTTGGCCCCAGCACAACCAAAATTATGTTAAATTCAAAATTGACAACATTATGTTTACTTAAAAATCTTGATCTTCATTTATTTCCCAACCACTATAAAATCCATATGGTCCATATATTCATTACCAAATAAGAACTTGTATCCTCTATTTATCTATATTTACCATCCCTGGCTATACTTTCCTTCATAGAGGCTATAAAGACATATTGTCTCAAAGTTTGGAGGAAACAAATCAATGACCAACAAAGATCACAAAAACATTATTAGAGTCCAAATCTATAGTTGGTTCTTGATAGAGTAGCTATTTAGAAGAGGTATGGGCTAGAAAATTATATAATTGACTATTTTGGTTGTGGCATGTGTTGATTAGGATGTGAATCTCCACATCATTAGTAATAATAGAACCATTTACCTTACCTTTTCCATTTTCTATTTTCCTTGTCATTGTTTCATACACTACCATTTACCTTACCTTGTCACTTTGGGGAAACATTATTACCATTATAACCAATTAGCATAATGTCACCTTCCTTGTACAATACCATATACCATTATTGTCATACCTTTTCTATTAATCAAAGATGTTTTACCCTCCCATCCCACCCCTTTTTACCTTGGTTATGATCCATTAGTTCTTAGGGCACCTTCAGTGAGAGGATTCAAAGGAATTTTTAACAGTTGATATAATATTTTAAACAATGGTAGTATCCTAGATCATTATGATAATGGTTTATCAATTGCATTCTTAATTGTTGTCATGTTCTATTTAATTTTTGGTGATATTAATTGTAACTACCTTTGGTAAAATTAGTATCATTAACCTACATCATAATTTCCTAATTATAACTGCCTGTGGGTGAATTAGGAGCAACACCTTTATCATACCTTGCTTCCTCACCATGTTATTCAAGTTTTATACTATGACATTTACTTCACTCACAAACTTGTTTCTACCTAGTAAAATTACACCATTATAAGGTTAAACTATGGTGACTTAAGGCCTCATTCTAAGACTATGTAGGCAACACTTGATTCACATTAATATTAGATCAGTCACCCCTTTACCTATGATCTCACAATTTTATGATCAACCATTGCCTACACTATAATTATTTTTGGAGCTCATTATCCTTATTATCCTTAGATGTAGTAAGAATTATGAATCTAGTTCATATGCAAGCACTTGTCTCTTGCCTTTTAGTGTGTTTTTAGCATAAACCATACTCACACACTCAGAATTTTATGATACCATTCCTATATTCCACTAGAAAATAATTATGTTTCTTTATCATCTATTTTATTCTATCCCATATCCTAGGAGAACTAAATTTTGCATAAATTTCATGTTGGATCTTGCATCCATGAAACTATGTAGGTAGCATCCACTTGCCTAGTGCATATGGAGTTCACATAACTACCCATTCATTTTATTTTATTCCCCCCATCTTGTCATTATATCCTCTGGGGTGATGTTGCCATCTTGTTTGTGTGTATTTATTTCCTTTTGCCTAGGAGCAACATTGTTAATCTTTGGTTCTTGCATTGTTATATCTGCCTCATTATTTTCTAGCTTAGGGGTCACCCTATCACCTAAAGTAACACCTCTATTACACATGCATGAACAATTTTTTATTTGTTTTCACTAACACTATAATTAACCATTGTTTTTGTTTATTTGATTTTTTTTCACTATTTTTTTTATTGATGTTTTGTCGTGTTTCTATTTATTTTTGTTTTGCTTGTTTGTTTATTTTATTATTTATTTTCTTTCATTATTGTGCCTTGACTTAGTATGAATGCATTAATTGGGTGATTCCTTGTGCATTATAATTACATCCATCCATATTCATATGTCAACACTGTCATCATGGTTTTTATCATTAGTGTATTATTTTCTTATTATTTATTGGATTAAGTGTCAGTCTTTATGCATATTACAGCTAGGTCATCATGGTTTTTTCTACCATGGTACATATCGTCACATACTATAATAAAAATTGGTTCAATTGATCTTATAATAAATGGTGTCATGGTACTTCTCCTTATTCACCTAACAAATTCTTGACCTATCCAAATATTACCTTTGTATAGAGTAATTAAATCACATATGAATTTTAATCCCTACTAGTTAGGACATGTATCTACATCTAATAGGTAACTCAAATTCAATTATATCTTATGTACCCACTTACTCTTACTCCATGAGTATGAATTTAGAATGTAATCCCCCTTTTCTAATTTTCCATGTTGTCCCAAACTGTAGTGCCAATGATTATAGCCAACTTTGGGAAAATCATTGTGTTTTGATCTATCTAGATGTTAATGATTATAACCACCTTTGGGTAAATTAGTATCATATTCCCACCTTATTGGGAAATGTTTACATTATGTTAATGATTATAACTATCATTAGGCAAATCATTATTTTTATCCATCCTTTGGGGACACTTTTTATTTTGTTAATGATTATAACTACCTTTGGGAAGATAATTATCTCTAACCACCCTATAGGGGTATTTTTCATTTTATTAATTAGTATAACCACCTTTAGGCAAATCATTATTTTCACCTTATTATGTTGATGATTATAATTGACTATAGGCAAATTATCCTTTTTATCTACCCTACTAGGGAATCTCACTATACCACTAATTATAACCACCTTTTGGAAAATTAGACTTTTTCACCCCCTTTACTTTAAGGTCGCATTGTTTCCTTATATTTGAGGGAATGATCACCAATCTTATTTTCTACCCACAATTTTGAGTAGAGCATTCAGGGCTCATCCATTACCTATTGGGGCATTAGGAATTAACAACTTTTTCATTTCTTGAGAAGATGTTATTGTGCCTATAGCTTGTAACACCTTCCCAACTAAGGGCAAAATTGTAGACACCCCATTCTAGTCACAACTATATTTCAACTGAACTTCATATTTATTTTAACTAAATGTTGGGATAAGAAATCAGATTGTAAATTTACATAGGATATTCATCTAATATTCATGCATTATATAATTATTTTATCATGTATATGTCTATTTTGTCCTATCTCCATGACTTGTAATAGGTTAGAATATGAATAGACTCTAAATTTTGAAATTATTATGAGAATAATATAAATAGTCATATACTAAAAATGACTATATATGTGTATGTTTTTAAGAAGAAAAGAATTACACTTTTGAAGAGATCAATAGATACTATTTGGTTATGGTTACCTATTGTGTTTCTTACTTTTTTCATTGTGTGTGCTCTCATGTATAATGTTTTTGATTAATTTATATCTAATTTTATTTAAATACTCTATTCATGTTAATGAATTACTGGTTATTCTTACTTCCGCATTAACACAATAATTTATCCCTACTATGTTTCTAGTTTTTAACGTTTTGTATAAATATGATGCACTATCCTACACATTAGAGTATAAACTATGTATCTTCATCCTTTGCATTTTATGATGCTTTAGGAACCTCTACAAATAATGGTGTAGTGAGTATGAAAACACTCTTTCTAGAGGAAAGCATGCTAAGATGGTTACTAGGGTAGAGAGATATTGATACATTGTTAGAACAAAGAGTATGTAAATTTTTAAAAGAAGAATCAAAATGGACCGATCTTACCACATAATAAATCATTTGAGAGCATATCTATGGAGATATTTATGAAATATTTTGGTGTGAGTTGCATAAATTGATAGCTAATTGGTTATCACAATTTGAATACTATTATTCTAACCAAGAATAGAAGAAAAGATAGACTGGTTACAAAAATTAAAAATAGATTGGACAAGAGAAATACATTATTAGGTTGATACCACTATAGATAGATACATAATTGAGTTTATAGTACAAGGATACATAGATTTAAAAGTTTCATAGGACTCATTTGTTAGATGAATTAGAGATAAAAAATTTCAGTGACTAACTCTCTTGGTGAAGATGTTGGTTGTGGATAAGGCCATGATGCCTACTTCAGTCAATATGGAGTAGTCTCTTTGGGTATATGGGGTTGTGTGTGACATGATAGTGATTAATGAGTATATGAATAGATAAGGCTTGAACCTAAATCCAAAATGGAGGTATGAAGGAATAAGAGTCATAATAAAATTTTATATTTATAATGCAAGCTGTAACAATAGAATAAATGGAATAAATAGAAAAATTCCTAGGTAGCTATGAGTCAAGGTAAGAGTAGTAGTTAACTAGGTGATGAATGAGTAAGAATATGTGACAAAAAATATGAAATAGATGAATAATTATATATGAATAAATAATATTATGAATTCCAAAAAATACAAAGAAGTGATGAAGAATAAGAAGAAGAAGAAGAAATATTCAAAGAAGGTGAGAATATTGTAGAGGTAGAACAGTTAGATGATAGATGTAGTGCACAACTACAAGAATGGGTATTATCAGAATAATGACATGAAAAATTAAGTAAATAAGTAGAACACATATATATATTAATTTTAGGTTCAAGCATTAAAGAAGAAGTCATAGGAAAGAATCATTCACCAGAAGAGCACACATCCCCATAGCCCAATTTTTTTAGAAGATTTCAACCAGGTGGATGAGAAGATAGTAATTGTGAAGGACCATTTTCAAAAAAAGTGCATCATTGGGGTAATGAAATTGAATAATCATCAATTTAAAAGGCTTTAAAGGCCATAATACGTGTTGAAATCAAGCAAAGAAAAGAAGGAAACAAAAAAATAGAGTGCACAAGTTGACTCTCCTAGTATACAGATAATTATTCATAGCACACAAGTAAGATCACACATAATGCATCATTATCTTATAAGAAATAAAAAATAGATCATTCCAATTCCATTTTACATAATGGGTCATGTAGGAGAATTTATAAATATATAAATGTATGATGGGTCTATGGACCTTGAATAGTAATTACTAACTTGTGAAATGAGATGTCAAGCTAAGGGCATCACTGATGAAGCTATTAAAAAGTAAAAGTTAGTAGGAGCACTAACTATAAGATCACTTGAGTTTATGTACCATATATAATTTCAAAAGGCAAGTCTACAATAGGTTAAAGAATGGATTATCATAGAGTTCAAAATAAATAAATGTATAAGTTAGACTATTCAAGACTTGAAAGACATAAGGTAGCAGTCAGGAGAATTAATCTGCAACTACGATCATATATTATCTAAGGTTATGAATAAGGTAGATTTTGCCTTAACAAACAAAGATAAATCTAAATGGTTTATCGAAAGACTATGCTCCAGAATCATACTTACCATTGGACAGACTTAATATGCTATTAAACTAGATGCTAGAGCTATTACCCTATGGGTAGATCAAATTGAAGATTATGGGGAAGTTCTTGTGTAAATTATAAGATTTAAAATACATTGCAAGCTTATATGAATATAATGGAGTGATATCATGAGGTAGATAAACCTAAGCTAAATCTATGGTGGATGGAGTGTGGAAAAGAAATACATTGCATGAATAATTATCCTAAAATCAAGATAAAGTTTTGTGAAATATATCGAGTAGTTAAGCATGCAAAAATGCAATGCCATCTATTATAATAGAATTTAAATAACCTACATAATTTATATTGTAATTTATTTAAGTCTTAAAATCATGATGAGAATAATTATAGGGATTTATAGGAGCTAAAAGAAGACATCACTATAATTTTATTTACCATCACTACACAGTAAGTATCCTTAGTGAAGTAGATTATTCTAGGCCCAGAGATAAATAAAGGTTATGCAACCAAATTAGGTCCATAGTGGATACCTATTTTACCATAGTTATAGCCTCAAGGTTCAGCTGATTAGACCCCTCCTTTATTAATTTGGACACCACCATTATCATAATACCAGTATGAATCACCCTAGAGCACAACAATGATGTAGTAGCAACAAATGAGTTAGACCTCACTAGTTGTGCAACAATAATTTACAATTAGAGATAATACCTAGTAGCATCAACATTAGAACATGGTTAAAAAAAATGAGGGTATAGAAGAGGTTATCAGTTGAATAGATGAGGATCTAGGGGTGGATACAGAGGAGGTTACCAAGGTGGTAGAGGAAATAACTATCAATAGATTCTTTTATAATTCTATCTATGTGTATAGTATAATTATGTGAAACACAATTTCCATTTCAATAATAAAATATGGTCCTATTATGCATACTACTATACTATCTTGGAAAAGAAAAGAAAGGGTAAGGTCATTAGGAATATGAATATGGTGAATGTGAAACCTAAGGACGATACTTTCTTGAATGTTGTTACATCGAATCAGCATATAGAAAGAATTTTTACCTATTGGAGATTTGTCTATGATGTCTCCAAAGTGACCAAGGTTGTTGACGAGGTCTTATGTGTGTTAGATTAATAATGACAAAGTGTGTTTCAACGTGTTTCAGTGTTCTTGCATGGTTATTCAATGTTTGACTTAGATAGGCTATTGATAAATGATATTGATGGAATATACATGTTTTAGAGACCTTATGGGATGTTATGAGTGCTTATAGTGCTTATTGAAGTGAATGGAATTCATCATAATAGTCATATGAATGTCTAAGCTCAAGTAATCATCTTGACAAATAAAGCTAAGTGAGCATATTGATGACATCATATTTCACACATGTGAAACTTTCAAGATAATATTGATACATGGATGTATTCCTCTATGTGAGGATATCATATGGTTCAAATTTTAGGTCATGAGGTTGAGCGTAGAAAATGTTATTAAGGTGTAAAGTTGACCTCTCAGACAAGAGTTCACTATGTTTCTATACTTAGCCAAATTTGAAAGAGGAGATATATGATGAGAATTTAATCGGATCATAGATATAATAGAGAGAATTTAATATAACCAAATAATGATCCAATAGATTGTATTTATTAAAAATTTCAATATTACATGTAGGCCTACCAAGTGGTGGAAGTTTATTGGAGTCAAATAGTCAATATGCTTACAAGACACAAGCTGATGACAAGTGTCACAATCTTAAAATCTTTGACAGATATCAACAATGAGAATATGATCATGCATTGAGACATAAATGGTGTATTTTAATTCAATAATTCAAATTATTCTCAAATTTCACATAGAACTAGCAAGTGGCATAAGCACATTGACTAAATGGTACAGGGTGTGCATAAGGCATGTAGAGTTGCCAAGTGGTATAATCATGGGAGCTCAAATTTAGGATAAATGGTGAGAATTTCAAGATAATGTCTAGGATACTCCTAAGGAAAAATATTTTTTGTATTTTTTAAAATTTTATAGGGATCATGATATTATATCAAAGTGTTCGATGTGTAGCATTTGATCAGTGACTATTGGCATTTGAATTTAACAAAGGCAAACTAGTGCTCAATTTTTGAGCTATATCTTTTGATCCAAGAAAAATTTATTGATGAGACAAAAATAAATTTTTTTATGAATTTAATTTATATCCATATAAGTTATTTATAATATTTTAATGTTTTTACAGTCAAATATATTAAGATCCAAAGTTGATTTTATGTTTGACCATGTTCGGCAAGTGATCTGAGAAGGATAATTGAAAAGTTCTTAATAGTATTTTGATGTTTCAAGATGATATAAATATTAAAGAGTGTTTTATACTCCATGAAGAATATATGTATGATTTTTTTATATTTTACCAATCTATATTTAGTGTGAATAATTGCTTCAAAGTTGACTATTTGTTCAGTCATGGTGTTACTATGTACAAAATATTGTTTAAGCAACTTGTGCTTTAGCATAAGAGTGTTTTGGTAGGATTATTCATTTAAAGATGTCGTATAGGATATATAAAGTGGACGAATTTATTTTAAAGTGATATTTTTTTTCTTGATGGAGTGTTAAAAGGGTAATAGGTCTCCATGTGACCTATAAGGGCTACTAAGGCCTAATTGAAAGGTGTAGCTACTTAAGTGTGACCCATGAATGCTATAGATGACTTTTGAGGATGGTATTGAGCTATATTGTGTCATTTTAAATTTATTAAATATTAATTCAAAGCATCTTTTCTGACCAAGATGGGTTAAAGGAAGAGAGTGTTATAAGTACAAGGTCTAACTAGACTAATTTTGTAAGTTGTGCATGTGTGGATTCAAGTGAAGAAGAGAACCTTTGAAAGAGAATATATAGGTTATTTAAGAGCATAAAAGTGAAAAAACATTAGACATATTTATTGGATCAATTTTATTATAATGACACATAGTTTATTAGACCTAATGAGCCTAGAAGAGGCAATTTGAGCAAGTTAGCCCTAAAGGCAACTTGAGAGAGATTGGAGGTGAAGAGTAAAGCCAAAGGTGATCATAATAAATTAAAGAGAAACAATAAGTGTTCAAGGTGATATATTTAGGTAGATAATTGGGTTTTTTGTTTCCTAAGGGGTTGGTTGCTCCTTACAAGGTAAAGCTTGTTAAAGGCCTAGTTGTTATGGGTGCTCAGCTAGACAGGGTAGTAGCTCCTTATGAGATTGATGTCTCATTAAACTAAGGGATGTGTGTTATTTGATTATTTGGTGTTGGTATAAACTTTGGATCTTGTTTAATATTATTTTAGTCCATTTCTTAGGGTTTACTAGGTTTTATCCCCCAAGAGGGTTTCCCACATATATGGTATGTTCATGTGATGCATGCTATTTTATATGCTTTATATTTATGTGATTTCATGTTTATATTAATTTATCAAGTTGATGTATGTTGAATGTTTAAAAGTTGGGAATTGAATTGAATTATATTTCATCATTGATTCACCCCCCTTAGTGATTATATCTATAACATCCCCCTCTTGAAATGCCTTAAGATCAGGGAATTCAAAAAGAAAAATAAGATAAATGCCTAAACCCAACTATAGAAAATGGGTTCATGTATGAAGCTATGCATATGGTTAAAAACATTCAAAATAAAAAGACTAATGAGGAATATGTTATAGTAATATATGCCTAAATTTATGGCTAGATCATGCACATTATATGTCAAGATGGAGTTGTTACTATGCTGATAGAACTAAAAAAACTTTTGAGCACACTATTTAATGAAGATATCTCTCAAAATATCAAAAAATTGATACATAATATACTGAAGTGTGTATAACAAAAGAAGTAGAAGATAAAATATCATTTTTGGTATAAAAAACAAAGACCCCTTAGGATGTAGATGCATGAATTGACATTGAGGTTACAAGATATGAAATTCCAAATGTTGTCTTTGATTTTGACAACACAGTCAACATGATCCCTAGGTATACATGGGAGGCTATTATATGACTGATTCTAAGATATAGCCTAGTAACTCTTAGCTTAGCCAAATATGGAAGAGTGGAACCTCCTGGTAGATTAGAAGATGTTGAGATCAAATTCATAGAACTAACCATATGAGGTGACTTTTAAGTCATCAATATGGAGATAGTAGAAAAACATTACCCTACATTTATTGAAAAGAAATGAGAGTATGATGGTCAGATGACTATCAATATTGTGCAAAATCAAATAGAGGTGCATTAAGGAGATAAGGTTGTCATCATTACTTTGAACAAAGTACACAAACTTTTACATCATTTTGGTTAAACCAAAATCTCCATATGTTACACAAGACACTAGTTGGATGAAGGTAAAATCTAAAGAGAACCTAAAAGTTATACACATAGCTGAATTCAACTTATTATATGAGCATACTATACCTCAATTATAATCTTTACTCCCTTAATAGTTGAATACATCTGAATAATGGTGGCCTAAACTAATAGTTACTTATCAATTGGTAACCCAATTTGTCGTAGAGGATTATGCATCCATGTCTGTTAAATCCCCTACTCATTTAGAAGTTGACTTTCTCTATCAATTAGATGATCATATACAAGATTATATATAGCTAACTAGAGAAGGCACCTTCCCTTGGGAAATAGCTTCATCTATTAGTGGAGAATCAGACACACTTATTCAATTGGGTTCATGGTTATCATGAACTTTGACCTATGAGAATGGTTTTTATACATGAGAGACAAATTCATACGTAATATGTTATTGAGGATATCAATAAGTTAATTATACACCTACAAGTTCATATACCCACCATCAGCTAGTGAGTTAGTGTTTTTAACTATAATTTGAAGTGAGTTGTAGAGATATGGTGGGAAATTCATTAAAATGATCAACTCAAGTGGGATGATGTGTGTGATCTCATGATTTATAGGTTCCAACTATCATAGGTCATCATAAGTAATTGGCCTTTTTTCTATGAAGGTGAGTGTCTAAAAATCAATATTCATAAATATGTTGAATTCTAGACTGAGGAACGTGTGGCTATGAAGTATTGGGTTCACATATTTCATTATACACTTGCTCATTTACCATCAACATGGTATATGCATCAAGAGTGTAGGAGGGAGACAAAGCATTGGGTGCAAGTGAAAATTGACTTCATACAAACATTTTTTTTATGAGAACCCTCTAGTTCACAACACACTACTTAAAATCAAATATTTCCTATGCCATGGGTACACAAAATATTTAAGCACCATAATGGAATCCACTACATAGAAGAACATAGCTTCTAATATAAATACGGCATTACAAAAATATAAAGCTACCAAGAAAGAAGAATAATATATTATGTAGCCATGCCACCAAATACAAGATGAATAAAAGGACATTGAAGATTTAGATACTGATGGTGTTATCAATTTGACTAATTTATTTGACCCCGAATGGCTAGTAGAACTAGTAAAAGACCCCAATGTAGAACCTATTAAAGAAGACAAGTTGTGTAGTATACAAATTTCTGAATAGGAATGGAAATGAATGATATAGGAATATATTGATGAGGAAAAGCATAATATTTAATAGCACCCCATTAAAAATCATGTAGAAAACATCAAAATTAAGGAGATTCTTAAATTGTCCCATATAGGTGATTACTAGATTAAAGCTAAAATTATTGAAGCTATGTAACTCTTACAAGATTATCAAGATGTCTTCCCCACTAAATTTTCATATGTCTAAAAATTTGATCCATCTCTAGGAAAAATGTATATTGAACTCAAGGAGTGCATATAACCCATAAAAAAATGACCATATAAGTTAAACCCAAACATGATGTTGAAAGTAAAGGCTGAACTCGATAGAATACAAGATTTAGGTATAATTTATCCCATATAAAATGTAGATTGGGTTAGTCTAATGTTAGTGCAGCTAAAAAATAGGGAAGATCAAAGTATGTGGGGATTATCACACTCTGAATGATGCATGTGTAAATGATTCATTCCCAATTCCGTTCACAGATGAAGTTTTGGAATCTATCAAAGGACACAAAGTATACTCTTTCATGGATGGCTTTAGTGGCTATCATTAAATACCAATCATAGAAGAAGACAAAGCTAAAATGACTTTTGCCATGGAATGGGGATCCTTTGAGTAAATGTAATGCCTTTTGAACTCAAGAATACACGTATGGTTTTTCCTAATGCAGTGGTGATTGCATTCAAATATTTCATCCGTGACCTTATTAAATTTTATCTAGATGATTGGGTAGTTGTTTCTTTGATTAAGCATTATTTGTCTAAACTATGCCTCATGTAAGAATGTTTTTGAGTTATGTGCATTGCTCTAAATTTAAATAAATGTTTATTTCTCACACCCTTTAGTGTTCTGCTAGGACATGTAGTGTGCAGTGAAGGCATTTTGGTTGGCCTAGACAAAATTGCAATCATTTTGAATATACCTCCACCAATTAGCTCCTCATAAGCAAAATCTTTTCTTAGCCATGCAAGGTACTATTGGAAGTTTATCAAGGGATATGTATCTATTTCATCTCTATTAAAATATTTTTTTCTCAAAGGTGTGAAGTTTGTCTAGAATTTTGAGTGTCAAGTAGCCTTCATAGAGATGAAATAGAGATTGGTCAATGCACCTATCCTTGTCTTTCTAGATTGGATCAAGCCCTTTCATGTGCATGTTGATGCTTCAAGTATCACAATCGATGTTGTACTTACACAACCAAGAGATGGTAGACTAGACCACCCCATTCATTTTTCAAGTCAAAACTTTTCTAATACAAAAAATAACTACATGAAAATTGAAATAGAAGAACTATATATAGTGTTTGCACTATAGAAATTTTGACACTATCTTCATGTGACACCATTTGAAGTTTTCATGGATCATCAAGCTTTACACTACCCAGTCAATAAGTTGATGCTAAGAGAATGCATTTCTATATGGTTTATGGTATTTTAGGACTTCTAATTTCACATTAAATTTAAGATAGGAAGACAAAATGTGGGTCCATATCATCTCAATTGCATTCCCCATAGTGAAGAACCTGAAGAATTATAAGAAGACTCTCCTGATGCTCATTTATTTTGTGTTTTTATGATCCTTAAAAATTCCAAAGCAATCGCCAACTTCCTTGAATAAGGATTATTCCCTATTCATTACCAAAAAATATGAAAGAATTATTTTATCACCATAGCATTGCCATATACCATCATTAATGGGATTTTGTATCATTTGAGGAAGGATGGCGTACTATGCAAGTTAGTTATGGAACATGAATGATCAATTATTTTATAGGAGGCACACTAAAGAATCATAAGAGGACATTTTTATAGAGAAGTTACTACTAGAAAGTTTTTACAAAGTGGGTTATGGTAGCTAAATATTTTTTACGATGCACATAGAGTTGCACAGCACTACAATGTATGTCAATGCATGGGTAAACCACTACAAAAAGATGAAATTCCTTTACAACCTTTATTATCTGAATAGTCTTTCAAACAATGGGCATTGAATTTATCATACCTATAAATCCATCAATTAAATGTAGTAAAACAAGGTATATTATAACTGTGATAGACTACTTTACCAACTGGGCTGAATTTTCTGACACCTAGCTATGGTATGAAGGATGCAGCAAAATTTCTCTATGAGAACATTATTACAAGGCCTGGATGCCCCATCCATCTCATCAACAATCAAGGGATGCACTTCCTAAAAAACACCATCAAGGTTATTACTAAGGAATTCATGATTTATCACCATAAAAGTGTTGTGTACCATCCACAAGCTAATGGCCAAGCTAAGTCTTCTAACAAAGTGTTGGGAAAAATGTTGACAAATATCTACGATGTCAAAATAGATGATTGAGAAGATTGCACTCCTACCATTATATGGACACATCACACTCACTATAATATATCTATATGTTCTACTCCATTACATTTGGTTTATGGGCTTGAATCAATTATGTCAATGGAATATTTGGTACCCAGTCTATGCATTGTAATGGTCATGAGACTAGGGGATCGTGAGTCTTTCACTAACTAACTTTTATAACTAAATAGGATGGATAGGTATAGACGTACATAATATTGAATGTAGGATGTTTATAATCAGAGCCAAAAATTATGGCATGATAGAAATTTTTGCCATAAGGAATTTCATAAAGATCAACTAGTTTTATTATATGATAGTCATTTTAGAACATTCTCAATAAAACTATAAATTAGATGGAAATGGCCTTATGTTATATGATATTATATGATATGTATTTAAAATAGACAAAATTTGAAGATCTAGAGCCCTTTGACTTCCTTTGAGTAGTAGAATATAAGTTATTTCATCCAGACCCCATTGATGTTATGCAACCACTCACTCTCGTAGCCCCCATCACTTCCATAATATAAATTTCAAGTGATTTATTTGAATCCCAACTTTTGGAAACTTAAGGAAGATTGTATAAGTCTTGATTGCCCAATACAATGATGATAATATCTACCTTAGCTTGGATATCACCATTATCATCAACACAAAAGCCATGGCTCGAGTTTTGGACATGTCTGCATAAGCAGACTCCCTTTCTCCATATAAGATGAAAATGTTACCTATACTCTATGAGGTCTATGATTTGTATACTTGGGGATCAAGAGGGATCCCAATTGAATAAATCCATGATGAGCCAGTGTGCATCCTCATCAAATGCATCATAAAGAGGTTATGGAAAATGACCAAGTCTACAAAATAAATTATAAAAGGATTCATGGACATCGCCCACCACATGTTCCACTAAAATGAGCAATTAAACTAGCCAAAGTATTTTATTTAGGATATGCTCACCAATATTGACAAGTTTTGCACAACACCCAAATAGACATCTAGTACTAGTTCCTTATCTTCTTGATCTTCTTTTCATAATGGAAGTCCTCAGAGGGAGAAGTTCACCTCAACACTTATTATTGGCTAGTGCCACAATTCTCCAACCTCATATAGACACTTGAGCATGAAGCCCTAATACATGAGGGTAAATTTAAATCATGATGGGAAGAGTGTCTAGAGTTGATTGCTACACATACTTGGGTATCACTATATGTAATACAATATTTGGGCCAACACACTACTATCACCTTAATACCAAAAGGTATATTCATAGACATCCATGAGCTACTGAGGTTGTCATTTTCACCCCTTCCATTCTTTATCACCTTGAACATGGCATAAATAGAAATTTCCAAACAAAAATCCTTCATAACTAGGTGTGTGACACCACTATAGAAACTAGAAGAAGCCACTAGTTCATAGCCATAGAAAGGAAAGCATAAGCTTTCTCCCAAGAATCAATATTCATATCCTCTATTAAAGTGAAAGCCACAAAGCATGATAACCTAGTTAAATGATCCTAAGGTTCCCCAAATCAAAATCTCATATGTCCTACCATAAATGGGGAGGGATGAATAAAACATTTTCCAAATAATGTTTGCTAACATGGCTAGTGATTTCTATGATACATAAAGTAATTCTTATTTTGGAAGGATGTGCACATGGTCTAAGTACATAAACAAATTCGTCCAAATATATGGGTTGACCTACCATTGTGCCTTACATTGATCCTCAATGACATTATGCAAGAAGTAGATCAACTATAGTGAAGGATTGACTTTTCCAGCCTCAGCCTTATCCTACCTTTATAGTTGAGGATATCTTTTCACCTCTTCTATAAATCCCACCAGAGTCACTTGTTCATAGACCCTAAACTAGGAAGGAGGATAGGGTTTCCCCTACACTTAAAGAGTGCACATTCAGAAGACTAGTCACTACATAAGAATCATAACTTGTTCCATCTTCCACTATACTACCACCCAAAAATAGGTTGGTCACCTTTAAATGCAAGAAGGCATCAGTTTTTAGTTCAATGGTCTAACCAAGTGATTCACCACCATCACCACAAGTTTAGTAGGTTAAAGTGATTACACCTAACCAACCTAGACTAGAAGAACAATAAGCCTCAAGGGAAGAAGTAGCTCATGTAATAGAATGGTTATTTTGAAAGGAGGAGGAGAAATAGCATAATGAGCAAGCTCAATAACAACAACAATAAGCAAGATGGCAAGCTAAAGAAGTTGAGGCTATACAAAAGGCCAAGATGTAGAGGTTGATCAAAGAAAGGCATTCAAGTGTCTAAGAAGGCACAAAAAGTTGATGATGTATTCAATCAAGCATATGACATGAAAATGCATAAGGAAAAGGAACCTAAGCTTACTACCAAGGTTAGGGTAAAAGAAGAAGAAAAATAGAAATAGGGTGCAATAATGTAGGTAAAGCAAGCCAGCAAAGATGCCACAAATTCACAACAACAAAAGGAGGAAGTGATAATGAAGAAGAAATAAGTATAATATAAATCCCTATACCAATATCAAGAAAAATCATGGGCATTATCATAGGTACAAACTATAGAGGAACAATCCAAGGATATGGCCCTAGTGGAATAGAAAAAAGAAGAAGAATAATGTGCACAAAAGTTATAGGCAGGATATGTATAAGACAAATAGTAAGCTACATAAGAATAACTAAACAAGAAAGCATAAGAAGAGGAGGAAGTAAAAATAAATTAGGATGAAGATGTTGCATAGAAATTCAAGTTGGTAGTAGAGGCCATAGTATAGTAACTATAGGGAACTAAGTAATAATAATCAAAAAAATATAGTTAAAACCAAAACAAGAACAAGTTGTAGCTAAATCAGATCCTCAGCTCCTAGAATTTCCATTGGGAGGAGTTTGGCTTTGGAATGTCCTAATTATTGGTTCTTGGCACACCATTTTTTCTCTCCCACTTGTAACAATGCCACGAATAGACCCTTCATTAACTACAAGCACATTGGCTACACTATCACTCAAGTAGGAAGTCTCATTATATATCTCCAATCTCCCATTGAAAAAATAAATTACAGGGCACAATATCATTTTAGGAGTAAATTATGTAGAAGACCACCTCTTTGGACCTAGAGGTGGATCAATCTAAGGTAGATAATGTTGATTTGAAGACTCACCTCCATGAAGCTACCAAACTCATCTAGGATGCCTACCTAGAGTTGGTCACTCAAGTAGTTAGGGACTAAGTCATGTTTGACCAATACAAACTCAAGACTTTAGTCTTTGAGTTAATCAAGGACTAGTGCACAACATAGATACTTGGTGCAGATGACATATTAGGCCATAATGTGAAAATTTAGGATGCAATACTCATCACTTTACTAGAGGAGTACCAAGGTATGTTGGACATTATTGCACTATAATCAAAATAGGTCATGTGTAACTAGTTGGACTGGAAGTAGTAACTAGATAATTCTTTATCCAACTCTAGTGTATACTTCACCATGGCCACAACCACCAAAATAACTATGGGCAGTCACACTACCTCTATGGATGAGAATGATAGAGCACTTCAAGACTTGCTCAATTATAGGGATAATGTGTATGATAACATTATTAATTGGTAGCTTTAGCTTCTATGTAGTTCCCTCATCAGTTTCTAGGCCCAATGTCATGTAAAAAAACTAGAGAAACAAAATGATGAGATCTAGACTAGGGTCACCAACACCAAGGCAACCATGAGCATCGTTGATGACATGGATCTTAAGTAGATCATTACATATCATACATAATTATGTACTTTATTTTGTATAATCAAAGAATTCATGCTTAAGTGGGATTATTATAAGATTTATATGTCTCCCTTTTATAGTGATGTTGCCCAGATTCTCAACACACCTTTAGACAAGCCACCATCAAAGCTCTAATAGATCATTTCTCAGTTCAAGGCTACATAGTCCAAGGATAAGGACTCTTCTGACTAATCATCATCTACATTCATTCCACCTCCATCAAGTTAAGTAATATGAAGAGTATGAATTTTGTCAAATTTTGTAAGCATTTTGTCTTAGAGATGACCTATTAAGACAAGCAAGGCCAAGTTGGCTTGAAACCTATAAAGGATGGCCACCTAGTTACTCCAACCTATTAAAAACTTGAAAAGGTGGTAGGTTGGTATAATAATTAGTTGAAAACTCAAATTGGTGGCTAAGTAGTGCATAAGAGGTGAAAATTGGAAATCACACCTTGAGAAATTACTAAGACTCTTACTAGTCTAACCACTTCTTCAGCCCTCTGCTCACTTGTGCAAGTTCAAAGATCATGTGACATTGTCTCAAGATGAGACAACATTTTAAGTCTAGAAAAGTGTTTGGAGAAGAAATCAGATTGTAAATATGTGTAGGATATTAATTTAATATTCATGCATTATATACTCATTTTATCATGTATATGTCTATTTTATCCTATCTCCATGACTTGTAATGGGTTAGAATATGAACAAACTCTACTTTTAGTGCCAAGTGTAAGAAGAATATGAATAGTCATAGTCTCTAAATGATTATATATATGTATGTTTGTAAGAAGAATAGAGTTCCACTTTTGAAGAGATCGATAGAGACTATTTGGTTATGGTTACATGTTATGTTTCTTAATTTATTCCTTGTGTGCACTCTCATGTATAATGTTTTTCTTACTTTCTATCTGAATACTCTATTCATATTAATGAATTACTAATTGTTATTACTTCCCCCTTAATAAAAATAATTTATCCCTGCTATGTTTTTCTTTTCCAACCTTTTGTATAAATACTATGCATTATCTTAGGCACTAAATTATAACCTAGCTATCATCATCCTTAGCATGTTTTGATGCTTCATGAACCTCTACTAACACCAAATAATGCAAATTAAGCCTAGAAATAATTAAATTTCCCAATTTTATCTACACATTAGACATTAGTGCTCAAAATCATGTTTAAGCATCCCTATTTGGGGTATTATCCTATATGTAATAGTAACCTCTCATGGATTCATCTCTAGTCACCTTGTGACCTAGCAAATGGCAATTTGGCCTTTGACCCATTAATCATGGCATTTGAATAATTCTTAAAATGTTAAAATGATAATCAAAATGAATCAAGTAATTAAACCAAATTAAATACTTAAGTGAATTTTTCATGTGCAATTATTAAAAAAAAAAAAATGAAAATTCAATAAATATGAGGTCATGATGACATCATCATCCTCAAAGTCAAAGAATTAAAATATCTCCATAAAATGCCTTATATGCATAAATAGAGAGCCATTCTTAATAAATATATCTCTATCCCAAATATTAATTAAATTTCACCTCCTTAACTCAACTAGGGTTAGTTATAACTCAACCATGGTTAATTCTAACCTAACTACACTTGGGTTAGAATTAACATTGAAGGTTATAAATAAAAGGCCTCACCCATTGATAAATAAGTTTTTTTGGTGTAAATTTATCATGTAAAAATATATGTAAAGCTTTATATTTTAATGTTATTATGGAAAAATACTTGAAAAAATATTCTTTTGTGTAGTGTTACCATGCCCAATTGCTAAGCCAAGTCAAGCCAAATTCAACCAACACTACCAAGATAACAAGGAGAGGTGTAGTAATGGAGATTCATTGACAAATATTTATTGATCACATCATTGAGCACATCAATCCATTACCAACTTAAAACATTTTCTCTCATGAAAAGTAAAATCTCTTATTTTTTCTTTCATTTATTAGTTACTTTTGTAGTTATTTATCTCCTTGAGTGTCTAGGCTAGAGGTGTTAGTTTTTAGTGTGGTTTTTTTTATTTGATTTTTTTACTAACATAATACTAGTCTCCTATCTAAACATTTCCTTAGTCACAAAATTCATTATCTTTTGTTAGCAAAGCAAACATAAGAGCAGTAATTGTGTTGAAGTCTTCTATAAAATATCTGTAAAAACTAGCATGACCTAAGAAACTTTTTATATCAGTTTAGTTCTAAGGGGCAGGTATGTTAGAGATTAATTCAATTTTATTAAGATCCACTTGGATTACTTTTTTATAGATTTGGTGTCCTATTATTATGCCTTGATCCATCATCATCGGGATTTTTTCTTGACTTAGTGATTGTTGGTGTTCTTCACATCTAATTAGGACCTTATCTAGATTGTGTGAATCTTCATCAAAGGTGTCTTCCATGAGAAATGAAGTCATCTATGTAAATTTCTATACAGTCACGAGTTAAATCAAAGGATATGTCTAAAATTTCTTGTTAAAAGGTAGTTGGACCATTACAAAGGATAAATGGTAAAATTATGTAGGCAAACACTCCCCATGGATAGATGAAAGTAGTTTTGTCTTGATCCTCAACTGCCACCATTATCTAATTATACCCACTAAAGACATCTAAGAATAAAAAATCTTGATAGATTATCAAGTACCTAATTAATAAAAGTAATAGGGAAATAATCCCTCCTAGTGTATTTTTTATCTCTCATTAGTCTACACACTCTCTATATCTCATTTTTATTAGGTACAATTACTAGTGGAGAAACCCATTAGTTATATAAGATTAGATACATGAATCCCACACCTAGAAATTTCTCTATCTCAGTCTTTACTATATCCCTTAATATTGGGTTTATCTATCTCTTTAGTTTTTTAACTAGTTTAACCTAATTTGTGTAAATGTGGTGGGTACATACACTAGTATAAATTCTATTCATGTCTATGTAGTCATAAACAAAAGCTTTGGTATGTTTTTCTATGACATCAAAAACCTTTACTTCTTGGTCATGGGTTAGTTAGTAGTTTATGTTTAGTATTTTTATTGGTAACACCATAACATGTTTGGTGTTAGGATGGATAAACTCTACTTGTTTGAATTCACTCATCAGGGATTTAATAGGACATGGATGGGGTAATAAAATATGAAATGTAGTTACATTTTTTACAAATCCATATTTTAGAGGAATGGTTCTAACTAATGGAGAATGAAATGAAGTTAGAAAATTAGTTGGTTTTTGCTATGTCCAATTCTAAATAGTTTATTTCAATAGCATGTGTTCATATGTTGAATACGCAAGATGAGGCTTATGCCCAAATAATGAGTCTATATTGGCTAGTTTGTTTAAGTCTATAGCTATTATATTGGTAGAGTCCATAGACAATAGATTGGTAGAGTCTATAGCTAGGCTCATAAGGCAGGTGGATCCTTCCAAATTTTGTACTAACTCATTAGTTAATTCTTCCATGTGTCTTTGTATTATTAACATGGCTAAGAATGAAATACTATTTTTATTTATTTCTAGTTCATCCACCCATAATTTTTTAGTGTAGTCTATTGAGGGTTTTTCAGGTGGTATAAAGATATTCATTTTACTTTTAAACCATCTAAAATGGTCATATACCCTAACCTACAATCTATTAACACTACTATAGTATCTAACCAGGGTCTTCCTAAAATGAGGGGGTACCCTAATTTCTTGGTTTTTGGTTTCAACACCATAAAATATACTAGATACTCCTATGACTCAATTTTTATAGAAACATCTTCTATAGTGCCTTCTATTTTAACAACTGACTAATCATTCATTTAGAGAATGGTAGAGGTAGTTCACATCCCCATAATAAGATAGTGTCTATAGAGTATCAATTATCGTTACATTAATTGTTTCACCCAAATCTCCCAAATTATTGGGTATCTCTTTTCTTCATATGGTTATTGTTATGATTGGATTAGTTGGGTCTGCGTATTTGTGTAGAAGTAATTTTCTAGCGAAAATATTAGCCAATTTATGATCTACATGTATGGCATTTGGGTATTGATTTTTTCTCCCAAGTGTCTTAACACATAGGCTTTTAATGACTCTATTCAATTTTGGAATATATTTTATAGATTTTAATAAGGGTAACTCAATTATCAGTTTTTTCAATTCTTGAATCAAATAAGACTCTTGCTTATTCTCAACTTATTTTAGTCTATTAGGAAATGGAATAGATAGAGCATCAATAATATGTTCCTCTATATTCTTTGTATTTTTATATGATTCATCTTTTCTTACTATGGATTAAGTTGGATCTATTTTAAGTTTTTCATTAGGCATTTAATAAATGGTGATATGGTGTTCTTGAATCATTCTACTTGATATAAGCTAAATGTTTACAAACTCAATAACTCTTACAATTATAGTTTATCCTTGTTAATTATATAAATAGGTGTTGATGGTTTATTCTTGGGGTTAGCCATAGGTTGAATAGGCAATTATTGATGATTAACTTGTTTTATAGGTTAAATAACAAGGGTGAAATCAAATCTTATTATGGTGAAAACCTTATTTATGGGTTAAACTATGGATTGGAATTCTACTATGTATTTTCCCATCGTTGTGACTATGGTTGGGTAATATATGGTTATTGAGGCATCATCCATTCTTGATTGTTCCATGGTGGATGTGAATATCCCCACATAGGTTGAAGTACCTTAGTAGTCCATGGTGTCATCCATGGATAAATTAGATTCCTTGGACCAAACTAACCTTGGGTCTAGTTTTGTAGAAATGCATTTTGACTTTGAATGTAATTCAAGTCTTCTATGGGTTATTTATTCTATTTCAATTGACTTTTTAAAATAGGGTTATGATTATAATGCATTGTGTCATGGCCTTTACCATCACATATCCCACATATCTCTAAATTATGTAGAGGACATTCACTGAGAGCATGTTTTAACCTACATTTTGGGAAATAGACATCTAAGAGTTATATGGTAGAATTAGATTTGTCTTGAAGGCCATCTAATCTAGTGCTTAAATAGAAAAAAATAATAGTTTTCAAATTAGAAAACTCATTGATCAATTAACTTCATTGGACTTACCTAGTTTTCCATTCCTAATTCTTGGTTTTGTCCTAGAGTAGTTAGTGCACAAGTGTGAAATCTGATGAAATGCTAAATTTATAAAGTCTCCTCTACCCATCAAGTTTAGAGCATATTTATGGTAATCATTCAATCCTTTAAGGAATATCATCTTAACTACTTCTATAAATGTATAACCACTGTGTTTGTGAGAAAATTTGAACCTATCTAGATAATCCTCTAAACTTTAATCCTCATTCTATTTCATCTTAAATAAGTCCTCTTTTTTGTCCTTTACTCTACAATAGTCTTTATATTTATCAATAAATGTGGTTTACATGTATCCCCATGTATTAATAGAGTCACCTACAAAGCCTATGAATCACCTCATAGTTGCCTCCATAAGTGTTGAAGGGAAAATTTTGAGTTTTTGATTATTAATTATATAATCATAGGTCTCACATAAGACCTTGAACTCAAATACGAATTATCTAGAAATTTTATGTATTTTCCCCAAAAATTGGGCATATTTTAAGTTTATATATTCTTCATAGAGGTTTGATCTATTTGATTTATGACTATAGGAAAGGAAAAGGTTCTATTTTGTTGAGGGATCCTATTTTATTCATGATTTTCCATATTTCCTTAATTATCAACCATGGTTTATTATTTTTATTATTTCCAACCTTGGTTAGAGATAAAATTCATTTCTTTGTCTTGGTAATATAGATATTATGGTAAACGACCTATTATTTGAGATAGAAGGTCTTTAGGGTCAATTCTTCCTATAGGACAAGATCTCCCAAATGTGATTCATTCTATAGGGTCTATTTGTGAAGATGGCCCTAATTATAGAAAAAAACTCAAAAAGATTCTCTAATATTTATTCAAGTGTTCTTCTCACACTTTTGAATCTCTCATTCAAAGATTTTATTCTTTCCTCCTTTTATCCTAACTTGGGATCTTTGGAGATGAATCATCCTTTGGTGTCTCTAGGTTAATTCATAAATATAAAGAATTTGTTTTTTTGTTTTTGTTTTTGTTTTTTTTTTTTTCAATGTTTTTTGTTATTTTACTATAGAAGAGTAAGGTTTACCTTAATAACAGTTAATTATCTTTGAAAATGGTTCCAAAAATGATGGGTGTCATTTATCACTTCATTTAACAAACTTCCTTTATGATGTCATTCAAACAAGGGGTAGTATCAAAAGTTATCTATAGTAAGGTTTATGTTTGTAGTCTTACAGGAATGTTTTTGTGGGTGTTTATATTTTGAGTATATAATCTTAATCTAATATAATCTAAAAAGTCTTGATTATGATATAAGGAAGCACACATATAGAACTAAAATAGATTGAGATGGAAATGAAAGTAATCTAATTTTTTAAAATAAAACACACATATTTAAAATATACACACTACATAAATTAAAATAAACTAATGAAAGTAAAACACACTACTAAAAGGAAAACACACTACTGAAAGGTAAACACAATGCTTGCAAAATTGAATTTGAGCTAATAACTAAAGGTAATTCCCTTTAGGTTCTAAAACTGAACAGACTTATAATTATTAAAACTCTAAACACACTAAAAACATAAAATATTATTAAAAATCATTCCTAATTCCTAAGTATAGTAGGCCCTTACTTTCATTGGGAATAGGAATGTAAATAGTCTCAGTACTTGCAAGCTATAGACATATTTACTAATTGATCAAATAGAAATACATGAATATGGAATATAATGTTGAAACTTTTATTACTATGTCAAATTATCGAATAAACATTTCATTTAACTCAACAACTAATACTATTACATTATAAGACATAGAAATCTACCTATATACAATGATACAAATGTAGATCCCTAGATCTCAGTAACTAATCTTCTTCTAATAAGAGCAATCTTCCTAATTCTAGTGCATCTTAATATAGGTGATTTACAATGATGATATAAAGATCCACATATTGTTGAAGAAAGGTTTGAATCATAATATCCACTAAGAATACCATATTAGATCTATTATGCCTAAAGTAGGCTTGGTTGATCTTCAAATTTTGTCTAGTTAGAGATGATTAAGGATGAATATTAAGTATTTATCATATGTAATAGGTCCCATAAGAATTTGTCTATGCTTTGAGTGCTTGTGTACATGAGTGTATTTCATCTGGTTGATCATTGTTTGCATCTAGACATTTTGGGTCTAGTGATAGAAAATCTGAGTAGGTAGTTTGTTGACATCATAATTGCCACATGTGGATGAGTCATATCGATTTGGTCATATGGATATGTTCACATTAATCCATATTTTCTATTTCCTAAATCTCATGTCATGTGATGAAGTGAAGTCAAATATATGTGGGTACAAAGTTGGGCTCTCAGGAATTTTGATAGTGTTTTCTATGTTCAAATAGAGTCGAGTAAGCATGTTGATTATTTAAACATTAACACACATGGATTTTTTAGGAGTAAATGGTTACCTTTGTTTTTTTATTATTATGTTAAGTTGTTATACCCTAAGTTTTAGGTCATGTAATGAATCGCATCAAAAGATATTCATGTGCAAAGTTGGCCTTCTAAGTATTTCTAGGCATAGTTGGCTTTATGGTAGAAAAATCTAAGTGAGTAGACTAATGGCATTATATCTCACATGCATGAGGGTTCTAGGAGAATTTTGATAAATGGTTGAATTATCCTATATGAGGATATCATATGGTCCAAGTTTTAGATCATCCAACTTAGCACAACAAAAGTTATTAAGGTCCAAAGTTATCCTTCTAGGTAGATTACAATGATTCTCATACATAGTAAATTTTACAAAAGATAAGATCAAGACCAAATGAAGATATAATTGTTCATGGGTAATCATACAAATTGATCTAATGGCATGTATCAAGTCAAAGATTTCAAAGTGATAGTTACTTAATGATAAGCAGAGGTAAAGACCAAGATACTTCTAGTATCTAATGGTGAGTGAGTGTTCATAATAATCAAGATAAATGATGCATATTAAGTCAAATGAGTTCAAAGTGTCTAATGTTTAAAATAGATAAATATCAAGCTACATATAAGAGATCAATAGAGCATGTTTATTCTAGGATGTTAGGAAGAAGCAAGATGATGCCAAGTTTTCAAAGTTTAATATTTGGGTAGTGATGAACTAAGAGTTAAAATTATAAGAAGATTGATGGTGAATGTTTAATATAATATTTGAGGGAACGATTTGCATTAAGTTACCAAAGTTTAATTGTGACCATTTAAATTTAAATATTCAAATTTGTGAAGGAAAAACTAGTGCTCAGTTTTTGTGTTATATCTTCCAATCTATACAAAATTTACTCATGGTGTAAAAACCAAATTTGTAGAGGACTCCAAGGAGAATATATCAATATGGATTTGAATATTTTAAAATGTTTATAGTCAAATATATTTAGGTTCAAATTTTACAATGTGTTTATGCATATTATGCAAGTAACCCGAGAAAGGTATTTAAGTTGTGCTTGTTGGTGTCTTGATGTTTAAAGGTGAAATTGATATTGGATTATGTTTTAAACTCCATAAGTACAATTTATGTCTATTATAAGGTTTTACCAATCATATCTATTATGAACAAAGGTTTATAAACTGACTGTGTGTTTATTTATAATGGTTATTGGACAAAATGTTATTTGAGAAAATTCTGATTAAGCAAAATGGTAATGTGATGGTTATTAGAACTTAAGGATGACCTATAGATCATGTGGCAAGGGTACATGAGTTTTAAAGTGTTAATATGTTCTTATTTTTCTCGGATAAGTGTCAAAGAGGTAAATGGGTCATCATAGGACCTAAAAGGTGACTTAGGCCTATTTGAAAGAGAGTTATGCTTAGGTGTGACCCATGGTAAATGCCTTAAGTGTGAAGGAATGTATTATGCATGATAAGGAAATATTTTGGACTTGATAATTAATTAATTCTATATATATAGGAAAACCAAATATGATAGTTTATATATTTGTGAAAGACTTTTAATAGGTGTGTGCATGTGAGAGTTATGGAGCGAAGGAAAGGTAGAGTGCCCAGTTGATGAGTTGATGAGTAAAATAGATTAAGGACTATGTGTATGACTTATGGTTCATATTTCTAATTTTAGAATAGTTCTCTTGTAGGTTGAGGATGAGCGAAGAGGTCTAGGATGATCCTAAAGGATGTTTTAGATGTATTGAGTGTGCAAAGTTGAATAAAAATGGCATACTTTGTATCTCTATTACATTGGTAGATAATCGATGTTTTAGGAAATTTTTTTATTATAGGTGTTTTTGTGGTATCTCAACATCTAGGGTATTATATCCTCCTTACAAGGTGAAACTTGCTTAAGGTCTAATTATTATGGTAGCTTAGCTAGATAAGTGTAGTGTCTCCTTATGGTATTGCAGTCTCATAAAAATAAGGGATGGTAGTTCGTTAATAATATATAGCTAGTCTAAATTGGTTCATGTTATTATATGACAATATTCCAATTGTAGGTTCCAATGGGTTTTCTCCCCCAAGAGGGTTTCCCACATATGTCATGTGTTACATGTTTGATCTTGTATCATCTATCTTATTCATTATTATGAATAATGTGTATGATTCATAAATGCTTGTGGTAATTGATTAAGAGTTTTGAAAGGTTTGAAATTGAATTTGGATTATTTGGGCTCATTGATTCACCCGCCAACGATTTTACCTCAAAAAATTAGTATCAGAGCAGGTCCTTATTTCAATTTTAACTACTTTAAGGTGATTAAAGGTACAATGGTTGACAAAGAGACTGTGTCTTATCTTTAAGACAAACTAGTATGTGCTTTATCAAATGTCAATGCAAGCATAGATGATGTGAAGATGCAAGTACAATATCTAGAGGCAATAGTCAAGAATTTGTAGGTCATGGTGAATAAAGGTCTCAATAAAAGGATGGAACAATGTGAAAATAAAGTCATGACTTATTCAGATGTGCTCTTATCTAAGGATAAAAATGATTTCAACTCCACCAAAAGGATAATAATGAAAATCCATTTATCGATAATGGTCAACAAAAAAGAGGGTCAAACATAAACAATGTCTTTAATGGGTATTGCTTCTCTTGTAATCAATTTGGTCATAGATATAAGGATTTTTCTCTCTCTCTAGAGATCAAAAGGGATCTCATATGCTGAAATTATAACCAACAAGGTCACATATCCAAGAACTATAATAGAGCCTTTTAGAAAAAGGATATACAAGTCATTGACACCATCAAATGGTTCAAGAAGACTAAGTCTAAAGATAAAGAAGAAAAGAAGCAAACTTAAAGCAGTCCACCAAAGGAGGAGTTAATGTTTGTTCAATCAACCTTGCATACTCAAGAAAATGGGAACAAGAGATCATTCATAGATAGTGGTTGCTCAAATCATATGATAGGAGACAAGAACAAATTTATTTCCCTCAAGAAGACTAACCTAGGTTCAGTGAGATTTTGTGATAACAAATCAACTAACATTATTGGCAAAGGTACTATAATTTTGGATAATGGCCATACTAGGACTAAGAATTTCTTATATGTATAAGGTTTAAAACATAATCTTTTGAGTGCAAATCAAATGTGTAAGTAAGGAAATGTTGTAAATTTTCATGATGATGTATGTGAAGTGAGAAAAGCAAAATCTAGTAGATTAATTGTAAATGTTTATAAAATAAATAGCAATATGTATGTGTTTCATGAGTCCAAGAAGGTGGAATGATTTATGATTAAATTAGAGGAAAAATGGATTTGGCATAGAAGTATTAGACATTTAAATTTTAATAATATGGTGTAGATCAGTTCAAAGGGATTGGTAAGGTATATGCCCAAGATTTTTAAGATTCTTCATTCTTTATGCAAGGCATGTCTTCATGGGAAGTAAATCAGGAGAAGGTACAAGTCCAAATAATTATCAATTATATATCCTTTAGAGTTGATTTACATTGATCTATGCGAAACTATGAGAACTTAAAGTATTCAAGGTAATAGCTACTTCATGATTTTCATTGGTGATTTTACTAAGATGACTTGGATATTATTTATTAAAGAAAAATTAGAAGATTTTATAAGATTTGTATCATTTAAATCTATTGTGGAAAATGAGAAAGGTTTTAAATATCAAATGTATGAGATCAGATAGAGGCGGTGAGTTTTGGTCTCATAAATTTGATGACTTATGTGAAGAATAAGGGATAAAAAGACAATATTTTTTTGCTAGAACACCACAAGAGATGAGATGAATAATGATTCAAGATGCCAAATTATCAAATGGTTATTGAGAAGAGGTAGATAATACTTCAATTTATATCCTAAGCAGGTGTCAAATTAGAATAAATGGTGATAAGACTCCTTATGAGTTATGTATGAATAGAGTGGCTAATGTCAAATATTTTAGAGTGTTTGGGAGTATATACTTCATCAAAATAGATGAAGATAATCTTGGAAAATTTTATTCAAGGTATGATGAGGTCATCTTCTTAGGTTACTCTTATATTAATATCTCCTATAGCTACTTCAACAAGAGACTTCACAAGATGGTTGAAAGTTTAAATGTAAGGGGAGATGAAACAAGTAGAGTCAAGAAACCAAAATTATGAGTAATTCAATTCAGAATTCTATTGTAAAAAATGATGAGTTATCCATCCAAATATATGATGGATATGAAGAGGAGGAAGAAAGATAAGATTCTAAAGATCCATCTAGAAAATTTTATAAAGATCATCCAATCTCTCAAATTATTAGAAATATTGGTGCAAAGTTACAAACTAGAAGGAGAATGTTTATCAATCAAAATCAACAAGACTCAACTTTGTTATCCATGATTGAACCCAAAACATTCACAAAATCTATAAAAGATGAAAGTTAAAATAATGCAATGGATGAAGAAATTTATCAAATAGAAAAGAATGAAACATGGGACTTAGTTCCTAGGCCAAAAGATAAAAATATTATAGGTACCAAATGGGTTTTCAAAAATAAGACAAATGAGAAAGGAGAAGTCACAAGGAACAAGGCTATATTGGTGTGTAAAGGAAGTGCTCATATTAAAGGAATAGATTTAGACTTTCCTTGTCATATGCTAGTTTCAAACGTTTTAAGGTATATCAAATGGATGTGAAATTTGATTTCTTGAATGTAAATTTAGAATAAGAAGTCTACATTGAGTTACCTAAAGTATAATTCATGTCAAGTAATCAAGATTTTTTGTGTAAACTGGAGAAGGTTGTTTATGGTCTTAAATAATCTTCTAGATCTTGGTATGATAGGTTACATAAGTATTTTTTGATTCAAGGTTTTAAAAGGGGGTAGCTGATAGTAATTTGTAAATTAAGATAAAAGTCAATCATCAATTGATAATGGTTGTATATGTTGATAACATAGTTCTTGGATCTAACAATGATAAAATGAGTAGAGAATTTTTAGATACTATGAATACTGAGTTTTAAATGTCAATGTTGGGAGAACTTTATTTATTCTTAAGATTTTAGATTTTCCATATTGATGTAGGGATATTCATTACATAAGTTAAATACATCAAGGATATGCTAAGGAACTTTGACATGATGGATTTTAAGCCAATAGGAACTCCAATAATCATGGGATGCAAGTTAAGTAAACTAGATGACTCATCGAAAATTGATCAAACTTTCTATACATCCATGATTAGAAGTCTTTTGTACTCTATTGATTATAACCCTTATATCATGCAAGCAGTGGGTCTTGTAAGAAGATTTCAAGCTGACCCTAGAGAATATAACTTGAAATAAATAAAAAGGGTTTTCAGGTATCTCAAAATCACCATAGAGTATGGTTTATAGTATCCTAGGTGTAAATAATTCTCTTTGAAATCATATATTGATATAGATTGGGCAGGTTGTGTGGATAATAAGAGTACCAATGGTGGGGTTTTCTTCATGGGGGATTTATTGGTATCTTGGATAATCAAGAATAAAGCCTTAGTGTCTCTATCAACTAAAAAATATGAGTATATAGCATCTACTTCTTACTGCACTCAAGTCATGTGGATGAAATAAACTTTGGAGGATTATAAGGTAAGATACAATAGACCTTGTCTTATATATTATGACAATAATAGTGTAATTAGTATCTCAAAGAATATTTTTATGCACTAAAAAACTAAGTAAATTCCTATTATATACCATTTATTTATAGAAAGAGTGATTAATCAAAGTGTTAAATTGGAGCATGTGCCTACAAAAGAGTAGCTTGTAGATATTATGACCAAACCTTTATAAAAAGCAACATTTGAGTATCTATTACAAAGCTTGGGTGTCATTTATTTCTATATGAATCAATAAAAAGCCTTTGGTTAAGGAGGATAAATAATTTCATGAGATTATCTAGAGGTTTATATAAAGAATTAAGTACAAATGTTGAGTTGGTGTCCATGGAAGTGTCTAGAGAGAGAAGGCTAGTGAGCCTATGTGGTGGTTCTTCATGGTGTATGTAGATATGAAGATTTTAAATAGGTGTAATGACTCAGATATATTATTTTTATTCCCCTTCATATGTTTCTTGGTGAGCTCCATCATATTTTATTACTTTTATGTGTTCTTTCTTCATTGGTTACAATGCTTGGTTGAAGAGAGTGTTGGCATAGAGCAAGAGGAAGTTGTCAAGACAAGAAGAAGTAGGAACAAGGTAAGGGGATTTTGTATCATATTTATAAGGTGGTCCTTTCCTATTTATGGTTTTTTTATATCCTCAAGATCAGTTGGTTCTCACTTTGTCACTATGTCAAAGGGGGCAAAATTTCTTATTGTGGGAGTGCTTGAAGAGAGAGAAGGAAGGTGAGTTGTTTATTGATATATGATGGTTGTTGACATCAATGAAAAAAGGGAAGATTTTTTTAGAGTTTTTAATTATTTTTTTGTGATGTCATTGACGTGTCTAGGTAAGTGGATGAAGTGCTTTGATAATCTAAGTGATAATGACAAAGTGTGTAGTATGTTTATCCTAGTATGCTTGAAGTAAGCTTGGTTTATATTTAGAGTTTGTCTAGTTAGACATGATTAGGGATGAATATGAAGTATTGATCATGTGAAATAGGTTCCATATGAATTTTTATATGATTTAGGTTCTTTTTTTAATGATTATATTTCATTTGGTTGATCATTGTTTGCATCTAAACATTTTGGGTCTAGTGGCAGAAAATATGAGTAGGTAATTTGTTGACATCATAATTTCCAGGTGTGGATGAGTCAGGGGGGTTGGTCATTTGGATGTGTTCACATTAGTCCATATTTTTTATATTCTAAACCTCAAGTCATAAAATTAATTACAATCAAATATATGTGGGTTCAAAGTTGGGCTCTTACGCATTTTGATAGTGTTTTCTATGTTCAAATAGAGTCAAGTAAGCATGTTGATGATATCATCATTTTCACACATGGAGGTTTCAAGATTAAATGGTTACATGGGTTTATTCAATATTATGAAAATTTGTTGTGTGATAATTTTTAGGTCATGCAATGAACCACATCAAAAGATCTGCATGTGCAAAGTTGGCCTTCGAGGTAGTTCTAGGCATAGTTAGCTCTGTGGTAAAAAACATTGAGTGAGAAAATTAATGGTGTTATATCTCACATACATGAAGTTTTTAGGATTAGTTTGATATATGTTTTGATTATCCTATGTGAAGAGATCATATGGTCTAATTTTTAGATCAAGCGACTTAGCACATCAAAAGTTATTGAGGTTAAAAGTTGGCCTTCCAAGCAAATTGCAATGGTTTCCATTGTTAGTCAATTTTGCAAAAGATAAAGATCAGGACCAAATAAAGATCCAATAGTTCATAGGTGATCATACAGATTGATCTAATGATGTGTGTCAAGTCAAAGCGGTTAAAGTGATAGTTGCCTAATGATATGCAAAAGTAAAGACTGAGCTAATTCTACAATCTAATGGTGAGAAGGTGTTCTTATTGATCAAGATAAATGATGTATATTGAGTGAAATCAGTTCAAAGTATCCAATGTTTAACATATATAAATATTGAGTTATATATAGGAGATCTATAGAGCATGTTTATTCTAGGATGTTAGGAAGAAGCGAGATGAGGCTGAGTGTTCAAAGTCTAACATTTGGGTAGTGGTGCACTATGAGTTAAAGTTTGAAGAATATTGATGGTGTGTGATTAATATAAGATGTGAGGGCATGAGATGTGTTTAAAGTGAGTAAAGTTTAACTATGACCATTTGGATTTATAAATTAAAATTTATGAAGGAAAAATTAGTGCTCAGTTTTTATGTTATACCTTTTGATCTATATAGAATTTGCTAATGGTGTAAAAAGAGAATTTGTATATGACTCCAAGGATCATATATTAATATATATTTTAAGATATTAAAGTGTGTAAAATAAAATATATTGAGGTTCAAATTTTATTTTGTGTTTGTGCATATTCTGCAAGTAACTAAAGAAGGGTATTTGAACTATGTTTGTTGGTATCTCAATGTTTAAAGGTTAACTAGCTATTGGAGTATGTTGTATACTCCATGAGGACCATCTGTGTACACTATGAAGTTTTGACCAATCATATCTAGTATGAATAAAGTTTTATAAACTAACTTTGTTTTCACTCATAATGGTTGTTATATAGAATGTTGTTTGAGAAAATTATGCTTAAGCAGAATGGTATTGTGATGGTTGTTGGAACTTAAGGATGACCTATAGATCATATGGCATGGGTCCATGAGTTTGGAAGTATTCTTGTGTTCTTATTTTTCTTGGAGAAGTGTCAAAGAGGTGAATGGGTCATCATAGGACCTAAAAGGTGACTTAGGCCAATTTGAAAGAGAGTTGTACTTAAGTGTGACCCATGTTAGATGCTTCAAGGGTGAAGGCATGTATTATGGATGACAAGGATAGATTATGGACATGATAATTCATGAATTATATATATATATATATATTATATATATATATATATATATATATAAACCAAATATGATGGTTTTTATATGTGTGAAATACTTGTAAGAGGTGTGTGTATATGAGAGTTATGGAGTGAAGGATAGGTAGAGTGCCTAGTATATGAGTTGATGAGTAAATTAGATTAAGGACTATGTGTATGACTTTTGGATCATGTTTTTGATGTTAGAATAGTGATATAATAGGTTGAGGATGAGTGAATAGGTCTAGGGTGATTCAAAAGGATGTTTTAGATGCATTGAGTGTGTAGAGTTAAAGAGAGTTTATATACTTTGTATCTCCATCAGATTGTTAGGCAATCAATGTTCTAGAGGATGTGATGATCATAGGTATTGTTATGGCAGCTCAACATCTAGGGGGTTTCAACCTTCTTACAAGAGGAAAAATTTTAAAATTTTAGTTGTTGTGGAAGCTCAGCTAGATCGGTATAGTAACTCCTTATGGGATTGTAGTCTCACTAAAATAAGGGATGGTAGTTCTTTGATCATTTACAACTGGTCTAAATTGGTTCTTACTATTATAGGATAGTAGTCCAATTATAGGTTCCAGTGAATTTTATCCCCCAAGACGGTTTCTCACATATGTCATTTTTTACATACTTGATCTTTCATTTTCTCTATTTTTCCTTACTATGAATAAGTGTATGCTTCATGAATGCTTGTGGTAATTGATTAAGAGTTTTGAAAGGTTTAAAATTGAATTTGGATTATCTTGGACTCACTAATTCACCCCCCCTCTTAGTGAGTGTACCTCTAACAAATATTCTTCAATCCTTTTGAAAAAAGATGAAAGTATATATCCCTAATGGTGTAGGTTCAAAATCTAGACTGGGAGAGTTTGTACCAACTTTGGTAGAGATTGTAGCTTTATTTGTGTAATTATAATAGAGTCTATAGTAGCATGATTTAGTGGTATTCCATGTTGAGGGAGTCTATAGCAATTCCATCATGTTTTTAGAGAGGATGGAATGCTTCAGTGGGGGTTGGAAGGTTATCTGAATGAGTCCATAACTACATCTGAGTGAGTCCACAGCTATTGGGTGAGTATGTAGCTATCAATTGGGTGAGTCTGTAGCTTTTCAAATGAGTTTGTAGCTCACTATATATATAAAAATCTTCCATGTGGGTTGCCTCATTAGAAGTATCATATCATCCAAAATGTCCTTATTCTCTATGTACTTTTGCATTATTTGTATATCTTGATGATTTAAAATTGTGCTTGATCTTAATCAATCAACAATGGGAAGTTTCAAGATGTGGGACAATGCAGCTTGAAACAACCTCCATATTTTAGAGAAGCTGGTCTCTTCTTTTGTATTCAGTGTTGGGGAAAAGGGATAGGAGATTAAATAAATATGCAAGTGTAGGAAATAAACCTAACTATGGTGATGTGCCTAAGTGTAATCCTAATCCTAACCTAAGCACAATGAGACTAGTATAGGATTCAATTACATTTAAGAGTAGACAAGTGCATGATCAATGTAAAAGATTGAAATAATAGAAACAGAAGCTCATAACAGGGAGTTCTTTCACTAAGACATAGAGAATGTCAACAAATGCATAGTGTTCAATCTTCTTAATAGAACTTTTTTATCACATAAGAGGCACAGAAGTCACGTATAGTTATGTAAACCTTCCACCTCAAGAAAATGAGACAAAATCAAATGACATTTCTAATCACAAATTTAGAGAATCTACAGCATAGACTACTTTGTAAATGATACAAATAACACCAACCAAGGCATGGAGCTCAATCCTCTTAATTTATTCAGCCACATAAAAGGCATAGAAACATGCACAGTTACATTAACTTTACAATTCAAGAAAATTAAGACAAGAGCAAATGATATTACTAGTCAAAATTATTGAAAGTCTAAAATTATGAGAAATCCCTCTCCCTTTTAGATTTTACCATCCTTCTTATATAGCCTCAGATGTCCCCTTACATCGCTCTCTTTCCTACGTAATTCTACTCCATCTTTCACTCACATGGGACAAGATAGATGGTGCCTTCAATGCCTTGGATGCATCCTGGTCTTATCAAGAACTACCCTGACTGTGGCATAGCGATTCATGTCTAGTACCTCCCTTCACACCTAAATTTATCATTCCATCACCTATTTGGCTGCTCAATTATCTATTATGCCTCTACCTATAGGGGACAAACAAATGGCACCTTAATACTTGTAAGCCCCAAAAATCTACTCGGTGCACTGTTCTATCCACCGAGAATAACTTCTGCCTAGTTTCCCTCCATCTTTATTATAACAGATAGATAGACATGAGGACACTTAGTCAATCCATGAAAATTCTCTTTTTTTGTCTAGAGAGCACCAGAGAATGACACTTGGCTACTTTTGCTTTCTCTATATTCTGCTCAAGAGCATGCTCCGCTTTCGACACCTATCATAATATACTTCCTTGATACTTTGCCATTTTATCGAAACAAAACTTACCGCATTCCTTACTCTAGCAACTTTTTCAGGAGGGGATGGGTGCACATGACAGTCTTTTCTTGTTTCCTTGGCACTTCCACTAGACCTTTGAAGTAACTCTTGGGGCCCACCACAATCTTATTTGATAATGAGGCTTGAGGATGGTTTCTTAGAAGATGACACGTGGTGACCTCTGCTACTTCTGGGAAGATACATGGCATCTTCCACTTCTCCTGCTAGGGGTATGTGGCATCTTACGCTTTTCCCAGGGATGGAGTAAGAAGGGGCTCAAAGAGTGACACTTGGTAGCATCCACTGCTTTATGGCACTTAAGTAAAATGAAATGATGCCTTTCTGTGTTGAACTAAAACATGGACCCAGGCATTGAACTTAAAGTCTCCCAGATGCTGACATGTAATGACTTTCGCTACTTCTTCAAAAAGGTAGTTCAGGGCCTCCACAACTTCCACTTGGCACTTTCTGCTCTATTTCTTAACTCGTTGAAAGTCTTTGTCCAAAAATTAGAATGAAATGCGGGTGCCTCTATGAGATGTAAACACTAACATGTGGTGTATTTTGCTTAACTACTACTGGATACGTGGCATAATCTATAGTTCTCTAGAAAGTTATAAAAGAGGGCTCAAAGGATGCCAGTTGGTCAGCTCCGTGTGTCGAGAAGAAACACTTGGAGGTTTCTACTTGAATGCAACACTTAGGCAAAATGAGATGAAGGAAACAAAAAGGGGAAAAAGGAACCTGTGATCGGAGGGTGACACTTGGCAGCTTCTGTTGTACTTCAACATTGAGGCAAAAATGAACCCACCCTCTACTCCAAAACTCGGCCGCTATGTCCAAGGTGTGTAAGAACCAAAATTGTAGTGCTTCAACTGAAAAAATTAAATATGATGTAGAGTAAAAATTAATCTACAGTTACTAGCAACCCCCAATACTTTTGAGCCTGCTCAAAAAGAACCCAACTCCTGCTCTGTCAAAATTTCAAAATTTTACAACTTCAAAAGTGGTCTGGTAGATAGACCACTCATGGTCAGATAACCCTTTCTTGCTCTACAATTTAATGAAATACATATCAAGGTTAATGATATCCTTGTGCAAAAAGTTTTGTAGGATCTAAACCATGGCTTTTAATCTGAATTCTAGCTAGGAAATAGGAAGCAGGACAGCTTCAACTTTTGAGATTGAGGAATCATCCCGTAAGTTCTGGAAAACTATTTGGTCCCTCTGCTTGGCCAATAGCAATGGTTCAATTTGGTCTACCATCAACACTATCTTTGCATCCAAAAATAGAGAAGGAAGGCTTAGTTGCACCAGATCTTCAATATGGTGTTTCATCTCGCTGATGCCTTCCTTCATGACTTTGAGACATTCTCTACAATTGTTGGCCATGGCATTGCATTTGAGCTCCTCATTGACCCATTTTGCAGTGGCCATCCTGTCAAGGATCCCCATGGCTACCAATGTTTCATCCATTGTGTCATAGAGCTTCTCTAATAATGAATGGGAGTCTATGACTCTTCTGGAGACTATGGCTAGAGTGTTCTTTACTAAATCCTCCACCCTCTCACACAATTGTTGTGCATTGAGCATGAAGGTGAGAAATGGCCTGAGCTAGATAATCTCTGAAGAGATTCTCTCCCACGCTGACTCATAGAGCTCCTATCACTAGCTGCATTACCCTAACACCTCTTGGCCTATTAGCCAACTTAGTTGTTAGTTGCACGGTCCTCTATTGTTTTTCTTGGAACTAGGCTTGAAAAGCTGCTACCTTATTCTACTCCTCCAACAACCTTTACTGTGATTGGGTAACTTGCAGTTGAAGTCCTTTGACTCTTCCCTATAATTTTGCATTCTCCCACCTGAGGGTTGTGGCTGCATCTTTTACAAGTGTGAGATCTACCTTTAATGAATCATTTTGGGCTTGGACTGCCCATTGAGTCTAAATGGAAATAGTATCTTTCAACTGTTTATTTAGACTAGCTATTTCATTATCCCTCTTATTTATCTCTTTGACCAAACTGTTAAAGTTTGCCTTTTCTTTGGCCAAATTAGCCTCCATCTTCTACAGTCTTCTTGATTTCTTCAAATAATCTTCTGTGACTGCAGAAGTGGATTCGATCAATAGCTTGACTCTGTCTTGGGGCCTGAACAAGGGACATGTCAATGGCCACTGCATTCATTTTATAGTCTTCTAACTACATTTGCTTGCTCAGCTTGGAAACATTGGGTGACAAATGGGTCACCATCAACTACTATTGGATGGGGTCAAATTATGACTACAGGTGTGGGATAGTCAGTGCCCATTTCTTTTTGATCTTCTTTTTCTCTAGCCAAGCTTCTCTTGCCTTCCTAGTAGTATCAGCCTGCATCTGGAAAGTGGAAGGAGATGCAATATGTCCCCCTACAAAAGGATACCCTTTAAGTAGGTCGTATTAGATAGCCATTGGTTGGCTAGGGGTGAGTTGTAAGGGCATCTTTTTGGGAACAGAGGGGGAGAAATGGGGTAATGTTAGGGCCTGAGGTGCCGATGATGGGGTGACTTGCAAAATGGGAATGGCAGCAGTGGCAGGAGGTGTCATCTGACTGGGTGGAGGCATCATGTTGATAGGGTGAGGAATAGATTAAGAGGGAGGAGGGGGAGTAATACTTACCTGAGGGGAAGTTTTAGTGCTCTACATTGCACACTACAAAGGCTCCTCTTCCTCCTTTGAATCTAAATGGAATTGCACCCTCTTCCTCTTCTTGGGTGTCTCGACCTCTAGCTGCATTTGTCTCCCTTTTGCCTCTATTATTGCCAATGGTGCATGTGGAGAATTGGGGACATTAATCACTCTTGATGATGGGGAGGATTTTGGTGGTGTCTTTTGGTGGTGAAGACACCACACTCCTTTGTTGTTTTATGGTAGTTGTAGCTTGATCTGAAGTCTATGGTTGTTGGCTTGGTCCCATGCCAACTTCCTACTCTACCCCAAGTGTCAGTATTTGGCTTGTTTCTGAGCTAGATGTAGGGGATGGATGCCACTCATCCTGGATTTCTTCCCACCTTTCATCTGAATCTATGGCTCCAAAAGTATGGGTGGTTTGGGAAATCTCCTACCTATATTTCCAATAGGCCTCAATCTTTTCTACATCCCAACCTTTGTTCCTCAACATCCTTCTCAAACCAGAGGTCAGCCTGACTTTGGGATCATAATCCCTCTATTTGTCACAGAAGGTTTCCCATGGCCTATTTTTTGGCTGGGGAAAATCTATTAGTTCAACGTAGAGACCAGGGGTATCTTCAGCAGGGTTTTTCCTAGTCTCCCAAAAGGGGCAACCTTCATGTGCAATCCTAACTCTAATTCTATTTGTCCTTACCATGAAAGCTATGTATTCCATTGGGTCATAAACCCACATGTCCTTGACTAACAAGAACCCCAAGAAGGCTAGCTTCCTTAATAATATAGTTTTAGCTTCTCTGGCTTCTAGGCTTACATTGCCTACCATCCATGGGAGATTGTACATTTTCCTTTTCTTCTTCCTAGAGCCATACTCATTATCAACTACAGATACCTACCTAGAAAATTCCAAGAATGCTAACCTAAGAGTTAATGTCTTTGGTAGCAACACTGGTTCTCCACAAAATCCATGGACCCTTCTGACTGTGTGATGGGACCCAAAATAGAAGTCACATGGGATTGGGAAACCAACTAAGAGGTTTGTAACACTTGGTAACAACATATTTATGATAGTCTCAGGGCTAAGGCAATGAAGAATAGGGGTAACAAATAGTTCCCAAAAATCATACGAGTCACTGGTTTTTGATAAAACATGTGTCCATGCAGACACAGGAATGGTTCTTTGGGGGTCAAAAGCTGGGTCATACAAGTTCAAATTCATGTAGTGGGTGAAAAGGTCAAGGTTTTGGTGCAAAATGAGATGGAACAAAAAGTATGAATACCTGAATACCCCTTTTGACCTGAACTAGGTTAGTTGCTCCACCATTGAGAAGGTGAGGTGCTCTAAGAAGTCAAGGTGATATTCTTATGTTTTGTCGATTGTCTTTAGCCTAAAAAGGATGGCCATTTGTTCAACATATACAGCCATGTCATCCTTCATGCCAAAGATGAGGGCCATCATCGACAACGTATCTTGACTAGCAGGTGCGAACTGAGTTCTTGATGCAAGGAGCATGGGTACCATTGCATCCCCATTGGTCATTTGTAATTCAGGCCTCAAAAACCTCATCTGAGTATTGACATTTACCCACATCCTTTACATCCTATCAATTATGGGGAAGGTGGTGGTACTATCATATTATACAGCAAGCATGTCTTTGATAGCTTGTGGGGTGACCTGCAGCATGAAGGGGCCTTGTTGGATGGTTCAAGATTGTGCATGGAGCAAGTTTGCACATAATTCGATCACATCAAGGCATGGATGCATGGCTGGGATAATGAATTAAGCCAGTTGTGAGGTCCATATCCTCATTTCAAATAATTCATATTGCCTTGCCCTGGCTCTTTGTAGACACCTTTGATGTGCTCCTTCTCTTAGGTTCTTATTTTTGGACCTTTGCAAGATCAAGTCCACAATTCCATCTACATAATCCCTTACTTTTGAAGGGTCACTGGTTTGACCGACTCCCAAGACTCTGGTTCTTGGATACTTCTTGGTGGTTGTGTAGGAGCTACAGTGTATGACTTTCTAGCCAATAATCTATCAAGATATCCAGGTGTCCCTATTCCTTGTTGAGAAGATGATGTTCCCACCATCTATGTATCTCTTGTGTAATACCTGGTATATGAGCCTTGCACAAGATGGAAACGCGCTTGTTGAAACAAATTTCACTAGGTGCTAACAATCACAATGAGCGGGATATTTTCGTAGGAATGCTTGAGAGTTTGTAAACGTTAAAACTTGCTAATGGATATTTATGGGCTTATCAAGTCCCAAATAGCATTAAATTAAGGTGACCATTAGCAAATCCTACTCAATCTTTTGGAAACAGCAAGGTGGACACGTTATGCAAGTTGTAGTGCAAGGTACCTTAGCAATCTTGAAAGATATGGGGAAGCATTTAATACGACAAAATTTCAAAGAATTAAAACTCCTAAGACATTAACTCTGTGTTTAAAATGCTTATTTTAAAAGAAAAGTAGGAAAATAATGGAAAACAAAACAATGCAAGAATGGGAAACTACCAACTACATTAATTAATCATCCTTATTTCCCTCTAGGATAAAAAATGAATTTTCCAACATCTTCTTTATGACAAGCCAACTTATGTTGCCATATCATTGATTGCAATAGGTATATCTTTGATGAAATGTCCTCTACACTGGCTACACAGATCCATCTACATTCGAGTGAGCCTGAGTTGAACATGTGTTCAACACCCACAGACTCTTCTTGTCTTTGAAAGCCCATTGAATACTAGTTCTTCATGTTGTTGTGTGTCATCAAGAAATCGATAGTTGTTGGTTCTTCACTTTGTGCCTTTTGATATCCCTTATCTTTTGGGTTATCTTCTTCAGATTCTAGCTCTATTACATCATCATGTTCCTTGATGACTTCATCCTCTTGAAAGGATAAATCTAAAAGCTGGCATCCCTTTTGCATACTCAGTTGAGTCTCAAAGTTATCTTCTCCATGTCTAGCTAGTTCACAGCCTTTTTGAAGAATAATGTCACCTGTCTCAATGACTAGGTAAATGGAGTGTTCGTGCTCCACCATATCCTCTTGCAAATTGAGAAAAAAGTCAGAAATGATCTCTTCCTCATCAGAGGTTAATACAAAAACCTGTGACTTGTCCTCTTGTTCATTGAAGGGTGCTCCTATGGTGATTTCTTCCTCATCTATACTTATGGAATCCTCTTGACTAGCCATGAATTGAGCATACTCCTCTGCATACTCATTTGCTTCTTCCAAAATATATTCTTCTTTGAAAAGGGATAAAGAAGAAGGCTATGATGAAAAACAAGAATATTCTTGAGGAAGGGTGGAAGGGACTTGGGGAGATAGTGAGGGTTTGGGGTCCTCTTCCCTTGTTGCTATCATAGACTCTTCATTATTGGGGAAATGATCATGATAGGTTTGACCTTTCTCATGAACAGGGGTGGTGTATGAATGTGCAGGTTGATAGACTTGGTAAAGTTGTCTCTCATGAATGCTCAGCTTCTCTTCTAGAAATGCAATCAATCCACACACATCCAGCATCTCATATGTAATCTCTTGCCAATTTTCCCTTTCAATGGGATTCCACTCACTTTTAATCAGGTCTATTGCATCCCTTACTTGATGGATGACATGACAAAGAATTTCTTAGCCATATTCGCTTCTACTGTCAAGCTCTAACACATATTTTCTAAATCCTAGCAATGCTTTTTTGAAGGTGAAAATAAGATTAGGTTAAGCATGGGATGGGACATATTGGGGAGACTGGGCATAAGATTGGTATAGCTCATGACCATCTGCATCCATGTTACTTGACATGATTCTAGGAGAAGCTTGTTCTTGGTTAAAAATGTATGAGGGAGAATAAGACCCATAGCTATGAGTAACAAAATTATACATACTAAAAGGGGACTTCTTGATGATACCAGGACCGCTTGATTAGTTGATTTCACTCAGAGTCATTGTTGGTGTTTCTGAAAACCTCCAAAGGCTAATTGGCCAAAGAACACACCAAAATTCTTCAACTCCTTGAGAGATCGGTCCCACCAGGCGTGCCAAAAAATTTTGATGATTTAAAATTGCACTTGATCTTAATCAATCAACAATGGGAAGTTTCAAGCTGTGGGACAATGCGGCTTGAAACAACCTCCAGATTTTAGAGAAGTTGGTCTCTTCTTTTGTATTGGGTGTTGGGGAAAAGGGATAGGAGATTAAATAAAAATGCAAGTGCAGGAAATAAACCTAACAATGGCAATGCACCTGAGTGTAATCCTAATCTTAACCTGAGCACAGTGAGACTATTATAGGATTTAATTACATTTAAGAGTAGGCAAGTGCATGATCAATGTAAAAGATTGAAATAACATAAATAGAGGCTCACAATAGGGAGTTATTTTGTTGAGACACAGAGAATGTCAATAAAGGCATAGTGTTCAATCTTCTTAATAGAATTTTTTGATCACATAAGAGGCATAGAAGTCATGTATAGTTATGTAAACCTTCCAACTCAAGAAAATGACATAAAAGCAAATGACATTTCTAATCACAACTTCAGAGAATCTACAGCATAGACTACTTTTCAAATGACACAGTCGCCGAATAACACCAACCAAGGCATAGAGCTCAATCCTCTTAATTTATTTAGCCACATAAAAGGCAAAAAAACATGCACAGTTACATTAACTTTACAATTCAAGAAAATCAAGACAAGAGCAAATGATATTATTGGTCAAAATTCTCAAAAGTCTAAAACTATGAGAAATCCCTCTCCCTTTTAGATTTTACCATCCTTCTTATATATCCTTAGATTTCTCCTTACATCACTCTCTTTCCCACACAATTCTACTCTATCCTTCACTCACAGGGGACAAGACAGATGGATGCACCTTCAATGCCTTGGATGCATCTTGGTCTTATCAAGAACTGCCCTGACTGTGGCATGGTGATTCATGTCTAGTACCTCCCTTCATGCCTAAATTTCTCATTCCATCACCTATTTGGCCACTCAACTATCTATTCTGCCTCTACCTACAGGGGACAAACAGATGGCACCTTAATGCTTGTAAGCCCCAAAAATCTACTTGGTGCACTGTTTTATCTACGGTGGGGGAGTAAGATCAGAATAACTTCTACCTAGTTTCCTCTCCATCTTTGTTGTAACAGATAGATGGACACAAGGACACTTAGTCAATCCATGAAAATTCTCTTTTTTTTGTCTAGAGAGCACTGGAGAATGACACTTGGCCACTTTTGCTTTCTCTATATTTTTCTCAGGAACGTTCCACTTTCGACACCTATCACAATCCAGCTTCCTCGATACTTTGCCATTTTATCGAAATAAAACTTACCGCATTCTTTGCTCTAGCAACTTTTTAGGAGGGGATGGGTGCACATGGCAGTCTTTACTTGGTCCCTTGGCTCTTCCACAGACCTTTAAAGTAACTCCCAGGGGCCACCATCAATCTTATTTGATAATGAGGCTCGAGGATGGTTTCTCAAAAGTTGACATGTGGTGACCTCTGCTATTTTTGGGAAGATACGTGGCATCTTTTGCTTCTCCTACTAGGGGTATGTGGTGTCTTTCACTTTTCCCAAGGATGGAGTAAGAAAGAGCTCAGAGAATGAAACTTGGCAATCCTCATCCATTGCTTTATGGCTCTTAAGCAAAATGAAATGATTCTTGTCTAAAACTATGAAAAATCCCTCTCCCATCTTTCTGTGTTGAACCAAAGCATGGACCTAGGCATTGAACTTAAAGTCTCCCAGACGTCGACACGTGGTGACTTCTATTGCTTCTTCAAAAAAGTAGTTTAGGGCCTCCACAACTACCACTTGGTGCTTTCTACTCTACTACTTAGCTCCTTGAAATTCTTTGTCCAAAAAGTAGAATGAAATGTAGGTGCCTCTATGAGATGTGGATGCTAACACGTGGTGCATTCCGCTTTACTGCTACTAGATATGTAGCACATGATCCATAGTTCTCTGGAAAGTTATAAAAGAGGGCTCAGAGGATGCCAGCTGGCTAGCTCCATGTGTTGAGAAGTGACACTTGGAGGTTTCTGCCCAAATGCAACACTTAGGCAAAATGAGATGAAGGAAACAAAAAGGGGAAAAGGGAACCTGTGACTGGAGGGTGACACTTGGCAGCTTCCGCTACACTTCGACATTGAGGCAAAAACGAACCCGCCCTCTACTCCAAAACTCTGTTGCTACATCCAAGGTGTGCAGGAACCAAAATTGTAGTGCTTCGACTGAAAAATTAAATACAACATAGAGTAAAAATTACTCTATAATATATACACAAAATTGGGAAATTAAACATGCAAGGAGTTAGAATAAAGTGATAGAATTAGTAACTTAGACTTTAGTTGCACTATGCAAAATAGACCATCTATTTATTATATTAAGATTAAATATAGGCCTAATATCCTTTTAGTTTTCAATCTAGATGAGAGGTAATTGAGGAAATATGAAGGAAATTGATTATAAAAATGATTTATATTTTAGACTCATCAAACACCCTTCTTGGTATGTATCATAGCAAAGGAAGGATAAGCAAAGTATGGATCCTACATAGAAAGACATATGTCATTGACCAAGGAAGATTTATAAAGGAAATTTCTAATTACATTGAGTTAAGTCCATTCACTCTAGAGGATGTTATAGATAAACTCCCATAATATTTACAACCCATCTTTATTCAAACTAAGGAAAGAAGTAAAGAGGCTCCAATTATAGTCAAAAATATAAAGAATAAGATCTATACAAGACCACCACATAGTCCCCTCTAGTCTTTTATTAACTAATAAAGATTTAAAAAACTCTAAAAAGTAGAGTTAAGGTCCAAATAGAAAATAGATATGGTCACTGAGACCTTCAAAAAAAGAAAACAATTAGAAGTAAGGCATTGGAGGAAGAAATGATTCAAAAATGCAAACAAATATAATATGAGATAGAGGAATAAAATATGAAAACTAAATAATTTATAAAATTATCCACCCAAAAGGATAAACAACACTTGGATAAGGAGAAATTAAATAAGGAGGCATAAAATTAAAAACATGAACACAAGGAGAGGAAAGTCGCAGAGGATAAATAGAAAAAACTTGTAGAAAATGAGAATAAGAAGAAAGAATAAAAGAAGAAAAAAGAAATAAATTTGCATAATAAGAAATAAAAAAGATAAAAAGATAATAAAAATAAATCATATGAGGAAAACAAAAATAAGTTGGCAAAACTCAAATAAAAATAAGAAGAGGACTAACAAAAATGCGAAATAGAACAAAAGTACCTAACAGAAAAACCATTAGCTCCATAGATGAAGGCGAATGTGAAAGAGATAAGCCTAAGAATAGAGAGTCCAACCCAATATTTCACAATAATTACCTTGAGCATAATGATGGTAAGCTTAGGTGTTACAAAAAATCCTATGGATCCACTAGCCCAAATCAAAGTAGAACTAGCTAAGCATAAATAGAAGACCTCCATCATTCAAGTATCATCAAGTTGTCTCAAACCAAATGAAGGAGGAAAATTTTAAGTGTAAATAAAACACCCAACTCTAATTTACAATTAAATGGTAGGTTAGACTCTCATCCAAAGCACCAGAGGAGATTGGATAAATTGGTGTGTTACCTTAGAGGAATCAATTAAGAAACATTTATCTACCTTGACCACTATTAGGCCATAGGTTGATCCTAATACCACTATACCAATAAAAAAAATAACTGGTATAGGTAGTTTATAATTTCATCAACCATTCTATTGTGATATTTGATAGAGGCCTCATCAAAATTTAGGCTCGAGAGGAATACAAGGAGTTATTAGGGTTACTTTTTGGGGAAATTAGGCCAACAAAATGGCATTAAATGGAGAAAGTAGGGAAGATGAAATAAAAATTAGAGTATGAAAACACCTATTTCAATCATTCCCTTAGATGGACATTATGGATAATATATAAGAACTATGAGTTGGAAGAAATAAAAAATTAGTTGAGTGTAACCTCAACTAGCTTTGGATCTTACAACATTCCCTCCACCATTGAAATGGCTAAAATGATATCCTTTCATGAACACTATAATAATAAATAAAGGGAGCATATATCTATATAAAATTAAATGGATGATTAGATAAAATGGAGGTATGCCTAAAGATGTATACTGATTACCTCAAATTCACTAGACAAATATCCTACCACAAATGACATTATCTTGGTAGCCAAGGAGAATGTATCTATTGATAATATGATAATAGAGGCCAAGAAGTTAATTCTAGATTGGGAGAATTTTTCTCAAACTATGGTAAGTTCTAGTAGCATTTATCCAAGGAAGGGGTACCCACTCCATCATATCTATAAATGTACTATATTAGTTCCTAAAAAAATTTACACTTAGGTAGATTAAGGTATTTTTTATCAAACCTATCAACACTTCAATTTTTATCAAGGAAGAGATGATGAGATAAAATCTAGGCAAATGTTGGTAGGATTATCTATCACCTAAGGAACTATACCATAGAGATATATATCTAATTTTGTTATCATAGTAGCATAACACTCATCCATGGTAACAGAACATAGGATTATACCAACTTGACTGTATTATGAAAGAAGTCTTTATAGAGATAAAGTATGACCTGATTAGAGAAAGGGCATATCTCACATAGACATGACTATTGAGTTATTTTTTTTCTCTATATTTATACCGTAGCATATTATAATAGATAGATAGGTATAAAGGACTATAGAATAATAGAGATATGTTATAAAAAGGTTATAAAGTAGATTAACCTATGTATTTATGGTATAGAATAGAGATCATATAAACATTTGTATTCATCAGTTATACCAAGAGTTCCTTTTCAAATTTTAGATGTTTGACCTAGTTATAATTAACCATTGTTAAAAAAAAATAGTGTTTTAGAAACTAAACTCAAAATTCAACATTTCATATTCTTACAATATATTCAGATTTGGAGTGTAGATATCTTAAATTATTTATATAAGTTTAGATTTCTAAAATTTTAGGAAAGCAATTTCCACGGGTAGGCCCCTTTTTGCCCCCCAACTTTTTGCACTTACTTTTTCATGTAAATTTTGCTTTAAGTTCTAGGAAGAGAGAAAAGAAACTTAATATGGGGGTGGTTGAAAAACCTATTTGGTTGTGCACGAGTTGAATCCAAATGATTGTGAAAGATTTTCTTTGGCTCAAAAAGAAGACCTATAGATAATAAAGCACAAAAGTTGATTGAGTGAGTGGTTGAATTAGTTAGCCTATTGGTGGAATCTATCTTAATTCTATAAAATTAATAATACTCAAGAACTTGGTTGAGAGGTGATCATAAGTCAGCTCTCAATAAGATGGTTGATGATGTTTGATAACACTGGTGATGTTAATTGACCTACAAAAGAAAACTCTTGAACACCTGAGCTCTTGATAACTATTGTAGATGGATTTGACCTCCCAGGTCTCTTTCTCTTATAGGCATAAGCAAGAGGTGGAAGTTAAGGTGAACCCATGCCATATAAAATATAATACATTTATGCAAAGGCTATCAATAATATTTAGATAAGCTATATTTAGAAGAGGTTGATAGAAGCTTGCATGATTTTGGTTAAGAGGTGGATCTTGACCATCGATAGTCAGGTTCTAGAGGGAAATGGCCTTGAAGGTCATGTTTAGATAGTTTTTGAAACTGACTACAAATGAGCCTAGTGAAGCCAGATTGGTGTAGGTTAGTCTCAAAGGGGTCCTAAGTAGGTCCCAAGGGATTTTTGACATTTAAAAATGTAGGTGTGCATATTTTTGGTGTCTACATTTTTCCCCCTTTTTGTTGTGCAACTTATGTGAATGAGCTTCAAAATAGAAATAGAGTATGGGTCAAGGGTATGGTTGTCTCAAGAGTAAGAGGTATTCCCCCTTAAACTAAGAGTCAATGAGGTGAAACTAAAATGGGTACAAGTTTGATAAGTGGTATGTGGTGAGTCACAAGGTGGTAGCATAAGGTTTGATATTTGAAATGCAAACTTACGCACAAACTATGATTAAAAAGTGTGATAGTAAAGATCATGCAAAGACTAAAATTTCCAACATTAGTAAAAATTTAGGGTTGGTGTGAAGAAGGATAAGTGACAAGTAAATTACATGACCACTTGTAGGCATGGTGATTGGGAAAACTCATAAACACAAGTCTCCTAATTTATTTTTGTATTTTCAATGGGTATCTAACGCAAGAAGTGCTCCTAGAGAAAACATAAAAGGGTCAAGTGTCATAGGCATCTGAGGTAAGAAGTGTTCCCAATGAGACACAAATAGGTCAATATGCATGAGGTGGCATAAAATATAAAATTTCAACATGACAATGGTGTCATTATAGTCAAAATACTAGGCAAAAAGTGTCATAAAATTGCATGTCAAATGGGCCAAAATAGACCAATGATGAGGTGATGAGGTGGTTGAGTTGGTGGGAGAAGGGCATCTCTAAAAGTAGGCAAAATCTAGTTTAGGTATGCTAAGATTGGAGTTTGAGGTGAAAAGTGAGAAATGGGGTTTCTTGATCATCAATGGTCAGGGTCCCTAAAAGGTGACCATTGACAGTCACCTTGATCATCGACAACTAAGGGAAACCCTAAAAATCCATAATGGTCAAAAGTAAAAAACAAAACTCACCTTTACCCATTGTTTATTTTCTTGCTTGTTTGATTGAGCACTGATGATCCTGGTGTTGTATAGAGAGGGTTACCGCTGAGGTGGTGAGTGTTTTTTGGTTGGTGGTATGTGGGTTAATTATATGGGCCTGAGATGTAGGGAGCATTAGGATGCAATAAAGTAGCTATTCACAAGCTCTGACCATGGTGGAGGTTGAGGAATGAGGTATGGGATGCCTTGAATTTGGTAGATAGGATTGATTTATGTAATTTCAATTTGGTTGGGTGGTTTACACTTGGTTAGGAATGTTTTGTTTGGGTTGTATTCCCTAGGTGGGGTTGTAGGGTTTTTGGGAAACTTTGTGGGTAATATGAGAAATTAATAGGTGGGGGGTGATTTGGGTTGGGTAGGTTGTAGGTTAGGTGTTTAGGTATGTTTATTATGTGTTTTGGTTATTGTTTTTTCTTATGAGGGTTTTGGAATTCCATCTATGGAACAACCATAGTGATTTATGATGGCAAGTTTGACCATCGATGATAGATACCCTAGGATATAGGGGCCCATGGCCATCAGCGGTTAGCATGACCATTAACAGTTGGGTAGGATAGGTTAGGGTTTTATAGGTTTTTAGGGATAAGGTAAGTTTTTAGGGTTAAGGTGAGTTAATAAGGTTAGGGTAATATGGGTTAGATAATTATTTAGGGTAAGGGTAATGGTTTGATTAAGATAAGATTAGGGTTAGGATCTGGTTGAAGTTTTGAAGTGTGTTAGGGAATCATGGGTTGTTAGGCCAATCTCAGCTACTAGGGGGTAATATAGCTAGGATGAGATAGGTAGGAGTGATAGGGGAGTAGGTAAGGTGTCAACAAACTAGGGTAGATGAGACCAATTTTAGTAACTAAGCCAAATGTTTGATATGATACAGGCTAGGGAATAGATTCAAATGCATGACCACATATCATGTATCTTTCCTAACCTTCATGAGGGGATGATCATAGAGAACTATGTGTATATAGAGGAGGTAGGGATGAGGGTGATGAGGCACTACCAATATATTCCCATATATACATCAATGATCATAGCACTCATTGAGATATGGGATCCTAATACTAACACCTCTTATTGATAATTAGGGAGATGGCTATTCTCCCTAAGGATGTACATAGGATCACTTGACTCCCACTTTATTGTGAGGTGATATATTAGATTGAGACGGAGTGGGACGGATTTATCAAGTATTTGTATGGGGATGATAGTGATCAAGTCTAATGGCACACTAGGAGATTTAGCTATTTAACATTGTATGAGAAATATCTAGAGGAGATGATACTTATGATGATGCTCATGATTGTAGTGTTGTGCTTTAGGCTCCTAAATTCAAGTAGTAAAAGGTTTTTATATATGCTACTAGGTATATTTATGGAGCTACTTATTGGGAGGATAGTGTGTGGTTGGGTCTTAGTTTTTCTTGTATATATCTATAGAGATTTTTGGCAGTTTAGGCACCATAGGATATACAGCATCAGTATTGGCCTAGTTCTTCATTATTGGGCCTATGAGCATATTCAGGTTTTGAGACCTATGGGATTGTAGTAGGTAGGGTACACATAGGTCAAGCTTCCCATTGGGTTCATGAGATGGAGGGATGATGTAGCTACATCAGGTGTAGGAGGTGGTGCTCATGATGTTGATTGGTTTAGGGGTGCACTACGTACATTAGTGGTTGGAAACATCAACTAGAGGCCATATATTCAATTTTTGATATGGCTAAGTTATAACAAGTAGACCTTTGCCCTTTAGAGGTATAATTGGATAGTGGGTAGATGAGAGGGTGAGGTTAGGTTGATTCCATTCTATAGAGTGCATTATCAACTTGGCTCGGTATAGATATCTTGGGTTTTTCCTTGATATAGGAGGCAAGATTCAAATTTTTAGTTATTGGTGCCCCAACTGACTCTAATAGTTTTAGATGGTGGTTTTGAAGAGATTTTTCTAGGGCCCTCATAAATGATTTTGGGTGTGATAATGGTTACATGCCCTAATACAAACTGATATATGCAGTTGTAGATGTTGGTGGGGATGATAAGGGTGTGATGCCGATGGCTATAGATCTAGCAGGCCATGATGGATAGGTAGGGGTGGCATTGATTTTAGTCTAGGTATAGGTATAGGTATTACAAGGATAGGTGCCCATGCTACAGGCTCAAATTTCCATATTACAAGGTCAATTTTCCATTGTTATAAGTGAGAGGGATCAAGCACAGGCATCCCTTGGGATAGTCACATAAGACAGGGACCTATTGAGATAGAGGGCAAGAGTAGTCATAATAACAATACGAGGGCCACCAAACATAGTGTCATGTGCATGATATCTAGCCACTATGGAGGAGCTTCAGTATTATGAGGTGATGGTATTAGACCAATTGTCACAGGCTATGCGATATGGGGAGTATAAAGCTAATTCGGTTGGTGGGACATCGATAGCCACTCTAAGATAGTGGGCTATTATATTTGGTCAGGTAGGAGTCCCAAGGGGACCACCACTAGGTATAGGTATAAGTGGAGCTAGAAATAGTGGTTCCCCATGACCATGTTCAGATATGTTTTTATAGTGATAGCAATAGATGTACTTTATTTTGTTACTAACCTACATGTTGATGTAATGAGATGTGTATTTTTTTAAGAGAGAGTTTGATACATTGATACATGTATTATTTATGATGACTCAATGTTTATTATGTATGTATTATGATGATGTATGCTTATGGTTCATGATATTCATGTTCATGGTTATTTATGCTTATGTTTATGGTTGATGGTCTATGACTTCTTGTGTATGCTTTATGAGATGTTGACATTGGAGCTTAGGTAGATGATGCTAGAAAAATAATTATGATATTTTAATTTTTTTCATGGATGTTTGTCCAATGATAACATAATGGCTTTGTTTATGGTTATGTGATTGTTGGCCATGAGTTGATGTTATAAGATGAGTTGTGTTAGTGTTATGGTAGATAGATAGACTGGTATATGTTATGGTTCATGATGGTTTGCTCATTGGATCTATTTATGTTTATGATGGTGACTGGTGTAATTAGTGTTTTTTATGGCATGATACATGCTCACATGATGTTATGATGGTTAATGGATAAGATGATGATGATATGTTGTGATATGTTTTCATTATGTTTGGATCATAGGTAGAGAGATGGTGTAGTTCATGGGCATGGTTCATGATGTTTACATTTTGAATTTGATGCTTTTTGTTGATGATCATGGAGATAAAATATGAGTATGGGAATAGGTGCAGTGAAAATACATAAAGTAAGTGGATAAAAAACTAAATGTTTAGGAAAGTGGTAGGAATCATGAGAGGTATGTCTACATAGACTAACAAAAGATAAAAAAAAGGAACATGATGCCTCTTCATTGATAAGGATGAGATTAGATTGGCCTAGTGAACATAAGCCTTTAAAATGCTTTGTATTAGCATGTTTAGGTTGATAAATAGGTATCTTAGTCACATTGTGCCAAGTAAACTCATAGTCCCATGCATATGATATGTGGAGGGAGAATAGGTGAAACTAGAACCTTTTGTGAGACTAGCATGTCTCTTCTATAGGCTTTCAAAGAGGTAGTACAAATAAGTCAATGCTCATATATAAAATGTAGACTGATCAATGTAGGAATTCTACTAAGGAAAGCCAATTGTGGCATTTTAAGATTATTGATTTTATGAGATTTGATTGTGGCTTCCTCATTACTTTTGATTTTTCTTAAGGGTCTTTATTATTTTAGAATTTGCTTTAGGGTTGGGGAAGCTGATCGATACAAGAAGCTTCCAAGAAATTATGAGTTTTGACAAATTCTTCACTCAACTATCCTTCGAGGGAGTGGTCTAATTTTATATGCTTAGTCTAAATGCTTTTGGAAGTTATCCTTTAAGGGAGCAGTCCATCTTATGTTTTGCAATTTTGACTGAGTTTTCCACAACTATACTTCAAAGGAGCAGTCTACACATGATAAGAATGACCCATGATGTGATTTTGACTATTTTGATATTACTTTTGTGTTTGTTTGATTTTGCTTGACATAGACTTGCTTATATATGCTCAAGGGATTGCCTTTATGAAGGTGAGACTAAATTGACATGAAGGTTTAATAGGTGTAAAGAGGTTTAGGTAATAATGACCATGGGAATTTATCTTAAAGAGGGATAGAAAGCACCATGAGAATCATTCCATGGGTAGAGTCATGATACCCATTATTCAAGATTAGGCTATGAATGTGATGAATAATCACATGATTCAATTGTAGTTGGTTACCCCTAAAAAGAGGGAGATGAATGTGGGTGCAGGGGATGAGCTTAAGTTAAACAAATGATGAGTGTGATCCATATTTAATAATATAAGGGGTGCAAATGTGAAGCATTAAGAGGCTAAATCTCTAGTTTGACATTGAGAGAGGATAAATGATAAGCTCTTAATCCATACTTATGGGTTATGATATAGGGTTCATATTAATTAAAAGAAAATTTTCCACTTTTACTTTTTTCCATATTAGTCACATGTTTATTTTCTTTAATAACAATATCTCCAATATTGAATTCTCAAACTTTCAAATGTTTGTTATAGGCATGCTTGATTCATTCTTAATAGACATAGAGATGGGAAATAATGGCCAAATGACACTCATCAAGTAGCTTGATTGAGTTAAACATTCTTGATAATAATAATCTTCTATAATAAGTTCATGTAAATAAATGTGAAGAAAAGGTGTTTACATTTAATAATAAATACAGCCTTAGATACAAACACTAGAGAAAAAGGTGTAGCACTCATAGGGGTTCAGTTGCTAGTAGGATATGCTAATAAAGTGAAGGGGATG
>JARHVA010002399.1:2267500-2440000 GCA_037957365.1 Torreya grandis
GTAGGTCATATTTCATGATTTAAAAGGGCTAGGTTCAGCTTGTATCATAATAAATTAACCTTCATGCTCAAATTTGACACAATGGTGGAGGGTAGAAATTATGCAACCCATAGCTCAGATCCAAGGTCTCTCTAATAGAACATTATACTAGAATTCACATTTAACCACATAGAAAAGTTTGGGTAGCATACATGGTCCAAGCCAAATGTGGAGGATAATTTTTTAGAAGGTAGTGGTCATGGTGTCATTAAAAGAGAAAAGCACAACTAAAGTTGGGACATGGCATTGTCTGATAATTTTATTTGGTCATAGGCATGGGAAGAGATGATGTTGATGTTGGCTCCCCCATCGATCATAACCCATTTGATGTGGGTTTGGTTGATGTGGGAAGTAATAAAGAGAGGATGATCTATATCTTTAGGGTAGATAGAGGGAATATTTGAGTCCTTGAAGGTAACAAGGGTGGAGAGTTAATGAGTACTTACAAAGGCCTCTATAGGTGGAGAGTTACTTGGTCTGACCTTGATAGCTTGCATAGCCTCGATCATGGATTGATGATGGTGAGGTGAGGTATAAATGATCTTATAGAGGCTCATCTTAGTTATATTTTTGTGAAGTTGTTTAAGGATGATCCTTCTAATGGATTCAGAGGGGTTAGCATCAAAGATGCCTAAGATGGTAACTTTGGGCTTAGTTATAGATGCAAAGCTTTAGATCTAGTTTGGTTTAGGATGAGTTGGTGGGTATGTACATGGGATGGACACTTTGGCATTACCTTTATATTTTTTTGTGATCTCATGACTATATTAATGGTATGGATAGAGGGTAAAGGTGTGATGGGAGGTTGGGTAGATTCTCTGTCACTCTGAGGTAAGAGTCAGGGATTAGGAATGTGTTGGTGAATGGATATTAAGTATATTGGTAAAGGAATGGATGGATTTTCATCTATTAATAGATCACCCTCATCGTAGATTTGATGGATAATGGCTTAGAGAGATTTAAAATTCTCTATCATGTCCAGGTGTCATATGATAGGAGTAGATTTGATGGTCATTGTACCAAGTCACCTTCAAACCAAGAGGATTAAAAGGTCTAATAGGAGGTAATGTGAGGTAGGAAGTTTTCAATAATATTTGAAGAATGGTAATATAATATTTCATTAGAGGTAAGAAAGGTTTAAGGATCATGGTTTTGGTTGATAAGATGGGCGTATTGGTGGCAATAGGTTTGGTGAGAGATGGTTTGGGTAAGGTGGTACTTTTAGTTGATGGTTTTAGTTTGGGTATGCTGGTGGTTTGGGTGGTCAAGTTTGATGGTCTAGCTATTGGTAATCTAGGAAGGACTGGTACATCAAATATTAAGTGGGTTGGCATAACCACTAGAAATGGGTGACATATGTTAAAAGGAGGTTACTTTTTAAGCAAAATGGAAGGATGAGGCCCTGAGATAGAGGGAAAGGTAGAGGGAGGTAGAGTCATAGTCATGTGGCCCTTCAATGGTTTTGTCCCTTTGGTTGGTGTGGTTCAAGACTTAGGTATAGGTTTGGGTGAGGTTAATTCCACTTTCAAGGATGGGTGATCTAAATTTTGAGTAGGGAAGGCACCAAGAGTTTTGAAAGGTTTGGTTGGTGATGTGGTGGTTAGAGCAGTAGCTATTTTGGTTGACTAAGAAGGTGAGGGGTTGGTAGAAGTTTTGATTGGTTTGATAGGTGGTGGAAAAATGATGGATTGGTTAGCTATAGGTGTGATAGAAGGTTTAGGTTTTTTGATGTAAGGGAGCCCTAGGTGTTGCCAAAAGTGGCTTGATCCATGTCTAGTTTTATGACCATACCTAAATGTTAAACAAGTGTAGAAAAAGGTTTATTTATTGGTCTAGCCCCCTAGGTATTGGGTGTCAAGGATACACCTATGAGTTGAGGATGAGGGTTGATATCCATGTCTATTTTCTCAAGCAAGGGAGGTAAGTTCAGGCTAGGTGGCTACTATGTGAGGAGTACTTGTGAAAAAGTTATTTCCATGAGCACAATGTCCATAGTTATGGTTTGATTTGTGGTTAGGGGAGATGGTGGGTTAGGAATGGTTTTTTGTTTAGGTAGGCTATCCAAATGGGTGTTTGATGATTCCAAATCCTCTATGAATGAATCTAAGGAAAAAGGAACCTCCTCAGTTTGAGGCTTTGAAGGAAGGGAAGGTGACTTCACCACCTCAGTAGGTGAAGTGGGGGAAAAGTAGGTAGATTGGATGGTAGGTTCCACATTCACAAGCATATCAAGGACCATATTGATCATATGGGTTTCATGAGAACATCCACCTTGTGTGTCCTTGGTTTTGATAGGGGCATGGTTGGGAAAAATCTTCCTGAAGATATCAAGAGCTTGATTTTGAGTGGCACTAGGGTCATCCAACAAGAGTTCCCCCTTACTGATAAGGATCTAAATAACATTTTTGAAAGTTTTATATTGGTTGACATCATGTCCAATTACCCTATTAAAATCACAAAATTCATTCTCATTGTACCAATCAAGCGTTGTATGAGAGGAATAAAATTATTGGAAGGTTTGATGGGCAGAAGCTATATAAGGTTAGTTTTTAGTAGTTTATCCAAAACTGAGGCCTAAGATTCTCCAAGCAGAGTGAACTATTTTTGGTTTCTTTGATTTGGGATCCTTGTGTTTTGGTTGGAGGTAATAGAAGATCTTTTTCGGTTGGCATTGAGTGGAGGAGAGGTTTGAAGGATAATGGCATTTGTGGTTCCCTTGCTCTTGGTTCTAGTATTGGTTTGGTTGTGTGGATTAGAGGAAGAGGTTTCATTGGTATTAAAGGTAAAATTCTTGTTTTGTAACTTCAATTTACCCTCATCTATGGTTCAATTATCTAGCTTATGTTTTATGAAAAAATCTTCATCAAAAGTTCTAAAGCTTTGGACACATAGTGTAGATGATATATGTTTGGCACATTATAAGTTCAGGTTGAGGTAAGGAAAATGAAAGTTGATTAATAAAGCTTCTCCAATGAGTGATGAAGTTGAAAATGGATTCATCATCAAATTTCCTAACATAATAGAGGTTGATGATAGAGACCCCTTTGGAAATGTTAATGGAAAAGTGATCCAAGAAAACTTATGCTAGTTGAGTGAAACAAAAGATGGAATGCTCGGTGAGGGCACTATACCATTCAAGTGTTGGGAAAGATAAAGACATGAGGAAGGTTCAAAGGACAAGGGAATCATCATATGCAATCATGTAGCATGCATGCCTAAAATCCCTAAGGTTTTATTGGAGGTCGTTCTTGCTTTGAAATTTCATAAATTTTGGAAGCTCCCATTAAGGAAGGTAAGGTTTGATGGGGACAGGGGGATGAATGGGTTCATTACAAATCTGATCATAGGATAAGATGTTATGAGCCCCTAAAATGGATGACTCAAGGTTTGTCATCTTTTCTATGAGCATCTTCATTAAGTCAGTTTGAGGTGGTGCACCAAAAGGATTGTAAGGTGGATATTATGGTTGAGATTGGGTAACATATGGGTAATTACTTGACAGTTAAGAGGTTGTCACATATTGGAATGTGGATGCTAGAGGTTGGGTAGGGTAGGTGGATGATGGTGGTTGGGTAGTGGGTACATACCCTTGTGGGTTAGGGGTGTATCCCAAATTGGTTACAATGGGTGCATGTTGAGGGATTCTTATAGATTGGGCATGGATAGTTGTTTGGTTCATAACAAGAGGGGAGGTAGTGACCTTTGAGCTAGTAGATGGTGAAGCAAAAGGGATAGATACCCCTAATCTTGGTAAAGGGGTATAACTAATGGGTTAGGTTTGATAGAGGGAAGGTTGGTAATTTTGATGGTGGGTGTTTTAACAACAATTGGAGTGTGATGGGTTGATGGTTGGGTTATCCTCAAGGTGGAGGAGTCATTACCAAGGGCAAAAGGTATAAGGGTAGCGGTTAGTTAGATAGGTTAGTTTTTATCTATAGCATCAGAGTGATTAGTAGATGAAGATGATTGGGTAGTTAAATGTTGGGTGGTGACTATGGTAATAGGGATACCCCTCATAAGGTGAGATGGCATGCCATAAGGATGATCCTGAGGTGGAGTTGGAACTGGGGCATGGTGAGGGGAGGTGTTAAGGTAGTGTTAAAGGGCAATTGGATTTTTGTCCAAAAATGTGGTAAAGTACATGTCTCCTTTGGAAAATACCCATGAAATGTAGGACTTCTTAGTAGATGGGGTGAGTTTTCTACCTTAGAGATGTACTCTATAGTTGAGGAAGTAGAAGAGGTTGATTTGGGTGATAGGTTCTACTCTACTAGGTCACTTCACTACTAGTGAGTGAGAACCATACAAGAAAGTGGGAGAGAAGATAATAAAAAACTAACCACTCAAATAAGAAGAATACAATAAAATGATCAAGTCAATCAAGACACACACTAGAAAGTATGTTAAGCTTATAGGTTAGTTTTCATCTCTCTTTTGGCTTATGCCTTAGTTTATGAGAATATGTGATAGAAGTTGGCTTGTAGATTAGATACTATGGAAGCAATTTATGTTTGGTTTTAGGTTGTTTAGGTGCACAAAATAATCTATATTAGAATCAATACATGGCTTGGTATTTGGGCATACCACCTCACTTCATGATCTTATAGTGATAACAATGTCGAGTGCTTAGCCAATATATATTGATATCCAGAGTTTATTCTCAACCAGAGAGTTGATTTGGTTCTCCCCTTAATAATGACCTCAAATTAGGATTGCTAAGAAAGGGTAAGGTGACCTCTAGGTGATGAAATCCTAGTTTGGCCTTCTCTCAAATTATTTTGATGTTTGATTGATGAAAGTAGTTTGGCTAGTGTGTGCAACAAAGGCGATTCTACGATGAGATTACTATGAATTAATTCAAAGTGAACTAATGTTAAAGTAAAGTAATGGATGCAGTTGATTTTAAGCCAAAAGGAAATTTTGGTTTTAATTATGAGCACAGATAAAGAGAAGACCATGCAAATGCAAATAAAATGTGATTAAAGTACTCTAAGTCCCACTGAACATGCCAAAATGTTTCATGTAAATTTTTGCATTAAGTTATAAGGAAGAGAGAAAAGAAACTTAATATGGGTGTGGTTAAAAAACCTATTTGGTTGTGTGTAATTTGAATCCAAATGATTGTGAGAGCTCCTCTTTGGCTTGGGAGGAAGACCTATAGATAAGAAAGCACAGAAGTTGATTGGGTAAGTGGTTGAAGTAGTTAGCCTATTGGTGGAATATGGCTTGATTCCAGTAGAGTAACAATACTCAAGAACATGGTTGAGATGTGATGATAAGGTGGTTATTAATAAGATGGTTGATGATGCTTGATAATGATAATGATGTTTATTAACCTACAAAATAAAACTCCTGAACATTTGAGCTCTTGATAACTATTATAGATGGATTTAACCTCCTAAGTCTCTCTCTCTCTTATAGACACAAGAAAGATGTAGAAGTGAAGGTATAACTAGGACATATAAATATAATACATCCCTGCAAAGGCTTGCAACAAGATTTAGATAAGTTATATTTATAATAGGTCGATAGAAGCTTACATGCTTTTCGTTAAGAGGTGGATTTTGATCATCGATGGTCAGGGGTTTCTAGGTATGACTGTTGATGGTCAAATTTATTGTAGATGATCAATTTATAGAGGAAAATGGTCCTAAAGGTCACGTAGAGACAATATGTCAAACTAACTACAGATGAGCTTGGTCAGGCTAGATTGGAGTAGGTTGGTCCCAAGGGGGTCCTAAGTAGGTTCAGGGGAATTTTCAACATTCAAAAATGTAGGTGTGTAGATTTTTGGTGTCTACACTTACCATATTAATTATGGATATTGTTAAGACATTTTGGCAGACCTTATCATTATTTATTATGGATATGGTTAAGACATTTGAAATAGAGTGTTTTAAGTAAATATGTTTAAATAAATGCTTTTTAGGGAATTTATCATTATATTTTTGTTATACTCATTTTATTATATTATCTAGTTGGTCTTTACCACATACTTATTTTTAAAAATCAAGAAATTGATTTTCTCTGAGAAATATTAACATGCAAGATACTTCTTTTAAATAGTGCACAAAGAATTAACTGAATAAATGCAACAGAGGCTCATGATCATATTGTATTTTATTTTTAAATGATTAAGGTAATAATTATATTTTGATTAACATGGTTTATTAATTGAAATAAATAAATATTTGAAAGGATAATATGGATATGGTTAGTTCATTTTATCTAACCTTATTATATAGTTTATAATTTTAAGACTATGAAAATGTTTTGAATATTTCTTTTGTTGTGCCATCCTCTCTTTTCATAGATGTCTTTCCCTATGCCCACATAGTTGGTTCATACTCTCTACTTGATTTTTTATCAAAAAAAATTCTACACTTAGTTTATTATATTATTTGGTTGGTCTTTTGAGAGACTTAAAGATGTATGTACTCAATTTATACTTAGTCATATGGCCATCAAATTTATCACTTGAAAAGGAAAAATTTAATCTTTTAAAAGAATGAAAAATTTAATCATTAAAAAGAATGAACCATAAATAGGATCTTGAATTTAGACTTCTTAGCCTCTAACCTCTTTTTCCATTGTTTTTTTATCCATTATTTATTTATTTGAATATGATTCTTGATTCAATAGCTATTTATAATTTTTTTGAAATATCTAATTAAATTCACCAATCAATTTAAATTGTTAGAGGTATCATCACTAGGGGGGTTGAATTAGTGAGCCCAAATATTTCAACTTTAGTTCTAATCCTTCCAAAACTCTTATTCAATACATACATTCATGAGGAATACACATCATTCATAGCAATCAATAAGAAAGACAAAGCAAGATCAAGCACATAAGGAAACCCTCTTAGGGGATAAAACCCACTAGAACCTACAATTAGAATATTACCCTATAATAATAAAATCTAATTTAGACCATAGAAAAATGATCAAGGAAATACCATTCTTGATTTTAGTGAGACTAAAATCCCATAAGGAGCTACCACACATGTCTAGCTGAAAACCCACAACAAGTAGACTTTTAAAAAGTTTCACCTTACAAGGAAGAAACAACCCCCTTAGATTATTAGCACCCATAATAAGACCTATGAACACATCTCCTCAATACTAATTTCCTGCCAATCTAATGAAGATACAAAGTACATCTACTCTCTTCAACTTTGGACACTCAATACATCCAAAGCCACCTTTTGGACCACTCTACACTTCTCAGTAACAAATCTATCACCATAACAATCCCTATTGATCAAATCACATTACATACTTGAACCAACACACAAAGATAAATCAGGACACATTACATATCCTAACTATCCCCACTCTTCAACCCCTCACTCACACTCACTTCAACACACCTACAACCACTCTATCATAACAATTACATAGATACATTCCACACTCTGATCTACCTCTCTGAATTACCACCAAGCTCATATTTCCTTCACTCATAATATACTCTCTCAAACAGCCTCTTAAGCAAATTTCTCATTCTGCCTCCTCTAGGCTCATTAGGTCCACTAACCTGTATGTCCTTCTACACCAACTTAATCAGACAAGCATGTTTAATCCTCTTCACTCTTTGTTGGTCCTCACTAACTTTGCCTTCTCTTTCAAAATTTCTTGCCTCCACTTGGTTTCCACATTATTACACCCTCATCCAAGTCTTACAAATCTAAAAACCATCACATTTGGTTTCACTATATATAGAGAATTTATGATTAACAACATCTTGGGTGGTCATTAGGCATATCTTAACCCTTAATAGATATATGATATAAATACATAGCTCAATGAAATCTTCATAGGTTGGCCAAATCATATATGGGTCACCCTTAAGTAGCTACACCTTTTAATGAGGCCCTTGTAGCTCTTATAGGTCTCATGGAGACCTATTCACCCATTTAACACTTTATTAATCAAAATAAGAACACATGACCACTTTTAAATGCATGATTCCACTCCTTATGTCCCATTTGAAATCTTCAAATGATCATAGTAATCTTAGCTCACCTATACATATGCTCAAACAACTCAAACACTAACCTGGTGCACAAGAACATCATGAGCGAATACACATTCAACTTATTAAGCATTGTTCATACTCAAGATAGATTGATCACACCTAAAAAATATAAACAAAGCTTCCTAATGGAGTATAAAACACTCCCTAATAGCCAATTCATCAATAAACATAAAAATAGTATCTATATAATCTCAATTACTCTTCTTAGGACACTTGTAAAACATATATGAGAACATAGTCAACTTTGGAGCTCAATATCTTTGTCTGTACACACTTCTAGATCTTCTAATCTATATTTCCAGATGTGCCTTGGAGTCCTCTACCACTTTTATTTTTACTACATGGTCAAATTCATTCTGGATCAAAATATATGACTCAAAAACTAGACACTTATCTTTCCTTCATAAATTCAACTATTCAAATGCAAATAGTCATAATTAAACTTCAAACACAAAGCTCGTATCTCATGTCCTCTCAGATTTAGATCAATTATGCAATGTCAATCTTGTCCAAACTTTAATATATAAATTTTAAACCTCAATCACTTTGAACTCATCTCATGCACCCTTACAATTTTGACTCAATACACATTGTTGATCTCTGCATATCAACCAGGTCTTTAGCTATCAATACTCCCCATTCGATCAAATTGTACAAATACCCACTCACCATTGGATCCTTATCCTTTACCTTTTCTTATTAATTAAACAATATGCACTTGTCCTCATCTTTATTCTTTTTGACATCTTAGAGTAAACATGCTCTGTCTATTTCCTTGAGATTTGATTGAACTTTACCTCTTGCATATTTGACTAAGTATGGGCACCTTATCTTCCTAGAAGGCCATCTTTGATCCTCAGTAACTTCTTTTGTATTTACTTGCATAATATAAAATTTGGATCATATGATATCCTCATAAATGATAATCTAACAATGTAAAAAAATACTCTTGAGACCTTTTTTTGTGTGAGATATAACACCATTAAAATGCCTTCTCAAAATCTTATGTCACATAGCCAACTATGCTTAGAACTTACTTGAGAGGCCAAATTTACTCTTGCATAACTTTTGTTGCACTTTTGCATATGATCTAAAATTTATCATAAATAAACTGTGTTTAAAAATGAATAAACCCATATGATCACCTTCTTTTGAAATGTCCACATGTGTGAGATATTCCACCATCAAACTGCTTACTTAGCTCTTTTTGGCCATATGTAAATTTGGTTAAGTATGGGAGAATAATGAATTTTGACTGAGTAGACAACTTTGCATCCTCATATATTTGATCACACTTCATTTCATGATTTTAAATCTAGTACATAAAAATTATGGACTAACATTATCAAAACCATATGAGCAACTCCCCTTGACTCATTTCCACGTGGTAATGGTGACATCATCAAACTACCTACTCAATTTTTTTGTCACTAGACCTAAAGTGTTGACATGAAAACTATGATCAACCAAATGAAATATAATTATGAACAAAAGCACCAAATTGTAAAAAATATATTAGGTATCTCTTTGCACATCCTCAATACTTCATACTCATCCCTGAACATCTCTAACCATGCCAAAGCAAAAGATCAACCAATCATACTAGGATAAACACATTGAACACTTTCTCATTATCACATAGACTATCAAGTCTCTTCATCTACTCACCAAGACACATTCATGGCATCACTAAAAACTCTCCATTAATCTCCCCCTTTGTCATTGATGTCAACAACCATCATATATAGCAATATATAGCTCACCTTCTCTTTCTTCAAGCATTCCCACAATTGAAACTTTATCTCCCTTTGACACAATGACAAAGTGAGGAACAACTAATCTTGAGGACTTGAAAATAATATAAATATGAAAGTACCATCTTATAAATATGATAAAACTCTCTCTTACATTAAGCTTACCTCTTCTTGCCTTGACAACTTCCTCTTGCTCCATGCCAACACTCTCTTCAACCAAGAACTATGACCAATGAAGAAATAACATACAAAACCACCAAAATATAATAGAAAAAAACAATAAACATCTATGAGGGAATCCCCATAATAAATCTAATTAATTTCACCTTCTGAACATCTTTAGATCTCCACACACCATGAAGACTCACCACACATGCTTGTTATCCTTCTCTCTGAGGCTACCATAGGGACAACCAAAAGAAATTCATGCCACTCACCATATAATAAACATACTCTAAAATAAATCTATAAATCTCCTTGAAATAATCATACCTTTCTCTTTTGGATAAACTGAACAAAAATCACTCTTCTTCAAACTATGCATGTTTAGTCTTCTTATAGCCCTACTTGAAACTTGCAGAGCCCACTATTTTCATTAGTCACATATTCATAACATGAAACTTCATATTTGAATCACTCTCATATTACCCCTCAATCACACCAATTTTCATCACCATTGTCATCTTCTACAACATACTTCCTTCACAAGCCTACTAGTTAATTAGCCCTCTATATTGACAAAATTTTGAATAACTTGAGAACCAAAAACCTTAAAATCTATATGAAGCATGATTTCACAACCCATTTTCCCCATTAATCCTATTAATAATCATTATACCTAAACTCATAAGCTAAACCTCTTTTATAGCATAGCCCAAAACCCTAGAATTTCAAAAATAATAAGGTCAACAAACCTCCTTCTGGTCAATGTACACCTCTAAACTTCTTGAACACCTAGAGACACCTATCACACACTTTTGTACCAATATTTGAGCTTCCACACCTTTAATTACCCATACATCCTATAACCCATTTTAGGTTTACTTGCCCTTAAGCCAAAACTGAGAGCACTCAAAAATCTTCAATTGGCACAAACATACCTTCAGACCATAAAATCACCTAGATCACATCACAAAAAGTTTATAGACCTTTTGAGCATAAAACTCCTCTTGAAATTTTCATCAATCTCATTATGCAATATATATATATATACCCATTCTGACCCAACATAATAGCTCCTTCACAAACCTCTAGAGCAAGCTCATGAACTTGTTGCTCCCCCTTAACTAAAGACCTCTGATTTTCATTATCATCTTGATCATAAAAACTTGCTTTTCCGCACCTTATTTTTCAAATTCAACTACTCAGTCTTTTGATCCTAGGATCTAAACTATTATAAAGCTCCCACTAAATTCATGCTTCATCTGGAACATGACATCTTCAACAAGCCTTGTTTTCATACCAATTCATCAAATAATATCTGATATCCACCAAGCTTCATGAGACACCCTGACCCATAATATCCTAGAACAATGTGAAACTAGGATTTGCCCATAACTCCTCATATTCCTTTTCCTCTTTGGTCATTTGATATTGATAGTTTTTCTTCTTCTTCTTAGGCTTAGAACTAGCCTCAATCATCACCTTGTCTTTCTCCTTGACCTTGATTTAAATTAACTTTTTTTTTTCCTTTTCTATCTAGACATTTGACATATTCTTTGCTTCAGACTTGTCAACAAATGCTGACAAGAGAAACTCTTGATTTTCCTTCACTTCTGATCCCTTTTCCATATTGGTAATGAATATATCAATACTCTTAGACATAATAGGAATAGTCTCCCTAGTATTTATTGCCTCAAGTCTCCATACCATAGTTTGAATCTTCTCATCTTCTATAGCCAACTTACCGACTTGACCTTTGACTTTCGACTGATATGTAACATAGCCTTCTAGAGAAACTTTCTTATCAACCTTATGACTAGAATAATTGACAATTATTACCTTTGGTTTCCATACCTAACTTTATCCTTTCTCAAATCTTCTAGTATCTCTATATCTTTAAGACCTTTTAACACCATTTGGATAGAATCTAGTAATATGTCCACTCTTATGACAACTATAGTAAATAAGATTATTCATACCTTTTGATAGATTTGAACTATGATCAATCTTTGGCCAAAAACTCTTATCATAGATCCATGAATGTCCATACTTAATAGACTTCATTCTACATTCCTTAGCTCTATGACCATACTTATTACATGTATAAAAATGACCATGAAATAAACTAGCATACCTTGAAGCATTTGGTTGTCTAACAGACCTTCTTGCATTGCTCTTGACCTGATCTTAATTCTTTTGATATACTTCAATATTTCTTATCTTAACAACAAATTCTTCATGCTCATCCATCAACAAACCAAGCTTGGTTTCTAATTGAATGCTCTCATCCTCTTTAGCTCTTACACTTGATATTGCAGCCATTAATTTACCTCTGAAAACTTGGATAGTCTCTTTATCACTCTTAGCTTCTTTAGCCATGTCATCCTATAATCTACATACTTTCTCTATCAAACTTCCCTCAAGATAATTTACTTCTAATTTAAGACCTTTGATCACATACCTAATCTTGTGATTCCTCTTGTTTTGCTCCTTTAGTTCACCAGGTGTACTCATGAGCTCATATTATAGATCAACTTCTTCCTCATTGTCATCTTCTCTACTATTATTAAAATCTTCTTTATCAAACATGGCATCCTTTTCTTTTTAACAACTTTCCTCTTTGAAACTCAAACTTATATAGGCATCTACTAGTTGAACCTTGAGATCATTGATAACATTCTTGTCTTTTTTATCATCTTTATTCAAAGTATATATTTGTTTTTAAAGTACCTTGATCATATCCTTCCACTTTTGATTTTCTTTCTTCAACTTCTTATCCATCTTTGTACCTACTTAGGACCACCTTCAAGTTATTAAGCTTCCTCCAAAGGACCCTCTATGATATCAATTATTAGAGGTACAATCACTAAGTGGGGGTGAATCAGTGAGCCTAGATATTTCAACTTCAATTCCATTCCTTCCAAAACTCTTAATTAGTGGATATATACATTCATGAGGCATACACATCATTCATAGCAATGAATAAGAAAGACAATGCAAGATCAAGAACATAACACATGACATACATGGGAAACCCGCTTGGGAAATAAAACCCATTGGAACCTATAATTAGATTATTGTCTTATAATAAAAAGATCCAATTTATACCATATATAAATGATCAAGGAACTACCATTATCTATTTTTTTGAGACTATAATCCCACAAAGAGCTACCACACTTGTCTAGCCAAGCACCCACAACAACTAGACTTTTAGCAAGTTTCACCTTATAAGGATCAAACAACTCCCTTAGATTTTGAGCACCCATAAAAACACCTATTCACACATCTCCTCAATACATATTTCCTACCAATATGATGGAGATACAAATTATATCATCTCTCTTCAAATCTACACACTCAATGCATCCAAAGCCACTTTTTGGATCACTCTAAACTTTTTAGTAACAACTCTATCACCACAACACTCCCTATTGATCAAATCACATTACATACTTAAACCAACACACAAATATTAATTAGGACACATTACATATCTTAACTATCCCCACTCTTCAACCCTTCACTCACACTCACTTTAGCACACCTGCAACCACTTTATCATAACAGCAACATGACTAGATGGTCATACACATAGTCCACACTTTGATCTGCCTCTCTGATCAACCAAAAATCTCATATATTCTTCACCTTTCGTTCTCTCACAATATACTTTCTAAAATAGCCTCTTGATCATCTTGTTCATTCTACCTCTTCTAGGCTCATTAGGTCCACTAACTTATATGTCCTCAAATACCAACTTAATCAGACAAGCATGTCTGGTCCTATTCACTCTCTATTGGTCTTCACTAACCTATGCCTTCTCTTTCAAAGGTTTTTACCTTCACTTGGTTCCACATTCACACACCCTCATCCAAGTCTTACAAATCTAGAAACCATCACATTTGGTTTCACTATATATAGAACATTCATGATTAACAACATCTTAGTCAGCCATTAGCATGTCTTAACCCTTAATACATTTATCATATGAAGACATATCTCAATGCAATCTTCATAGGTCATCCAAAGAATCTATGGGTCACCTTTAAGTAGCTACACCTTTTAATAAGGCCCTTGTGGCTCTTATAGGTCTCATGGAGACTTATTCACCCATTACCTGGTACACATGAACATCAAGAATGAATACACAATCAACTTCTTAAGCATTGTTTATACTCAAGATAGATTGATCACACTTCTAAAATATACACATAGCATCCTCATAGAGTCTACAACACTCCCCAATATCCAATTCATCAAGAGCCATCAAAATAGTATCTATATAATATCAATTACTCTTCTCAGGTCACTTACAGAACTTATATAAAAACATAGTCAACTTTGGAGCTCAATATCTTTGTATGTACATATTTTCAGATCTTCAAATCCATATTACAAAATTCACCTTAGAGTCCTCTACCACTTTGCTTTTTAATGAATGGTCAAACTCATTCTGGATCAAAAGATATGACTAAAAAAACTAGACACTGACCTTTCCTTTGTAAATTCAAAAATTCAAATGTAAACCAAAATTAAACTTCAAACACAAAGCTCACATCTTGTGTCCTTTCAAATTTTGATGAATTACACATAATCAATCTTATCTAAAATTTAATGCATAAACACCAAAGCTCAAATATTAAACCTCAGTCACTTTGAACTCATCTCATGCACCTTTACAATGTTGACTCAATACACAATGTTGATTTCTACAATTTAACCAGGTCTTTAACTATCAATGCTCATCATTTGATCAAACTATATGAACACCCACTCATCATTAGATCCTTATCCTTTACCTTTGCTCAGTCATTAAAAAATGTGCAATTTTCCTCATCTTGATACTTTCTAACATCTTAGAGTAAATGATCTCTATCGATCTCCTTGAGACTTGTTTAAATTTTATCTCTTGTATATTTGACTATGGGAATCTTACTTATCTTCCTAGAAGGCCAACTAGATCCTTAATAACTTATTTTGTTCTTACTCGCATGATCTCGAATTTAGACCATATGATCTCCTCAGATAGGATAATCTAACCATGTAACAAAACACTCCTAAAACCTTTGTACACATGAGATAAAACACCATTAAAAATCCTTCTCAAAATATTTTGTCATAGAGCCAATTATGTTTATAACTTACCTGGGAGGCCAACTTTACTCCTACATAAATTTTATTGTGCTTTGGCACATGATCTAAAATTTAGAAAAAATAAACTAGATTTAAAACTAAACAAACCCATATGATCACCTTATCCTAAAATATCCACACTTGCGAGATATGCCATCATCAAACTACTTACTTAACTCTTTCTAGCCACGTGCAAATTTGGCTATGGGAAAATAATGAATTCTAATTAAGTAACCAACTTTGCATCCTCATATCTTTGACCACACTTCATCACATGACTTTAGATTTTGTGTTTAAAAACTAGGGACTAATTTTATCATAACCATATGACTAACTCCCCTTGACTCATTCTCACATGGTAATGGTGATGTCATCAAATTGCCTACTCAGGTTCTATGCCACTAGACCCAAAGTTCTAAATGAAAATGATGATCAACCAGATGAAATCCACTTATGTACACAAGCACTCAAATCATATAAAACATCTTCAGGACCTCTTTACACATAATCAATACTCCATACTCATCCTTAACATCTCTAACCATGCCAAAGTAGAAGATCAACCAATCATACTTCAAGCATAATAAGACAAGCACATTGCACACTTTGTCATTTTCACTATTTTATTATTTTTGGAATATTGGAGTTATATTTATAAATAATAAAAGGGATGAGAAATGTAAATTAGTAAATAAATATGTAATAATTAACCTACTAATTTGTGTAAATAGATTGTATTTTTGTCTTTTCTAAATATAGTAGGAAGTGAGAGATTAGAACTTAGCTTATTCTGGCTGATCTCGACTGAGACAAGGTCTAATACTAGAGGATAAAAACTAAGAAACAATTGTAAATAGGTATTTGGACTTCATTTATTGATTGGATAGGATCACCAAAAATATGACAACCTATTTTCTAGCATTGTATTATTATTTTGATGTTGTTGTCTGATGCTAAAATCTTTTTGGGTTTTATTTGGAATGCATGTGTTACCCTGTCACTAAAATTTTAAGGTATGGTTCTAATACTAGAGGATAAAAACTAAGAAACAATTGTAAATAGGTATTTGGACTTCATTTATTTATTGGATAGGATTACCAAAAATATGACAACCTATTTTCTAGCATTGTATTATTATTTTGATGTTGTTGTCTGATGGTAAAATCTTTTTGGGTTCTATTTGGAATGCATGTGTTACCCTGTCACTAGAATTTTAAGGTATGGGACCTCATAGAGCTCATTGTATGTTTATTTTAATCTTTAAAACTCTTAGTATCTCTCGATGATTGAACTTGAATGCAAACTTGGAAAAGATAAAGAAGGGATTAGTGTGTAAAGGATATACTAGATGCACTTCACACCCCATGTATAGGTACACTACCAACATATCAATACTCAGAAGAGGGATCAAGATAATGTAGTTATCCCATTAAAGTGTTCGGTGTAATTTGTCTATGATTAATTTAAATAGAATGAAAAATTAGATGTGCTTTAGTTGGCTAGGGATAGGTGTAATGATTTGAGTAGGCTTGAAACAATGTTGAAAGGTTGTGTGTAACAAATAGGGAAGAGTGCTCAAGTGTACTTGTTTGTATACTTGTGTCTCTCTTGAAAATGAGTGCCAACCCTTCTAAATGAACTTTTAATGGCATTTTATATGGAAATTAATGATCATGGTTTAAATGAATTTGTGTGAGGCCAATAGGGAAAAAGATAAAGAACTGGAAGAATATGACCATTGGAGGCAAAAGTGAACTTGGACAATAACACCAAAAATAGGATACCCTAGGTTATAGTGTTCCTATCCTATTTGGGCACTATTATCCTAAGGGGATGAGACCTAGGGGGGTAGATCTGGGCCTAAAATATTTGCTTGGGTCTAGAAGGGCTAAGTCTAGAAATTTTTGGATGATTGGAAATTAGTGAAAGAAGTAGCCTAAAAGGGTTATGTAAGCCAATAGAAGGACCTATGAATTAGGTGTCTTATCCATACTAAAATTGTATAATTTCACATTTTACATGAATAAATTTGCCTCCCCTTTATTTTATTGATGAATCAAATTTAAATACTAGAATAAATGAAAATAAGAAGCATACATGTATTAGTGTAGGTTTTTATTTTTCCCTATTATTTAATTAGGGAAATTATATTTGTGCATACTTGGAGTTTTCCTACATTAGTGGGATAGGCTAGCTTATGTGGAGATGTGTGTCATAGATGTGTCATAGGTGTCATAAGAATGTCATAAGTAACTCCTTTAACCAGCTATTATAAGTATGGGAGTTACTTCTCTATTCTTAGCACCTTGTCACACCTTTCATGGAGGAGTTACAGTCTATTCTTGGGGTGCCTTGACCACCTTTTGTGGAGGAGTTGTGTGCTCTCCTATATGTATTCTTCACTTTGGTCATCTCATGTTAATCAGATATTGGTTTTTCTCCTATTTGTCTTGTGCAATTTATCTTCTTGTATAATTTCAAATTGCTTTAGCATCTATGTGATGTGCACTAGCTTCATCTCGTGTGATCACGTCTCCATTGCATTCACATTATCCAGATTCTGGAAACAACTTTGATATGGTATCAGAGCCACCCCAATAATCGTGTGTCTGGTTATGCTATTATTTTATTTTGAAATCATGAGGAGTGGAGTTCTCTTTATGTTTTTTTAATTTCTAGATCTGATCTAAAATTTAAAAAAAAAACCCTTTCAATATCATTTCTTGTGTTTTTTTAATCTTTTCCTTAGGAGCCTTGGCCTTGGGTGTCTTGGTTGTCTTCTCTTCAATCGTTGGTTTCTTCACAGCAAGCGTTGGTTTTACAATGGGAGGCATCTTTGTAGGCCTTGTGGCAACCTTCTTTGCAGCAGCAGGTTTAACAGTTACCTTGGCAGCAATGGCCTTCTTGACTACAGGTTTATGTGCCTTATTTTTCCCTCTACAGATTTGTCTCTGCCTACCACCTTTATGCGCCTTATTTTGGTGAGAGAATTCTACTAGACCTGCTATTTTTTTTTAAAATGGCGCCCCTTCATTGTTTGGCGTCCCATGTGGACCATTAAATACTCCTTCAATTTCATTCTATCTTTTACTTTAATTTTTCAGTTAAAATTGACTTATCAAAAAAAATTAGTGAATTTGACTGAGTATTAAGTATTTTAGACAATTTGATAATTTGGGGGTTTAAATTTAAACTTGTATCTTTGCCTGTCGAAGACGAAGGGTGAGGCCTGGGTTGGCAAGAGGCTAATTCCCCCTCAAAAAGACCTCCTTTGGAGTCCTCGCTCCATGCTGAGTCCAATGAGTGGTTGGAAGGCCACTTTCTCTCCCAAAATAGGCATTTTTTTAATGTTTTAGTGCTTTTTTTGCAAAAACACTAGTTTATAGGAAATTGAATCTTTAATATCTTGCAAACGGTAGCTCGGATTTGGGTACCATTTATTGAAAAAGTGTTTGTATTTAAATTCTCCATAGTGAAGGCTTGTTATTTGTTAAAAATGCACTAGTTTATAAAATGCCTAAAATTTGGGTCTCTCGAGACGCATTTTCGGCTGAGTCTGACATCTTGTTTGCTTAAAATCTTGCACTAATTGCTCTAAGATGCATTCTCATATGAGCCCGATATATTTTGAGTGTGCACTTTCATATTTGGGGGGGGATCAACATTTTTGGGGGGTGTGATTGCTTTTCAGCACTTGCAATCTTTGCTTTCATTCTCCTTTCTGCATAAATTCACAACTTGCAATCAACACAACTTCACCTAAATTCAGCTTAAAATGGATTATTTTCAACTTAAACCCCTAACACCCTTTAACTATCATGAATGGAAGGTTAAAATATCATTCATTTTTAGAATCAAAGGGTTGTATAGGATCACCATGGGTACTGAAGTAGAACCCAGCACTAATGCTGAAAAGGTCAAGTGGTACAATCGTAGTGATGAAGCCTATGGATTACTAAGCTTGTCAATGTCTCCAAAACCTCTCTTCTATTTATAAATTTCTAAGACTCCCAAAGACATATGGGACACCTTAGAACTCTTATTTGGGAAGCTTGATGAGATGAGAGGTCATGAGCTCGAAAATGAACTCATAAGTCTAAGTCTTAGCAACTTTGACACCCTACAGGACTTCTTCATTAAGTTTAAGGCCCATAGATTACAACTGAAAGAATGTGGGATAGAGAAGAAAGATGACCAACTCATCCTTTCTATTCTCACAAAGTTAGGTCCAAGCTATTCAGTCTTTGTCTCCACTTTCCATGCCAAAAAAAGTGCCCTTGGTGCTACATGGAAAATGCCTTCTTTGGATTCATTCATTGCCAACATGACTAGGGAGCAAGATAAGCTAATTTAAATGGGCACAATGAACTCTACTCAACCCCAAGCTTGGATAGCTAGAAATGGTAAGGATAAGACTTCAACAAAGGAGAAGAAGAAAAAGAACAAGGACCAGGAGAAGAAGAAAGAAAACAACAATCCTACCAAAAACAACACTGAGTCTTCCTCCTCCAATGCTAAACCTAATAAGGATAAGGTTAAGGGTGCCTATTGTAAAAACATAGAGCATGATGAACACAAATTTATGAAGAAACAAATAGATCACCTAACTCATCTTCTAGGGAAGCACAACATAGGTGTTCCTGAGTCCATCAAGCAGAATTCATCTACCCAAGATTCTACCAAGGCAAAAGGCAAGGGTAAGGAGAAAGAAATGGGAAAGGCCCTTATAGAAACTGTAGCTTCTACAACATCATGGGTCATTGATTTGGGTGCTTTTCACCACATGGGCTCTTCAATACTTGAGTTTTCATCTTTAGAGCCTTGTAGCATGACTTTAATTAATTTGGGTGATGACACATCAGTTTCTATTGCAGGGAGAGGGTCAGTTGAAATGGAAAGAGGAACATTCAATAATGTTCTAAGTGTTTCCTCTCTTTCAACCAATCTCCTATCAGTGTACCAAATCACTCACATTGGTCAGGGTATGAGAGTTAAGTTTTCACTAGATTCAGTGGCTATCAGGGAGTTGCATAGTGATACTACAGTGGCAGTGGGTAGGGAAAATCACCAAGCAAGGTTATACACCTCACATTTTGCACCTAATTCTTCTCCAATAGCATTGTTGACTCATTTAGATGGAGTTAGCAAATTATGGAGTGAGCGATTTGGCCACCTTAACTACTGCTACCTTGAGCAACTTTAAAAACATGACATGGTCATTGGCTTGCCTCGTGTCCAATTCTCAAAAAGACTTTGAGAGGGGTGCTCCCTTGGGAAGCATCCTGAATCAAAATTTGACAAAGGCAAAGCTTGGAGGGCTTCATAACCTATGGAGTTAGTCCACAGTGATGTATCAGAACCCTTTCCCAAACCATCTTTCACAAGGGCCAAGTACATCCTCACTTTCATTGATGATTTCTCTAGGTACACTTGGATATATTTTCTCAAACAAACGTCTGAAGTGTTTGAAAATTTTCTAGACTTTAAGGCTCTTGTTGAGAAATAGAGTGAGAAATCCATCAAGGTTCTTCGAACTGATAATGGAGGGCAGTATGTCAACAATAGGTCTGAGCAATTCTACACCACAGATGGGATTGATTTGTAGTCCACAGTCACTTACATTCCTTCACAAAATGGGGTTACAGAATACAAAAATAGGTTCTTAAAAGAGATGGGTAGTTGTATGATTCACTCTAAATCCTTAACACCACAGTACTGGGCCAAAGCCATCAATTGTGCTTTCTACATTCAAAACATGGTTCCTCATAAAGCTTTAAAAGGGATAACACCTTTTGAAGCTTAGCATAAAAGGAAACCTGATGTTGAGTACCTTAGGGTTTTCGGATCCCTAGCCATGGCCCGTATACCAAAGAAGAAACATAAATCTATGGAACATTATTCCAGGCCTTACATCTTTGTAGGATATCTAGATGGTATTAAGGGGTATCACCTTCTAGATCCAACCACTCATGAGTTGTTCATTGAGAGAAGTGTCTACTTTCAGGAGAGTCTTAGAGACTCAACACTTGGCACTTATTCTCCCTCATCAAATCTACTTCTTCATGATGATTCCTCATTAGATTTAGATCAACCACAACATGTTCCTAAGCTAGAAACATCTTCTTCTTCTTTGAGTTTAGACAGCGAGGATAGTGATGCAGAGTCATCCACCTCTAGTCAGTTAGAGGATGAGGAGATAGCACCTGACTCACCCACTTTTGGGCCACTTTGGGCCATACAGACACTTGAGAGTGTTGGCACTTGGGTAAGAGATCCCATAGATGACAGATGTACTAGGGGGATTTTCAGAGAGATCCACATGCCTTCTTTGCTTTAGTTTTAGATCCATAGACTTTTTGAGAGGCATCAGGGGTACCTGAGTGGGATAGTGTTATGGAGGAAGAATATTATTCCTTAAGAAATATGGTTCGATGTAGTTGGATATATCAGACCAAGTTTGCAGCAAATGGGTCAGTTGATAAGTACAAGGTGAGACTGGTTACCAAGGGTTTCTCACAGGTGGCAGGCATTGACTACTCAGAGACCTTTGCACCCATTGCAAAGATGACTTCTATCCAACTCACCTTGGCTATTACTGTAGGACATGGCTGGGATGTACACCAGATGGATGTGAAGAGTGCCTTTCGTCATGGAGACCTAGAGGAGGAGATCTCCATGGAGTAGCTGCCAAGATTTGTTCAGGATTCTTCCTTAGTATGTAGACTTAGGAAATCTATCTATGGCCTTAAACAAGCCCCTCAAGCATGGTATGCCAAGATGGATTTCTTCCTTCTCACAGTGGGTTTCACTAGGTGCCATTCTGACCCCAATGTCTACTTCTTGCGATAGGATGATTTGCTCCTAGTTTTAGTTCTATATGTTGATGACCTTTTGATCACCAAGAGTTCTTCATCGGCTATTGTAGTGGTGAAGGCATCTCTCTAGGATATATTTGACATGACAGACTTGGGTTTGTTACACTACTTCTTTGGCATCAAGATCTCACAATCAGATTCAGGGATTTCTCTTGCACAACCTAAGTATACTCTTGACTTATTGGCTCAATTTCACATGGCTGATTGCAAGCTATTTTTGACTCCCTTTCTATCAAGAGTCAAGCTTGAGGCTGACTGTTCTTCACCATTGGTTGATGCCACTCAATATTGATAACTTGTTGGTAGTCTCATCTACTTGACTCACACTAGGCCTGACATATCATATACAGTGGGACTTGTCTCTAGATTTATGAAGGAACCTCATGAGCTACATTAGAAAGCAGCTAAGAGGATCTTGCATTACATATAGGGTTCACATAGATATGGGATTCATTACAGATTTGGAATTGAAGTTGACTTGGTTGGATATATAGATTTAGACTAGGCTAGCAATTCACAAACTCACAAGTCCACTTCTAGTTACAGTTTCTCTCTAGGTTCTAGTCCTATTAGTTGGTCTAGCAAGAAGCAAAAAGCTATTGCTATATCATCCATAGAGGTAGAGTATAGGGGAGTTGTTAATGTAGCTACTGAGGCTATTTGGCTTCAGGGGATTCTTTTTGAGTTTGGCATTCCTATCAGGCAGCCCACCATCATTTATTGTGACAACTAGAGTACCATTCAGATTTGCAAGAATCGGGTTCAACACTGGCAAACCAAGCACATAGAGATTCACATGCATTTCATTTGGGAGCTTATTCATAGTTAGGTCATTGACTTGATATTTTGCCAATCTTCAAAGCAGGTTACAGACATCTTCACCAAAACATTCATCGAGAGCAAGTTCATTCATCTACGAGCTCTTCTTGGGGTGCGGTCTACATTTGCAGCAACATCATCTTCAGGGGGAGCCTTCTAGTCTCTTTATTTCTTTTATGTCTCTCTTTTGGGGGCAAGTTTTTTCCTATGGGTTTTATCCTTTTCTCTATCTTATGAGAGATTACATTTGTACATGGGTACCTCATCAGGCCAAGTTGTCAAGACCCATTTTATATTTCCACACTGCCCACCTAAGCTACACTTATGGGGGGTATTAGTGTAGGTTTTTATTTTTCCCTATTATTTAATTAGGAAAATTATATTTGTGCATACTTGGAGTTTTCCTACATTAGTGGGATAGGCTAGCTTATGTGGAGATGTGTGTCATAGATGTGTCATAGGTGTCATAAGAATGTCATAAGTAACTCCTTTCACTGGCTATTCTAGGTATGGGAGTTACTTCTCTATTCTTAGCACCTTGTCACCACCTTTCATGGAGGAGTTACAGTCTATTCTTGGGGTGCCTTGACCACCTTTTGTGGAAGAGTTACTTACGTGCTCCCCTATATGTATTCTTCACTTTGGTCATCTCATGTTAATCAGATATTGGTTTTTATCCTATTTGTCTTGTGCAATTTATCTTCTTGTATAATTTCAAATTGCTTTAGCATCTATGTGATGTGTACCAGCTTCATCTCGTGTGATCACGTCTCCATTGCATTCATATTATCTGAATTATGGCAACAACTCTGATAACATGAAATTACCTATAGGGGTGAAGCTCATGAAGTTGTGTGATGTTAGATATGCATAGAGAGAGCACACTATGAATTATGAATATGCAATTAAAACATAAAGTATATCAATTATTATGAGATATGTTATATCTAAAATAAGAATGTATATGACCTAATGAAGAGGAAGAGAAAACAATTAATACACCTCATTGGGTATGTGAACTAATATAAAACCTATTGTGATGCTGCAATGTGCTAGATGATGTTGAGTGTGTGTTGAATCAATATTAATATCATGAACAGAGTTGAGTGGTCAATTCCTTAAAAAGTGGCTTAATAATTGAAAGGTTAGACCTTTGACTCCATCATCACCAACTATGTGAATTTAATGAATCATGCATGTGTTAATCGATGTTTGGACTCTGTGTTCAATCCTTCTAATTAGGTGGCTCAAGAATAAAAGGTTAGTTAGACATTTGGCTCCATTATTGCCCCATTAAGTGAAGCAATGAAGTAATAATAGTATAAAATATATGTCATATGAGATGGATTGTGGAGCCCATGGATGTGCTATAAATCTAACAATGTGGCATGGATAGCCTGAATGTGTGTTAAAAACTAGGCCACTCTTGGCCATTTTGAAAGATGGAGGTTAGGCTTGTATGAAAGCCTCTCTAAAATAGATAAAAAAATGCTTATGTAAAAGCCAACTTGGGAACTCAATTACTCAAAAAACTAAACTTGTATAAAATTTTAACTTGAATGTGATGCTAACCACTTATAGATGGAGTAAGGCATGCAATTTCTAAGAATGCCTGGAATAAAACCAAACTCAAAAAAAAAAAAAAAAAAGATCAATGTGCCATGCATATTACCCTTAATCACTAATGTCTAGAACATGTATTTTGATCTTGAAGTTATGCCAACTACCTAATCTAAACTAAAAGTGAGAACCATCATGTTGCACATGATAACCCATTATATTTGAGAAAATTGTACTAAAAATGTTGAATTTGACTGATCTAGATGTGTAAAAATTATCCTTATACTAAAATTTTTGCCTATTTCTAGAAACCGTGAGTGTTTTCCTACTTGGATAAGAGTGCCAAAATGTAGACACCCCTATGTTTTTCACTATTGTCCATTTTCAATGCTATTATTTGCTATGAAAATTGACTATTAGTATAAAATTGTCACTATTTTTCTACTCTAGTTTGACCGGTTTAACCTCTAGATTCTATACTAAGTGTTATAAATGATGTTATTTCAACTATTAGTAGGAATGATCTCTATGGAAAACCCTTTTTTGATACCCCCTCTTTTGAGGGTAGGAATGATGAACCTGCAATGATTTCCCTCATAAGAAAAGAGTCCTACAATTTTGTTAAATTGTATAGATGCAAGATATAGCATTGAATATTTGATATGATATTTCAAGATATAGCAATATTTGAATTGATAGATTGTTAGATAAATAGGGGTATGCCTAGATAGATATAATAATGTAAGATCATGCATAAAGTACTAGACTAGACTGGTAATATTAGATATTAGTTGTTAGTTATTAGTTTGTTAGTAAGCATGGAGGGATGAAGCATGATGTCCATCATGGCATCTAAGAAGAAAGATAAATGCATGAATATAATCAATGAATTGCACATAGTGAGGAGCAAACAAGTATACGAATCAAGAAGCAAGAAGTATACAAGGGTGGCCAAGGGGCCATGTAAATAAGGGACATGGACACATGTCACTCAAACTAGAAGATAAGCATGGAAGGCATGTTCAAATGCCACATACACATACAAGTGAAAGAAGCAAATTTGGCATAAGGGCCACAAACACATGAAAGAGTACAAACAAAGGACATTTTTAGATGTCCTAAGGTACACACATGAATAGAAATAAATGATATTGGCATATGTCCTAAAAATAAATAGAAGACAAGCAGGAATTGGAAAGTGAAATCACACAAGCTATATTAAGGAAGGAATAAAAGTAAAAGTAAGAACTAGAAGATACAAACACATATAACTAATCAAAGAAAATTTTAAAGTATGCAAAACTTGTGTATTGCAAGACTAGATATATGCTAAGAAATGCATAAGTGTTAGGTACGAGTGAAATGTCGATATAGTAATATGTATAATCTAGTAAGGAATGTACATCAGTGTGATAAATCAGAGTGTGTAGTATAGGAATGACATAACCTAGATGATGTAGTCATGTAGAAGATGCCCCTATCTCAAATGTAGAAGTAGGAATGCCCCATCAACGGGTAGAATGAAGCAATTAAATAGCTATATGTCACTAAACACACTCAAAGAAGATCAAGTAAAGCATGGTAATGTAGATAAATCAACATACAATAGCATGAAAAAGAAAATGTAAGTCCTAGCATAATAGTAGTAATGTAAACATGGATGATGCATATAATAAAAAAATGTTTTTGGTGTTTTTGCAATTTTTTGAATGTTTTTTGTATTTTGATGTGTTATATTATTTTTGTATCTTTGAAAATATTTGAAAAATTACAATCAAGGAGATAATATGTACAATCAATGCTGGAAAAAAATTACATACAAGTATATACATCATAATATAAAAGACTAGGCTGGTGGTGGAAAGGGATCTAAAGATGGCACTTATGGGGGGGTGAAAATGGAGGAAAGGATCTCAACCATCATCAAATGCATCAAGATCACAATCATAAGTAACAACATATGCAATAAATGTCATGTTCATGATGTCATCATATCAAAGACAAACTCAGGGTTGCTCTAGTGGTGGACATTTTGATTTTGCTCTTGGATGTTTAGCCCTACTGGTAAGTGACTTCAATGGAAATGGTGGAGCTGGTGCTACTAGTGGTGCTATAATTTGAATAATACCTCAATCTTGTAGTTTATTTAATGTAAGTTTGTGCATGAGTTTTTATCATGGCCTATAATCCTATGAAAGGTACATAATGGGTGACCATCTTGATGTGACAATCTATTGATAGATCTATGTCATACTATAGGTAATGTGATCAATCCACAATCAAGTAATATCTATAACATAAACTATGGTTGATGTTGTGTGCTGCCTACCTAAATTTGAATAACTGGCTCTATATCCATAGAGATAACCATGTGAATTGTATGTGGAAATGATCCAAAACATAGAAGTTTTGGTTGAAAGATATTTCAAGAACACAAAAATAACATAGTAACAATGATTTCTCTAAGAAGAGATGTTTTATTACTCATAAGATTTTAAATACAAACATATGATTATCTCTAGGAAAAGATGTATGATTTCCTTCTCAGATTACATCTACATTTATACATACTTTTAAGGTAGGAGGAGGATGTGGAAGGTCACCAATCTTGAGGGAGATGAAGTGGTTCAACTTCTATGATTTATAACAATACAAAATTTGAGAAATTACTATTTTTAGTAATTTACTCTTTTTCGATAACACTATTAAAATTAAAATTTAGGGCACTTCATTGGGTTTTTGGGCGTCAAAATCCATTGAGCATAGCTCTATTTCATTTCATCACCTTCTCCTCATTTTTGGCTTCCAACAGTTCAAACAGGGAGTCAATCGAAGCTATGGTACAAAAGTTATGGCTCTCAAAAGTTCTACCACCAATTGGAGTAGGACCATCACCTAAATTATCACTTGAAGTATTGCTCAGATCATTCTTCCATCCTTGAGAAGTAATGGTCCCCATTGCATCAATATTAATCATCAAGTGTGGCAGTTGTGTCTTTATTTGATTCTCTATGATCCACTCACCTTGGTGGCTAAACTTGCCCCTTTTGACCACTAGATAAAGATAAATATAGTGCCCTCTTGTTATCTTCATCCAGGAGTCCACAATCTGATCTTGCTCTACTAGAGCAAAACTCTATGGATCAAGATCATCAATGTCTAGTTATTTTGATACAACTGAAGTGTCTAATAGAGGTGGATGATATGGTTTGAGGAGTTCCACATTGAATATTGGATGTAGACCAAGGTAGGCTAGTATGTTCAACTCAAAAGCATTTTCTCCAACTTGTCTGATGATGGTGTAGAGACCATATCATATAGGCTGAATTGTTTTGTGTAGGCTTGTGAGTGATTCCTTTTGAATCCACAACCAAACCTTGTCACCTACATTAAAATGGTGTGCTACCCTATGTTTTTTATGGTGTTGTTTATACTTTTGATTAATATTTTCCAAGATGTCATGAACCTATTGTTGGATGTGTTGGATTTTTTTAATGAACTTTATTGCTTTTGCTACCTCAAATCTCCCATGAGGTGTATATTCCATGGTGGAGAATTTAATGGCTACATCTATTGGTGCCATGGGTTGGAACATGAATCATAATTGGAATGGACTATTCTTGGTGGAGTTGTGTAGGGCCTAATTATATCCATGTTGTATGAAAAGAAGCCCCTCATCCCATGTATGTGGATGTTTAGAGTGATACATTTGAAGCATGTGGACAATCAAGTAGTTCACCACTTCTATCTGGCTATTAATCTTTGGATTGAAGGCTGTGGACTTCATCATCTTGGTATCCATCATTTTCCATAGAGTGGACTAGAAGATACTTAGGAACCTGATATCTCAGTCTAAAACAATGGACATGGGGAGACCAAAATGGAGCCATACATGACTAAAATATAGTTGAGTAGTTTCCTCAGTAGACATAGTTTTATTACAAGAAACCATGATAGACATTTTTGAAAAATGATCAATTACACCAAAAATACAATCCTTGCCATGTTTTAAAGTGGACAAACCTAAGATAAAATCTATTGAGATAGATTCCTAAGGCTTGGTTAGTTTTAAAAATGGTATGTACAATCCTTGATTCTTATTTGTTGGGTTGGCTATCGCATAAGGGGTGAAATATTTGAGGTACCTTTCCACATCCTTCCACATATGGAGCTAGTAGAAGTGATTTTGAAAAACTATCAATGTCTTCTTTACACCAAAGTGCCCAACTATCCTAATGAAATGTCCTTCTTATATCATCTACTATTACTCTATAGTTATAAAATAGATGTGCCCCATGTGACAGAAGACATTATATTGAAAATATAAATAAAATATATGTTTACCTTCTTGAAGTGCTTAATATGTATCAGCAAAGGGAGGATCTGCTTCATAGAGAGCACCCTAAGTGGCAGTCTCATGTCTGCATAGATCAAGAATTATTATGAGTGTAGAAATTGGTGGGTGGCTTAGATAATTTGTAGCTATATTTAAAATCCCCTTTTTGTGTTTGATTATTAGATGGAATTTCTATAGATATGTCACCCACTTTTGGTGCCCCTCATTTCATAGTTTGCTTTACATCTGGATGAATTTCAATGGTTTGGGGTTAGTGTGCATGACCATCTCTTTCTCCAAGATATAATGTTTTCATTGTTTACAAGCTTGCACAATGGAATAAAGTTCCTTATTTTATGTTGTTTATTTATCGACTGTATCATTGAAAGTTTCATTATTATATGCAATAGGATGGCCATGTTGCATGATGACAGCTCTCATGGAATTTTTATATGCATCTATCAACTCAAAAGGTTGATGCAAGTCTGGTAAGTCAAGAACAGGAGCTGAACAGAGTCTATTCTTCAAATTCTCAAATGCTCTTTGTTGTATTTTTCCCCACTAAAATGAAGCTTTAGCTCCTCCTTTAGTCACTTGGTTTAGTGGCCTAGTAACATGTGAGAATCCAAGAACAAACTTATAATATAAATTTTTAAGACCCAAGAAGGTATGAATTTTTATGAGGGTCCTTGGTGTAGGCCATTCTTGAATAACCCAAATCTTCTTTAAGTCAACATGGACCCCTTCCTCATTCACAACGTACCTCAAGTACTAAATTATTTTCATCCTAAATGTGCACTTGTCAAGATTTACATACAACTTATGCTCTCAAAGAGTTTGAAGTAACTTATGGACATGTTGCAGATGTTCCTCCCATGTTATACTATAGATTTGTATGTCATCTAGGTAGACAACCATGAATGAGTTGGTTAAGGGTCGTAGGATGTCATCCATCATCCTCATAAAGGTTGCAAGTGTGTTAGTCAAACCAAAAGGCATAACCAACCATTCAAAGATCCCCTCCTTGGATTTGAATGTAGTCTTCAAATAACCAACCAAACATTAGTGGGATCAATAGGAATTTGGTGATAGCTAGATTTGAGATCAATTTTAGTGAATAACTTCCCACTGTGAAGTTGGTTCAATAGGTCATCAATCTTTGGGAGGGGGTATCAATTCTTCATAGTGATTTTATTTAGGGCTTGATAGACAATGCAAAGCCTCCATATTCCATCCTTATTTGGTGCTAGGATAATTGGGCTTCCACAGGGCAAAGAGCTTGGCCTGATGTGACCCTTTTGGATTAATTCTTAAATATACCTTTTTATCTCATCATTTTCCAAAACTAACCTATGATACATAGGACTGTTAGGCAAAGGTGATCCTAGAATCAAATTGATAGAATTTTTACCTAGAAATGAAGTGGATTTCTCATGGGTGACTTGAATAAGTCATCATATTCTCCCATGATTTGACCTATTTACTTATGTTGTTGTGTTGATTATGTAGTCAAGACTACAACATTGGCCTTCTTGAATCTCTATGGCTTGACCACCATGAGAATGAATTGATTTGTTTTTTCCACCAATCTCTTACATTGCTTGGCACTAATCAAGGAGACATATGTGGGAGGTGGTACCTCTAGTACCCTATAGCACTGAATTTTAGGAGTGAGGGTGATTCTTTGAGTTTATGATTCATAGATGCCATGTCGATCATACATGAATGGTTGACCAAGGATTACATCACAAACATTTAGATTGACCACATCACATGACCTAATCTTGGAAAGGTTTTATTACATATGAAAGAATACACTGGTAGGTGACATAGAGGTCTCTCCCTGGGCTCAACCATCTAATACTATATGGATTTGGGTGAGGCTTCATGGATAGATTTATACTTTTCATAACTTTATTAGAGATTAAATTCTTTTGCCTTCCACTATCAAGAATGAAATGTAGAGGCTTACCTTTCACCTACAACTTAGAGTAAAACAACCTTTCGTTGTCATCTAGCCTTTCCTCATGGGTCTATGATGAAGTAATGACGGTATCAGGCTCATCATCTATAATATCTTCTTCATCCTCTTTGACTGCAATGTGTGCATGAGGTAGAGTAGTTCATGTTGAGTATTATAACTTAGAAAGCAGGGACTTGATGGCTCGACATTCTTTTTTAGAGTGAGTTCCATTATTGTGGTAATCACATCATTTCCCAATCTTTCCTTTTTGGGGTTTCTTATCTTGTAAATCCTTTTGCTTCTAATTTTGGCCTCATTTTTGACCTTCTTTGTCACTTTTCCATTCCAAAGGCTGACTCTTCATATTCTGTCTTCCATGCTTCTACTCAATCTTCATCACAAACTTGTATGCCTCACTAAGGGTTTCCAAATTGAAGAGTTCCATTTCTCCCCATATGTACCATTATAGTCCACCATGATATTTGAGAGTCTTATGTTTATCACTTTCTTGGATTCCCAATCTCGTAGATAGAGAATGAAAAATATCAGTGTAATCTTGAATAGACTATTCCTTACCTTGGTGAAGTTGTTGCCATTGTATGTACAAATCATCATATGCTTTAATGGAGTAGTATTATTCCTTTACAACTTTCATAAAATCATCTCAAGTAGGTTCCACCTCAAGACCAATATCATCCATACTGAACCTCTTCTTGGATACTTCTCACCAATTTTTGATGAGTAATGATGCTTTTAAAAGAGTAAAAGTGATCTTCTCTCCATCGATGAATTTATTTATAGATAAGTAGGAAGACAATTGATCTAACTAATTTTATACTAAATTAGCATTAATTTTGCCTTCAAATATAGGGATATCAAAATTTACCTAGACCTTGAAGGGTGCCAAGGCACTAAAAGGATGTTCCATGGATGATGAGTTAGGGAGTATAGATGAGGAGCTATAATTTCTCATCAAGATTTGTTGGAGAATTTGGGTGAAATGTTGCAACATGTGTGCTTAATACCATTAGAGGGATTCATTCACCATTTATTTGAAGGAATCAGATGTCTCGATGCCATCTTCCATTTGAGGTCATTTGGAGTGAATAGGTGGATAGTTTTTGAGCTCTGTTGTTTTCCACCCAAGCTTCTTGTAGCCTAACCTCATCCTTAGGATCATACACTCTTAAGACAAACTGATCTGATATCACTGATCTAAAACCTATAAGTTTTGGTTGAGATATATTTCAAGAACATGAAAATACCATAGTAATAATGATTTCTCTAAGAAGAGATGTTTTATTACTCATAACATTGCAAATACAAATATATGCTTATCTCTGGGAAGAGATGTCTAATTTCCTTCTTGGATTACATCTACATTTATACATACTTTGAAGGAAGGAGGAGGATGTGGAAGGTCACCAATCTTGAGGGAGATGAAGTGGTTTGACTTCCACAATTTACAACAATACAAAATTCTAGAAATTACTATTTTTAAAAACTTACTATTTTTAGACAACACTATTAAAATTGAAATTTAGGTTACTTCATTATCTTTTTTGGAGTCAAACCCCATTGATCATAGCTCTATTCCATTTCATCACATTCTCCTCATTCTTAGCTTCCAATGGTTAAAATAGGGAGTCAATCGGAGCTATGGTGCAAAAGTTATGGCTCTCAAAAGTTATGCCACCAATTGGGGTAGGACCATCACCAAAATTGTCACCTGAAGTGTTGCCTAGATAATTTATCCCTCTTTGAGAAGCAATGTTCCCCATTGCAACAATATTCATCATCAATTTTAGTAGTTGTGTCTTGATTTGATTCTCTGTGAGTCACTCACCTTGGTGGCTAAGCTTGCCCCTTTTGACCACCTAGTAAAGAGGAATAGAGTGCCCTCTTGTTGTCTTCATCTAGGTGTCCAAAATTTGATCTTCTTCTACTAGAGATAAATTTTATGGATCAAGCTCATCAATGTCTAGTTGTTCTTCTATAACTAAAGTGTCTAATATAGGTGGATGATATGGTTTGAGGAGATTCACATTGAATATTAGATGCAGACCAAGGTAGGCTGGCAAGCTCAACTCAAAATCATTTTATCCAACTTATCTGATGATGGTGTGGGGACAATATCATAGAGGCTAAATTTTTATGTGTGGGCCTATGAGTTGTTCCTTTTGAATTCACAACCAAACCTTTTCACCTATAGTAAAATGGTGTACCACCCTATGTTTGTCATGGCATTGCTTTACTTCTAATTCATCTTTTCCAAGATGTCATGAACTTGTTATTAGATTTGTTGGATTTGTTCAATGAACTTTGTTTCTTTTACTACCTTAGATCTCCCATGAAGTGTATATTCTATGGTGGATAGTTAAATTTCTACATCTATTGGTGTCATGGGTTAGAACCTAAAGCATACATAGAATGGATTGTGCTTGGTGGAGCTATGTAGGGCTTGATTATATCCATGTTGTATGAAAATTAGCACCTCATTCCATGTGCATGGATATTTAGAGTGATACATATAAATTATGTGGATAATTAAGTGGTTCACCACTTCTATCTAACCATTAGCCTATGGATGGAAGGTTGACTTTATCAACTTGGTATCCATCATTTTCCATAGAGTAGACCAAAAGATACTCAGGAACTTTCTATCTCTATCTAAAACAATGGACTTGGGGAGACCAAAATGGAGCCATACATGACTAAAATATAGTTGAGCAGTTTCCTCAATAAACATAGTTTTATTACAAGCAATCATGATAGCCACCTTTGAAAAATGATCAATTATAACAAAACTATAGTCCTTGCCATGTTTTGAAGTGGGAAAACCTAAGAGAAAATCCATTGAGATAGATTCTCAAGGCTTGGTTGGTTCTAAAAATGGTGTGTACAATCCTTGCTTTTCATTTGTTGGCTTGGCTATTGCACATGGGATGCAATATTTGAGGTACCTTTCCACATCCTTCCACTTATGAGGTCAATAAAATTTCTTTTGAAGAACTACCAATGTCTTCTCTACACCAAAGTGCCCAACTATCCCACTAAAATTTGCTTTCCATATCATCTTTTGTTACTCTAAAGCTATAACACAGACATGCCCCATATGATAGAGGACATTATATTGCAAATAAAAATCAAATACATGTTTACCTTCTTGAAGTTCCTAATATGTATTAGCAAAGGTAGGGTCTGCTTCATATAGAGCACCCTAGGTGGCAATATGGTGTCTGCAAAGATCAAGAACTTTTGTGAGTGTAAAAATGGGTGGGTGGCTTAAATAATCTACAATTGTATTTAAACACCCATTTTTATGTTTGATTATTAGATGGAATTGTTGTAGATATGTGGCCCACTTTTGGTGCCTCTCATTTTGTAGTTTGCTTTACATCTAGATGTTTTCTAATGGTTTATGGTTAGTGTGGATGACCATCTCTTTCCACAAGATGTAGTGTTTCTATTGTTTACAAGCTTGAAAAATAGAATAGATATCCTTTTCATATGTTAGGTATTTATTTATTGTATCATTGAAAGTTTCACTATGATATGCAATAGGATGGCCATGTTTTATGATGACATCTCCCATGGCATATTTAAATGCATCTGTCATCAACTCAAAATGTTGATGCAAGTATGGAAAGGCAAGAATAGGAGTTGAACAGAGTTTATTCTTTAAATTATCAAATACTCTTTGTTGTATTTCACTCCACTAAAATGCAACTTTAGCTCCTCCTTTAGTCACTTGGTTTAGTGGCCAAGCAACATGTGAAAATATAAGAACAAATCTATGATAGAAATTTCCAAGACCCAAGAAGCTATGAAGTTCTATGAGGGTCCTTAGTGTAGGTCATTCTTAAATAACTCAAATCTTATCTAGATCAACATGGACCCCTTCTTCATTTAAAATATACCCTAGGTACTAAAATGTTTTCATCCAGAATATGCACTTGTCAAGATTTGCATACAGCTTATTCTCCCAAAGAGTTTGAAACACCTTATAAATATGTTGCAGATGTTCCTCCCATATTATGTTCTAGATGAGTATGTCATCTAGGTAGACAACCATGGATGAGTTAGTGAAGGGTCACAGGATGTCATCCATCATCCTCATGAAGTTTTTAGGTGCGTTAGTCAAACCAAAAGGCATAACTAACCATTCAAAGAGCCCCTCCTTAAATTTGAATGTAGTTTTCTAAACATCAATGGGATCGATAGTAATTTGGTGATATCTAGATTTTAGATCAATTTTGGTGAAGAACTTCACACCATGGAGTTGGTCCAATAGGTCATCCATCTTGGGGAGGGGGTAGTGATTCTTCATAGTGATTTTTTTCAGGGCTTGATAGTTAATGAAAATCCTCCATATTCCATCCTTCTTTAGTTCTAGGATAATTGGCCTTCCACAAGGTGAAGAGCTTGTCTTGATGCGACCATTTTGGATCAATTCTTGAATCTACCTTTTTATCTCATCATTCTCTAGAACTGATATATGATACACATGACTATTAGGCAAAGATGATCCTAGAATCAAATTGATAGAATGTTTTCCCTAGTAGTGAAGTGGAACTCCCATGGATGAGCTGAATAAGTCATCATATTCTCCCATGATTTGACCCATCTATTTCTATTGTTGTGTTGATTGTGTAGTCAGGATTGCAACATCAACCTTCTTGACTGTTTGTGGCTTGACCACTATGAGAACAAATTGCTTTGTCTTCTCCACCAGTATTTTACATTGTTTGGCACTAATCAGGGAAACAGTTGTGGGAGGTGGTACCTCTAGTACCTTGTATCACTATGTTCCAAGAGTGAGGGTGATTCTTTGGGTTCATTATTCATAGATGCCATGTCAATCATACATGAATGGTTAACCAAGGAGTACACCACAAACATCCAGATTGACCACATCACACAAGACCTCATCTTGGAAAGGTTTTATTGCATATAAAAGAAGACACTGGTGGGTGACATGGAGGTCTCTCCCTGGGCTCAACCATCCAATACTATATGGCTTTGGGTGAGGCTTCATGGATAGATTTATACTTTTCATAACTTTATTAGATATTAAATTATTTTAACTTCCACTATCAAGAATGAAATGCAAAGGCTTACCTTTCACCTATAACTTAGAGTGAAATAACCTTTCTTTATCATCTAGCCTTTCCTCATGGGTTTATGATGAAGCAACGATGGTATCAGGCTCAGCATCTATAATTTCTTCTTTATCCTCTTTGGCTGCAAGGTGTGTGTGAGGTAGAGTATTAGATGTCAAGTATTGTGAATCAAAAATTAGGGACTTGATGACTCAATATTCTTCTTTGGAGTGAGTTCTAGTTTTGTGGTAACCACACCATTTCCCAGTCTTCCCTTTTTAGGGTTTCTTATCTTTGCACTCCTTTTATTTCTAATTTTGGCTTCATGTTTGACTTTCTTTGTCACTTTTCCATCTTAAAGGCTGACTCTTTATATTCTTTCTTCTATTCTTCTATTCAATATTCACCATGAACTTGTATGCCTCACAGAGGGTTTCCAAATTGAAGAGTTTTATTTTCCCTCATATGTACCATTATAGTCCACCATGATATTTGAGAGTCTTGTGTTTTTTACTTTCTTGGATGCCCAATCTCATAGACAGAGAATGAAAAATATCATTGTAATCTTAAATAGACTATTCCTTACCTTGGTGAAGTTGTTGCCACTGTATTTACATATCATCATATGCCCTAATGGGGTAGTATTCTTCCTTTACAACTTCCACGAAATCATGCCAAATAGGTTCTACCTTAAGCCAAATGTCATCCATACTGAACCTCTTCTTGTATACTTTCCACCAATTTTTTATGGGAAATGATGCTTTAAAAAGATCAAAGTGATCTCTCCATCGATGAATTTATTTACATAAAAGTAAGAAGATAATTGATCCAACTAATTTTATTCTGCACCATCATTGATTTTGCCTTCAAATGTAGGTATATCAAAATTTACCTAAATGTTGAAGAGTATTAGGGACTAAAATGATGTTCCTTGGATGAGGAGCCAAGGAATGTAGATGAGGAGATAAAATTTCTCATCAAGATTTGTTGGATAATTTGGGTGAAATGTTGCAACATCTATGTTTGCTATCATTAGAGGGATTCATTCACTATTTCCTTGAAGGGATTGGATGTCTTTATGCCATTTGTCATTTGATGTAATTTGGAGCAAATAGGTAGATAGTTTGTGAGCTTTGTTGTTTTCCACCCAAGCTTCTTATAGCTTGATCTCATCCTTGAGGTCATACACTATCAATAAAAACCACTCTAATACCATTGATCCAAAACTTAGAAGTTTTGGATGAAATATATTTCAAGAACATGAAAATAACACAAGTAACAATGATTTTTTTGAGAATAGATATTTTATTACTCATAAGATTATAAATATAAACATATGCTTATCTCTGAGAAGAGATATTTGATTTCCTTTTCAAGTTAAATCTACATTTATACATACTTTGAAGGCAGGAGGAGGATTTGGAAGGTCACCAATATCAAGGGAGATGAAGTGGTTTGACTTCCATGATTTAAAATAATATAGAATTCAAGAAATTACTATTTTTAAAAACTTATTATTTTTAGATAGCACTATTAAAATTGAAATTTAGGTCACTTCTATTAGGTTTTCAAGGGTCAAAACAAATTTATCATAGATCTATATTATTTCATCACATTCTCCCCATTCATTTCTTTCTAATGGTTCAAATGAGGAGTCAATTAGAGCTATGGTGCATAAGTTATGGCTCTCAAAAGTTCCACCACTAATTAGAGTAGGACTGTCACCCAAATTATCACATAAAGTGTTGCCTGAATCATTCCTCCCTCTTTGAGAAGCAATAGTCCCTATTATATCAAGATTCATCATCAAGTGTGGCAATTGTGTCTTTCTTTGATTCTCTATGAGCCATTCACCTTGATGGCTAAGCTTGCCCTTTTTGACCACCCAGTAAAGAGTAATAGAGGGCCATCTTGTTATTTTCATCCAGGTGTCCACAATCTGATCTTCATCTATTAGAGAAAATATCTATAGATTAAACTCATCAATGTCTATTTGTTCTAATATAACTAAATTTTCCAATAAAGGTGGATGATATGGTTTGAGGAGCTCTACGTTGAATATTAGATGTAGACCAAGGTAGGTTGGCAGGTTCAACTCAAAAGCATTTTCTCCAACTTGTCTGATGATGGTGTAGGGACCATATCGTAGAGGAAAAAAAATTGTGGGCCTATGAGTCATTATTTTTGAATCCAAAACCAAACCTTATCACCTATAGCAAAATGGTGTGCCACCCTATGTTTATCATGGTGTTGTTTATACTTCTGATTCATGTTTTTCAAGATGTCATGAACCTGTTGTTGGATGTGTCAGATTTGTTTAATGAAATTTGTTTCATTTAATACCTTAGATATATCATGAGGTGTATATTCCATGGTGGAGAATGGAATGGATGCATCTATAGGTACTAGAGGTTAGAACCCAAAGCATACTTGGAATGGATTATGCTTGGTGAGTTGTGCAGGACCTGATTATATCCATGTTATATGAAAAGAAGCCTCTCATCCCATGTTATTCCCTTAACCATTGGTGTGTCTATGGATATATGTGGCCATCTTGTGGCTTACATACTTCTTTTATTTACTTGTTACATTTCTTTATGTTCTTAGATAGGTCAGCCTATGGAATAACCTTAGCTAAGTATACTATATATAGCAAGTAGTGGTTAGTATTTGATCATCATGTGAAGTATTCTACTATTAGTGCATTTTTGTGGAGGTTTCCCCCTTGAAGTGGCTTTGCTATATTATCTAGTATTTTATTCTACTATTAATTATCGCTATGTAATCTCTCATATTTTCGTATTCTAAGCAATATAAAATCATTATGTGTGAATATCTAAGTAATTTTATTACAAGTGGTATCAGAGCTTCGATTTGGGCAAGTTTCCTATGGTGTGTTTTTGGATTTGGTGAGGTGTGGCTTCTAGGAGTAGTGAAAATGAAAAAACATAACTTACAATCCAAGAAGAAATATTTTTTTCCGTTAGCATAGTATTGCTTGAAATGCTTTTTTTTTAAATATATTTTTAAAAAAGTCAATAAAAAAAATTTCCCCTTGCACACTTGTAGTCATTGAATTCATCTCAATGAGATGATCACAATGGTATATTATATCAGTGCACTTTTTTTATACTAAAATTTTTACTCTAGTGCGTAAAGGTAATCATTGGATTCATCTTGACAAGGTGATCACAATGGTACCATTTCTTGGTACACTTTTTTGGGGGGGGCAAAACCCTCTTAGGGTATGTTTATGGTAGGTCCTTCAACTTGGAGAAGAAAAGGGGCACCAAAAAATCCTAAGACTCCTTCTACCAATGACATGGAATCTAGAACTTTAGATCCAACAATGTTTTAGCTTTAAGTGGACATAAAAAACTTGGTGAGGTATAATGACTTTATTGCAATCCAAGCTAATGTTTCAAGGATTCATGGAGAGATTAATGGAGTTCACAGTGAATTTTAGTATATCACTACATAATTGGCTGCCCTCACATCTCAATTTCAGCCTAATAACCCTCCACTTTAGCATTCAAATCCTCCTCTCAACAACTCTCATGCTGGTATGAAACTAATGTTGCCAAAAGTAGATATGTGTAAGTTTGATGGTAAGGAACCTCTCACTTGGATTAACTAAATTGAGAATTTATTTGAGATACATCAAACCTCTTATTCTCAGAGGGTGATGGTGGTAGCCTTGTATATGGAACCTGAGCATTTCATTTGGTATCACTAGTTATGTGCTCAAAAGAAAAATAATGGTGCTCCTATTACATGGACTATTTTTATTGAGGACTTGATACCTTATTATCAGAATAATGTCTCTAAGAACTATTTCAGCTAATTAGCTAAGTTGTGGCAAACAGGACCTGTGAAGGATTATATTCATCAATTTTAGAATCTCTCTTTATAGTTAGAAAATATTATTAGGAGAAATTTGATAGATCTATTTTTTGGTGGCCTCAAAGATGGCATCCAATATGAGGTTCTAACATTTGGCCCAACATCTATATCAAAAGTTATCCCTAAGGCATGCATGATAGAAGAGAAAGAGATGATCAAAAGGAAAACTTTCACTATTGGTCTTGATCATAACTTTCTAGCACCATCATTTCCACAACCCACCAGATTAACATAATGACAAATTGAGGAGAAGCAAGCCAAAGGGTTGTGTTATGGTTGTGATATAAAATGGAGCAAATACCATCTTTGTGCTGAAAAGAAGCTATTTTACATTGAAGGTGCCAATGATGATGAAGATGATGTAGAAGTACATGATACGAAGGTAGAAGTTTATAAGGAGGAATCTAAAGACTCTCAACCTACTATTTCATGTCATGCCCTGTTAGGTATTAGTACTCCCCAAACTCTTAAGGTGATGAGTTTCCTTAAGAAATATAAGGTCACTATTTTGATTGATTTTGGGAGCACACACAACTTCATCCACAGTAAGTTGGCTGCTCATTTGAACTATTTCATTTATCTAGCTCTAGAATTTTAGGTTATGATTGCAGATGGTGGTACTATCAGTTGTTGAAGAAAATGTCATAGTATTAAGTTGGCCATGGGAGACTACTTATTGGATTCTTTTATGTTTTCTATTTTAATGGGTGGAGTTGATATTATTTAGGGAGTCCAGTGGCTCACCACTTTGGTCACTATTGAGATGATTTTTCAATAATTATTCATGTATTTTCATTATGAAGAAAGGACATTTGAGCTAAGAAGATTAAAGGCTAAATCTTCTCAACTTGTTATCTCCCATCAAATGATAAAGATTCTCCATAAGGGTGTTGAGAGATTTGTAGCTCACTTATTTTTTATGGAAGTATAGCCAACTTAGCCATCTCAACCTCTTGATCTATAACAAATAATTGATGCTCATTCCATTATTTTTAGAGACATGCCAAAATTACTTCCACCTAGTTGCATGCATGATCATGCTATCACACTTATTCCTAGCAGTACGCTAGCCAACATCAGGCCATATAGGTATCCCTATGCCCAAAAAAAGTGAAATCAAAAAGATGGTACAAGATATGTTGCATGTAGGAATCATTTTCCATAACCAAAGTGAATACTCTTCACCAGTTGTCATGGTGAGAAACAAAGATGACACTTGGAGGATGTACCTTGAATATAAAGAACTCAACAAATACACTATCAAAGATAAGTTTCCAATTTCTATCATTGATGATTTGCTTGATGAATTGAATGGTGCTCTTTATTTTACCAAGTTAGATACATGTTCTAGGTATCATCAAATTAGGATCCATGATGAAGACATATCCAAAACCACTTTTAGGACTCATGAGGGCCATTATGAATTTTTGGTTATCCCTTTTGGCCTAAAAAATACACCATATACTTTTTATATTTTGATGAATACTATTTTTAAGCCATTTTTAAGGAAATGTGTTTTGGTATTCTTTGATGATATCCTCATTTATAGTAAAAATTAGGTAGACCATTTGCAATATGTGAAACAGGTACTCTCCATTTTAGAGTAAAATCAATTGTATGCCAAACCTTCCAAATGTACTTTTGGGGCTGGTGAGGTTGAATATTTGGGTCATTTGGTGTCTTACGAAGGAGTGAAAGTGGATCCTTAAAAAAATCAAGCAATGGTAGACTGGCCAATTCCTAAGACAATCAAGTAACTTTGGAGATTTTTGGGGATTACTGGTTACTATCATAGATTTGTCAAAAATTATGGTATTATTTTAGCCCCACTTACCTCTTTGTTAAAAAAAGACTCTTTTCAGTGGATTGATGCGGCTACTCAAGCATTTGAACAATTGAAATTGGCTATGTGCAATACACCAATATTGGCCACTCCTAATTTTTCTAAGACTTTTGTGGTTGAATGTGATAGATCTGGATATGGTATATGTATTATAATCATGCAAGAAGGTAGACCACTAGCATTTGAAAGTCATAAATTAAAGGTTAAAAATTAGCACAAGCCCATCTATGAGAAGGAAATGATGGTCGTTTTGCATGCAGTCAAACAATGGAGACCTTATTTGATGGGTCGTCACTTTTAGTTAAAAACTAAGCATGATAGTCTTAAATATTTTTTAGAAAAAGATTATCATCTGAAGAAAAACAAAAATGGGTAACTAAGATGCTAGGCTATGATTTTGAAATATTCTATAAAAAAAAGCAAGGATAATATGATGACAGATGCACTATCTAGAAAAGATGAATTAATTGAGGTAGTGTTATGTGCCATAACTATTTTATAGGCAGATTGGCTAGAGAAAGCACGATCAGAATGGGAACATGATAGTACTACTCATGATTTAATTCAAAATCTTTAGCAAGGTTTAGATGGATTTAAAAAATTCACATGAAAAGGTAATGTATTATGGTACAAAAATAGATTGTACCTATGTAATAATTCTCTTCTTAAATAAAAAAATCCTTCAAGAACTTCATGCAACTCCAATTGGGGGTCATTAAGGATTTTTGAAAACCTATCACAAGATTAAGCAGGATTTTTTTTGGGAAGGTCTCAAGGGGGATGTCCAAAAATATGTGGCTGAATGTAGGATCTGTCAACAAAACAAAAGTGAAACCATCAAAACTCTAGGTCTTTTACAGCCTTTATCTATCCATAGCCAATGTTGGGAAGAGGTATCTATGGATTTTATTACAGGGTTACCAAGATCTGATAGTCAATATGTTATCATGGTTGTTGTAGATCATCTCAACAAGTATGCTTATTTTATTTCATTATCTAAGCCATTTATTCCTAGTACAGTAGCTTTTTCTTTTCTCAATACAGTTTAGAAATTGCATGGAACCCCTAAGATCATTATCAATGATAGAAATCCAATTTTTACTAGTAATTTTTGGAATGAGTTATTTACATGTTTAGGCACTCAGTTAGTTCATAGTTCATTCTATCATCCTCAATCTGATGGACAAACTAAGGTAGTCAACAAATGTCTATAAGGATATCTCTGTTGTTGTTGTTTTTTTATAAACAAGATAAATGGGTTCATTGGCTACCACTTGTTGAATGGTGGTATAATAATTTTGTTCATAGCTCTTCCAAAATGTCTCCTTTTGTGGCACTATATAGATACCACCCTCCATCCATAACTTCAACCTTGAAGATCCATCCTAAGGTTTGTGTAGTTAAAGAACATATTCACCATCAACAGGAGGCCGTTATAAGTTTGTGTGAAAATTTAGCTATGGCCCAGAATCACATGAAGCAACAAGCAGATCAACATAAAAGTGAGAGGCATTTTAACATTAGTCATTGGGTCTCTGTTCACTTAAAACTATACAAATAGATGTCATTGAAGCAATAAAAAAAGGATATCACATTGTCCCCTAAGTATTATGGGCCTTATCAGATCTTGCATAAAATTAGTAGTGTGGCCTACAAGTTAGGTTTTCCTTCATCCACTCTCATGCATCCAATATTTCATGTATCATGCCTAAATAAATTAATTAGACATAGAGTTACCATTCAAATACAATTACTAGAATTGGATGAGGAAGGCAGAGTTATTCTTGATCTTGAGGTGATCTTTCACTGGTGTACCAAGTAACTATGTTCTAGAGAAATTACATAATACCTGATCAAATAGAAGAATATACCATGTGAGGATGCCACTTGGAAGGATGAAGCATTTATGCAGTAGCATCCAAAGTTGCCACAACATTGAGGATAACATTGTTTTGAAGGGGAAGGGCTTGTTATGCGCTTAACCATCGGTGTGTCTAGGGATATATGTGGCTAACTTGTGGCTTACATACCTCTTTTATTTACTTGTTACATTTCTCTATGTTCTTAAATAGGTTGACCTATGGAATAACCTTGGATAAGTAGACTATATATAGGAGGTAGTGGTTAGTCTTTAATCATCATGTGAACTATTCTACTATTAGTGCATTGTTGTGGAGGTTGCCTCCTCAAAATGGCCTTTCTATATTATTTAGTATTCTATTCTGCTATAAGTTATCACTATGTAATCTCTCATATTTTCTTATTCTACGTAATATAAAATCATTTTATGCAAATATCTAAGTAATTTCATTACATCCTATGTGTGTGGATGTTTGAAGTGATACATCTGAAGCATGTGGACAATTAGGTAGCTCACCACTTCTATCTAACCATTAGTCTATGGATGGAAGGCCATGGACTTCATCAATTTGGTATCCATCATTTTCCACAAAGTGGACCAGAAGATTCTCAGGAAGCTATGATTTTTTTCTGAAACAATGGACTTAGGGAAACCAAAATGGAGCCATACATGACTAAAATATAGTTGAGCAGTTTCCTCAGCAGACATAGTTTTCTTACAAGCAATTATGATAGCTATTTTTTAAAAATGATCAACTAAAACAAAAATATAGTCCTTGCCATGTTTTGAAGTGGCTAAACTTGAGAAAAAATCCATTGAGATAGATTCCCAAGGCCTGATTAGTTATATAAATGGTGTTTTTCTTACTTCTTATGTGTTGGCTTGGCTATCACACATGGGGTGAAATATTTGAGGTGCCTTTCCACATCCTTCTACATATGGGGCTAGTAGAAATGATTTTGAATAACTGCCAATATCTTATCTATACCAAAGTGCCCAGCTATCCTACTAAAATGTGCTTCCCATATCATCTTCTATTGCTCTACATTTAGAACATAGATGTGCCCCATGTGATAGAGGACATTATCTTACAAATATAAATTAGAGACATGTTTACCTTCTTGAAGTGGCTGATACAAAGGTAAGATTTGCTTCATATAGAACATCCCAAGTGGTAGTCTCATGTCTGCATAGATCAAGAACTATTGTGAGTGCAAAAATTGGTGGGTGTCTCAGATAATCTATAGTTATATTTAAAATCCCCTTTTTATGTTTGATTATCAAATAAAATTATAATAGATATGTGGCCCACTTTTAGTTCATCTCATTTCACAATTTTATCTATGTCTAGATGAATTCTAATGGTCTGTAGACATTATGGATGATCATCTCTTTCCCAAAGATATAGTGTTTCCATTATTTACAAATTTGCACAATGACATAGAGATCCTTATCATATGTCAAGCATTTCTTAACTGTATCATTGAAATTTTCACTATAATATGCTATAGGATGGCCATGTTGCATGATGACAGCTCCCATGGCATATTCAGATGCATCTATCATCAACTTGAAAGGTTGATACAAGTTTGAAAAGGTAAGAACAAGAGCTAAGTAGAGTCTATTCTTCAAATTCTCAAATGCTCTTTTTGTATTTCACCCCACTGAAATATAGTTTTAGATCCTCCTTTAGTCACTTGGTTTAGTGGCCAAGCAACATGTGAGAATCTAAGAAAAAAATTATGATAGAAATTTTCAAAACCTAAGAAGATATGAAGTTCTGTGAGGCTCCTTGGTGTAGGCCATTTTATGAATAACCCAAATCTTCTCTAGATTGACATGGACCCCTTCCTCATTCATAGCATACTCCAAGTACTAAATTTTTTTCATCTCAAATGTGCACTTGTCAATATTTACATACAACTTATGATCTCAAAGAGTTGTAAGCACCTTACGGACATGTTGAAAATGTTCCTCCCATGTTCTATTGTAGATGAGTATGTCATCAAGGTAGACAACCAAAAATGAGTTCGTGAAGGGTCACAAGATGTCATCCATTATCCTCATGAAGGTTTTAAGTGTGTTAGTCAAACCAAAAGGCATAACCAACCATTCAAATAACCCCTCCTTGGATTTGAATGTAGTCTTCTAGACATCAGTGGGATCAATAGGAATTTAGTGATAGCTAGATTTGAGATCAATTTTAGTGAAGAACTTCACACCATAGAGTTGGTCCAGCAGGTCATCAATATTAGGGAAGGGGTACTAATTATTCATAGTGATTTTATTCAGGACTTGATAGTTAATGCAAAGCCTCCATGTTCCATCCTTCTTTGGTGCTAGGATAATTGGGCTTCCACAGGGTGAAGATCTTGACTTGATGTGACCCTTTTGGATCAATTCTTCAATATTCCTTTTTATCTCATCATTCTTTAGAACTAATCTATGATACACAATACTATTAGGTAAAGGTGATCTTAGAATCAAATTGATAGAATGTTTTACTTATTATTGAAGTAAAACTCTGATGGGTGACTTGAATAAGTCATCATATTTTTCCATGATTTGACCCATTTTCTTATGTTATTGTGTTGATTATGTAGTCAAGACTGCAATATCAACCTTCTTAGATCTCTATGGCTTGACCACCACGAGAATGAATTATTTTGTCTTCTCCACCAATCTCTTACATTGTTTGTCACTAATCAGGGAGATAGATGTGGGAGATGGTACCTCTAGTACCCTATAACATTGCATTCCAAGAGTGAGGGTGATTCTTTGGGTTCATGATTCATAAATGCCATGTTGATCATACATGAATGGCTATCTAAGGAGTACATCATAAACATCTAGATTGACCACATCACACAAGACCTCATCTTGGAAAGGTTTTTTTGCATATGAAAGAAGAGACTTGTGGGTGACATGGAGGTCTCTCCCTGGGCTCAACCATCTAATATTATATGGCTTTGGGTAAGGCTTCATGGATAGATTTAGACTTTTCACAACTTTAGCAAAGATTAAATTCGTTTGACTTCCACTATTAAGAATGAAATGTAGAGGCTTTCCTTTTATCCACAACTTATAATGAAATAAGCTTTCCTTATCATCTAGCCTTTCCTCATGGGTCTATGATGAAGTAATGATGATATCAAGCTTAGCATCTACAATCTCTTCTTTTTCCTCTTCAACTTCAGGGTGTGTATGAGGTAGAGCAGTAGATGTTTAGTATTGTGACTCAAAAAGTAGGGACTTGATGGCTCGACATTCTTCTTTAGAGTGAGTTCTAATTTATGGTAATCACATCATTTCCCAGTCTTCCCCTTTTGGGGTTTCTTATCTTAGAACTCCTTTTGCTTTCAATTTTGGCCTCATATTTGACCTTCTTTTTCACTTTTCTATTTTGAAGGATGACTCTCTATATTCTTTCTTCCATGCTTCTACTCAATCTTCACCATAATCTTATATGCCTCATCAAGGGTTTCCAAATTACAGAGTTCCATTTCCTCTCATATATACCATTTTAATCCACCATGATATTTGAGAGTCTTATGTTTTTCACTTTTTTGGATGCCCAATCTCACAGACAAAGAATGAAAAATGTTAGTGTAATTTTGAATAGACTATTCCTCACCTTGGTGAAGTTGTTGTCACTGTATGTATAGATCATCATATGCTCCAATGGGGTACTATTCTTCCTTTACAGCTTCCATGAAATATCTCGAGTAGGTTCCACCTCAAGGCCAATGTCATCCATACTAAACTTTTTCTTGTATACTTCTCACCAATTTTGATGGGAAATGATATTTTCAAAAGGGCAAAAGTGATCTTCTCTCCATCAGTGAATTTATTTATATAAAATTAGAAAGATAATTGATCCAACCAATTTTCTACTACATCATCATTGATTTTTCCTTTAAATGTAGGGATATCAAAATTTACCTAAACTTTGAAGGGTGTCAGGTCATTGAAAGTATGTTCCATGGATGAGGAACCAAGGAGTGCAAATGAGGATGTTAAGCATGAAATATATTGAGAGGGGGGTGAATCAGTATATTATATCACATTTATTTAATCTAATTTATTTTCTTTAACCACTTAATCACACATTCAAGATATGTAATAAAACTAAAACAATAATATACACCACACAGAGAGAGAGAGAGAGAGAGAGAGACTAGATTTTTATGTGGAAGCTCAAAGTGAGAAAAACCATAGAGAATAATCTCAAGTATATCAATGAGCACCAACTCAAGTTATAAAGTTTACAAGCACAAAATTGCAAGAGCACCAACCTCTTTGTTGAGCACCAACACAGCAACTATTTGTGAGCACCAACCCACAAGAGCATCAACCCCTCTTGTGTATAAAACACAACTATCTCTCAATGTTTTTTACTCAACAAATGATAGAACTCTACAATATCTCTTGTTTTTTCTCTCTTTAAAAACAAATACAAACCATGCACTCTCTTTCATATTACAAATGTCTTCTCAAGTATTTATTTATAGCTTTCTAAATGACCTTTGACATTCACCCTTTGTGACCCTTCAATCCTCATAGAAAATGGCACCAAACTTGCATGAACTTTCATATCCTTGCATTTGAAAAGTCATATGGTGACCCTTCATAAGCAAATGTGTCCTTTCATATTTTGTCTTTATCTTGGTGACTTTTCATATTTCTCAAAGTGTCCCTTCATAGAAAAATGTGCCATACCCTCTTTTGCCTTCACATGGTGACTCTTAGAATTCCTCAAGATGACTCTTCATGAGAAAATGCATCCCATTCCTCTTTTGTCTTTACCTCGTGACTCTTTGACTTCTCCATGGGCCCTCTTTTGACTTATATGCAACCAAAAATATATTCATTAATATTAAATAAATATTAACACACATAAGCTAAGATATAAATATTAAAAATACCATTAAATGTAATGGGGCCTTTATCACCAATAATAGACCTTTGACATCAATGACAATATTTTCAACAATCTCCCCCTTTATCATTGATGGCAACATCAAACTAAAACTACCACATCCTAAAACCTACACATACTACCATCTAAAAAACATAAAGTAACTCCCCCTTACTGTAGCAACTTTTACCTATTCTTTGTACCTATTTTACACCTATTTTTGCACTTGTACCTATATTTGTACATATTTTTCTTTCCATTTGACATCAACGGTAAAGGGCCTAACTTGGAGCTAACACTTAGCTCCCCCTCAACTGATGTTGATCCTCAATGGTAGAAAGTAAAAGATTTTACTCCCAACTTCTCTCACAAATACTCAAATGTGTCTTTTGGTAGTGCCTTTGTGAAAATATCTACAATCTACTATGTAGTACTGATACATTCCATCTTAACCTATTAATCTACAACTTTCTCTCTCAAGAAGTGATATCTGATGGAAATATGTTTTTTTCTTTAATGCATCGCTGGATTCTTCAAAATATTAATAGAACTTATGTTTTCACAAAAAATAGAAATAGGTTCATCATATTTTACCTTGATATCTTCCAAATTTTGCTTCATCTAAAGCACTTGAGTAAAACATAATATTGTTGCAGTATATTTTACTTTAGTTGTAGAAAGTGATACCAAATTATACTTTTTACTTAGCCACGATACTAACCTATCACTAAGAAAGAAAGCTCCTTCACTTGTACTCTTTCTGTCATCTAAGTAACCTACCTAATATGAATCTGTATAAGTAACCAAAGTGAAATTTCTATCTGTGAGATACCACAATCCATAATCTAATGTCCCCTTGATATATCTGAATATTCTCTTCACCAACTAAACATGACTATCTTTTAGAGATAATTGATATCTTACAATCATACCTACTACATGTATGATGTCTAGCCTTGATGCTATCAAATATAAAAGACTACCAATCATAGATATATAAAGATTGATCTACAACAGGTGAATATTCATCTTTACTCACCTTATTTCTTATACACATTGGTGTGCCAACTGGTGCATAATCCTCAAAACCAAATTTATTCAACATTTCCTTGGTATATTTACTTTGAGATATGAAAATTTCTTTATCTGACTAAAATATTTACAATCCTAAATAAAATGATAATCCTCCAAGCATAGACATCTCAAATTATTTTTATATATTATCAAAAAAAATCTTTTGTCATCTTTTCAATGTTTTCTCCAAAAATGATGTCATTAATATATACCACAATAATCAACTGATGCTCACCTTCTATTTTGATGTAAAGATTACTATCAACAAATCCTCTCTTGAAACCTTGATCCTAAAGGTACTTATCAAGTCTTGCACACCAAGCTCTAAGAGCTTATTTCAATCTATATAATGATTTCTTCAATCTGCATACATGGCTACTAATATTTGAGAGAATAAATCTCTTAGGCTACTCAATGTAGACCTTTTCTTCTAGATTCCCATTTAAGAAGGTAGATTTGACATTCATTTGAAACACTTTGAAATTTTTAAACACTGCATATGCAAGAGACATTATAATATCCTCATAACCTTGCCACTGGTGAAAAATTTTCTTCAAAATATATTCCCTTAATCTAAGCATATCCTTTACATATTAATCTTGCTTTATTCCTGGTTACTTCTCCATTTTCATTCAACTTATTTCTATAAACCCATTTTATTTATATCACATTATGATCTTTTGGTTTAGGCACTAATTCCCAAGTATCATTCTTTTTTATTTGATTTAATTTTCCATCCATTGCCTTAACCTAGTGCTTATCATGTCTAGCTTCTGAAAAAGTTCTAGGCTGAATTTTAGATAACAAAGAGAAAATACCTTGCTCATATTCACTTACCATCATTCTTCTGGTGTGAATTCCTTAATTTATGTCCTTGATGATGTCACTTTCATTATGATTTCTCTGGACATATTTAGATGGGGTTTTGGTTTCTTTTTTCTCCTTTTTATCTTTATCTAATTCTTCAAAATCTTCCTCTTCAATGATTTTAGGAATGTCTATTGGGTCACTAATTCTTTGTGATCCTTCTTCTTCTATCCTAACATTTATAATTTCAATAATTTTCTTGGTTCTTTTGTTATAACATTTATAAGCTTTACTTTTTCAAGAATAACAAAGAAATATACCTTCATCTGCTTTGGAATTAAACTTACCAAGTTTTTCATCGGTTCTCTTTATGAAGCATTTGCTACCAAAAACTCTAAAATAATCAACTATTGTTAGTTTGTCTTTCTATAACTCATAAGGAGTCTTGTCACTATTGACTCTTAATAATTCTCTATTTTGAATATGCATTGATATAAAAATTGCTTCTCTCCAATATTTATTTGGTATCTTAGATTCATTTAGCATTATCCTCACCATCTCTTGAACTATTATGTTTCTTCATTTAACTACTCCATTTTGTTATAGAGTTTTGGCTGCTGAATAATGTTTCTTTATTCTATGGTCTTCACAAAACTCAATAAAATGATCTAACATTAATTTTTCTCCTTGATCTAATCTTAGACACTTAATCTTCAAATTGGTTTCATTCTCAACTAATGCTTTGAATGCTTTGAAATGTCTGAAAGTTTTTATTTATTTATTTTAAATACTACCCAAGTCATATGTGAAAAATCATAAATAAGTAACATGAAATATTTCTCACCTTGAGTACTTTGAGTTCTCATAGGTCCACATAGATCAGTGTGAACAAGCTCTAACATCTAAGTGGTTGAGTACTCTTTTATTTTGAACCACCTTTTGGCCTACTTCCCATGCTAACAAGGTTCATAAAACATGTCAGATGGATTTGTAATCTTTTAAATATTATTGACTAATTGCTTCTTACTGATGTTGAAAAAAATTCAAAATTTAGGTGTCCCATTCTCCTATGCCATAGCCAAATTTATTCAATCTGACTCAAACAACATCTTTGAACTTTGATGTCTGATAACATATACAAATTATTGCTTGTTCTTTGAGCATATACAACTAACACATCTAAATCTTTTCTCTTAATTTCATAACCTTCTACATAAAACTTTAGTGTGTGTTCCTGATCACACATTTGACTTACACTCAAAATATTATATTTAAGACCTTCTACATAAAAAACATTTTCAGTTTTAGTTCTACCATTATCCAAACTTAGTGTAACTATTTTGACAATTCTAGCAGTAATATTATCTTCAAATTTAACTATGCCACCATTAATCTTCTTCAAGGTTATGAGCTTACTTTTATCTCCTTTCATGTGTCTTGAACATCCACTATCAATGAACCATGTCTTTTCTTCATTTTTTGCATGTAAAACTGTCTATACTAACCTAGATTTTTTAGGTTATTTCTTTTTCCATGAACCTATCTAAACTTTCTTCTTGATGAATGGAGTCTTGAAACTCTGTTCCTTCTTGACTGACTTGAACATGCTTCTACAATACCAGGCTATGTCTGAAGTTGTTTCACTTGTAACATATTATGGCTTCTTCATTAAAGCCTGATAGAGGAGCAAAAGAGTTGTGGCTTCTGCATGACTTTCCTTCTTATTTTTGAAATTGTTAGCCCTTTTCTGACATTCTATTTTCTTATGACCATATCTATTACAATAAAAATAGTAATCAAAAAAATAGGACATATTTGTGTATCTCTAACCTAATTGCTTTTTGTAGCTCTATTCATTCTAGTCTTCTTTGTTTGAGATGTCCTCTGTATTTTTAACTTTTTCCATTTGTATTTCCTCTTTTGTAAGAGCTTAGCATAGTTCATTCCTTGTCTATAAAATTAGTGGCCTCCCCTTTCTCTTTTTCAAATTAGATACCTATCTTATCTGACATTGATCTTTGACTTTCTAATATCTTATTCAACATATTAGTGCTATTCTAAAATTTTAAATCATTGGTTACTCTATCATTGATTGATTTATTTATTTTCTCAAGATCTACTTTTAAATAAGTAATTTCAATAACATATGGTTCACATTATTTACTTACTTTTTGCAACTATGATGTTAAATCTTCTTCATTCTTCTTAGCTTCTTCAAAGTGTGTTTGTAGATCTTTAATTTTTTTCTTTGACTCCTTTTCATTTTTCTCGATTTGGAGCTTTAATCTTTGATTCTTTTTCTCAAGAGCTTTTAACTCTTCTAAGGAACAAACGAGTTCTCCTTCCAGATTCACTTTGACTTCATCATGTTCTTCTTCTTGATCATCTGTACTTTTGCTTGTGGAGGCATCTTCATGTATGGCCATGAATAGAATCTCTTCTTCTTCTGCATCACTAACTCCACTATCTTTGGTTGAGCTAGGATCTTTAGAATATAAACTCTTCTTCTTAATTTATTTCTTGAATTTTCCTTTAAAATTCTTCTTGTATGTAGACTTTCCTTCTTCATTGTCACCATTACCCTTATCTAGGCACTTAGCTGCAAAATGTCCAATCTTTCCATAATTAAAATATTTAAAAGTTAATTTTGTTTAATATTTACCTATGACCTTTTTCATCTTGTGAATGATTAGAGCTCCATTTTCATCTTCATCATCACTAGAACTTTCATTTGATTCTTGAATTTTAGCATTATCTTTCTTTGATGTCTTAAAATCAGCTTCTCTCTTTGAGGGTTTTTCTTATTCAATCTGCATCTCATATGTCATAAGAATACCATGTAGCTCATCCATCTTTATCTTGGCTAAATTATTTATCTCTTCAATTGCTGAAACTTTTGCATCATATCTCAATGGTAGAGATCTCAAAAAAATTTGAACCACAATTAATTTTTCTAACTTTTCTCTAAGACCTTGAATCTGATTAACTATTTGATCAACCTGTAAAAGATAGATTTTATATTTTCTTCCTCTTCCATCTTCTAACTCTCAAACTATCTTCTAAAATTCTAAAGCTTAGCTTACTGAACCTTTCCATCAACTTTGTAAATATTCTCAAGTTTTACCTAAGTTTCATGAGCAAATTTACATTGCATAACTTTAACAAATTATGATTCACATAAACCACATAAAATAGCATTTAAAGCTTTAGCATTATTTTCACTTGACTTCTTTTCTACTGGAGTAGTTACAAGTGTTTGTGGCTCTTCATATTCCTCTACCACTACTTTGCTAAATGTCAAATCCAAGGGCCATAAAATAAGTCTTTATTCTTATGAACCAAAAATTATAAATTTTTATATCAAACAAAGGTGACTTATTTGTATAAAAACTTTTATGTTATCCAGCCATCATGCTTTTTTGATCTACCTTCAAGTTGTAGAAAATTTTCCAAAGGAACCTCCTCCAATACCAATTATTAATCATGAAATATACTAAGAGGGGGGGTGAATTAGTATATTATATATCTTTTACTTAATCTAATTTCTTTTCTTTAACCACTTAATCATACATACAAGATATGCAATAAAACTAAAACAATAATATGGACCACACAAGAAGAGAGACACCAAATTTTTACATGGAAACCCAAATTGGGAAAAACCATAAAGAATAATCTTAGGTATATCAATGAGAACCAACTCAAGTTATAAATTATGTAAGCACCAACTTACAAGAGCACCAACCCCTTATAAATATTTATGAGCACCAACCCCTCTTCTGTATAAAACACAACTATCTCTCAATGTTACTTACTCAAAAAATGATAGAACTCTACAATATCTCTTACTTTTCTCTCTTTGAAAACAAATATAAACCATGCACTCTCTTGCATATTACAAATGGCTTCTCAAGTCTTTATTTATAGCTTTCTAAATGACCTTTGGCATTCACCCTTTATGAACCTTCAATCCTCATAGAAAATGGTGCCAAACTTTAATGACCCTTCATATCCTTGCATTTAAAAAGTCATATGGTGACCCTTCATAAGAAAATGCAGCATTTCCTCTTTTGTCTTTATCTTGGTGAATTTTTGTGTTCCTCAAAGTGTCTCTTCATGGAAAAATATGTCATACCCTCTTTTTTCTTCACATGGTGACTCTTAAAATTCCTCAAGATGACTCTTCATGAGAAAATACATCCAATTCCTCTTTTTTCTTTACCTCATGACGCTTTGACTTCTCCATGGGCCCTCTTTTGACTTATATGCAACCAAAAATATATTCATTAATATTTTTAAAAAAAATAACACACATTAGCCAAGATATGAATATTAAAAACTCCATTAAATGCAATGGGGCATTTATCACCAATACTAGACCTTTGACATCAATGACAATATTTTCAACAGAGGAGCTAGAATTTTCCATCAAGATTTGTTGGAGAATTTGGGTGAAATGTTACAGGATTTATGCTTGTTATTACCAGAGGGCTTCATTCACCATTTTCTTGAAGGGATTAGATGTCTCTGTGTCATCCACTATTTAAGGTCATTTGGAGCAAATAGGTGGATAGTTTATGAGCTTTGTTGTTTTCCACCCAAGCTTCTTATAGCCTGACCTTGTCCTCAGGATCATACACTCTCAAGACAAACTGCTCTGATACCACTGATCCAAAACTTAGAAGTTTTGGTTAAAATATATTTAAATAACTTGAAAATAACATAGTAATAATGATTTATTTGAGAAGAGATGTGTTATTACTCATAAGATTACAAATACAAACGTATACTTATCTTTGAGAAGAGATGTCTAATTTTCTTCTCGAGTTACATTTACATTTATACATACTTTAAAGGGAGGAGGAGGATGTGGAAGGTCAACAATATTGAGGGAGATGAAGTGGTTCGACTTCCATGATTTACAATAATATAGAATTCAAAAAATTACTATTTTTAGAAACTTAATATTTTTAGATAACACTATTAAAATTGAAATTTAGGGAACTTCTATTAGGTTTTCAAGGATTAAAACCCATTAATAATAGCTCATGTCATTTCATCACATTATCCTCATTCTTAATTTTCTAATAGTTCAAATGGGGAGTCAATCAGAGCTATGGTGCAATAGTTATGGCTCTTAGAATTTTTGCCACTAATTAGGTTAGGACCATCACCTAAATTATCACGTGAAATGTTGCCCAAATCAGTCAAGTGAGCTGATTGTGGTCATGAATATGGAAGATGTTCTGAGAGTGTAGTGAGATATGTTATAAACACTATAGGATGTGGTATGAGAGCTCTAGAGTCATCTCAATACTCTCTTGAGCTAACTAGTGTGAAGCTCAATCCACACAAATAATCATCTATAAGTGTGGGTGTCATATCATCATCGAAAGAATCATGTGAATCTATATCAACATTATGTAGATATGGTAACATAGAATTTACCAGTAGGGGTAACTTTGATATAGGAGTCTCATCAGCTATAGTAGTAGAAGATGGTACTGCTACCAAAATATTTGTAACTAGTGGAGTAACTATGGAATCAACTGGAACTACTAGTGTTGTTGTCTATGATGGTGGATGTGTAATCAATGTTTGAACTATGATTGATGGAGTATTTGGAATGGTAGAAACTATTGTAGCTAACAAAAGAGTTGGTGCTAATGTTGCAACTATAAGTGAAGTAGTGTGAAAAGTGTTAGTCTCTCTAACTTCATATGTATGTATTTGATCAAGAAAAATGCTATGAAGTGATAGTTGTACTATGAGATATGGTGTCCCATCTGATGAAATATTCAAAGATGACTTTGTAAGTTGATAATATTTAAATGGTTGGTTGTCTATCAGACATGTGTATAAATATCCCTCATAGAAAAACTTAATACATCGATGGAGAGTAGAAGGAATCATACCCATGGTATGTATCCAAGGTCATCCAAGTAAAAGATTATAGTAGAGAGGACCTGGCATGACCTGGAACTATATGGAGAGGGTTTTTGGTCCCACCATGATATCCAAAGTAATAATACCCAAAGTGTATTGTGGTATATCATCAATCCCTCAAATGTTCTTATATGTTTTTTTCGTTGATGCCAAATCTATACCCATGCCCTGTAAGAATGTGATATCACATAAATTTATTATGGAACCACTATCAATGAGAACTCTCTTTATTGTACTAGTTTTAACTTGTATGAAAAATGGCAAATTTTGATCAAGAACTATCTAAGAAGGCATGTCCTCACTATTAAAAAATTGCATCTTCTATAGTTTTTAGAGTATTGACCACTGATGCAAAATAAGAAGGTTCCAAATCAAGAGACATAGAATTCTAAGTGAGTGCCTAATAAAGAATGTCCTTGACTACATTATTTTTTTGAAGTAGTTCTAACATAGATATTCTAACTAGAGTGATTCTCAACTAATCAACAATTTCATATTCCTTGTGTGAATCTACCTATGTTGGTTGGTTGAGCCTGGGATAGGTTAGAATAGCAGGGTGATGGGGCTCCTAGGTAGGTGGAGGAGGCATAGTTGCATGTCGAGTAATAGCTCTAATTGTATTATCTACTATCTGTATAGGAGTTGTAGTTATTACGAGAGGAGAGATAAGATAATCTATGGGTCGAGGAGGTGGAGGAATAAAAGGTGTCAATTGGGCTCTCTGGTGACGAGTAGTGACCTAGGGACGAGTAAGATGGACCATGCAAATGACTCTATATGGAGGAGAGGCTCCAAGGGAGGTGATGTAAGAGATGGATTAATATTTGTAAGAACAAATTACTTAATATCACCCCATATAATGACAAATAAGCATGAAATGTAGAAAATGAAACTTTGTACTAACATATGATAGACTTCATCATTCATGTATATGATAGGCCCATTATGGTCTCTTTGTTATTTTCAAGAAATGTAAGAAGAATTCAAAAATAGTTGAGCATCATTTTTGTAATTTGGTGATAAATGTAAGGTGATACCTCAAGAAGTAGAAAGGAGCTAGTACATGCAACTAGGAATTTTTCAAAAATATTATTTGTAAAATTCTATGAAATTTGGAATTTGAAATTGATTTTTTAAGTTAGATTTTCAACTAAAAATGAAAAAAATGATTGGAAAAATAATTGGGAACTAGTTGATGCAACTAGGGTTTGAATTTTTTTTTTCAAAATTTGTATAATAATTTGAAATTTTTGTTATGAATTTGTAGAATTTGGCTTGAAAAGTTTAGGAAAAATCTAAAAATATTTCTAAAATTAGCAATATATTTCTCCTAGTGGTTTCAAAGTGTTTGTATGCAAATAGGACCTAATATGTGCAAACTAAGGTTTGGGTGAATTTATTGAAAATATTTCAATTAAGTTTTAGTTTTTTTATTTTTTTTTATTAGGAAAATATTGCAAAAAATCAAAAATAATTAGCCTTAGGGTTTCTAAGGTTTTTGTGTAAAAATTTGAAGTAGATCAGGTTCACCAGATGTTTTATTATTTTTAGAATATTTAAGTTATATTCCTAAATAATAAAGAGGCTGAGTAATGTAAATTAGTAAATAAAAATGAAAGAATTAACCTACTAATTTGTGTAAATAGATTGTATTTTTATCTTTTCTAAATATAGTAGGAAGTGAGAGAGATTAGAACTTAGCTTATTCTGAGATGATCTAGATTGAGACAATGTCTGATACTGGAGGAGAAAAACTGAGAAATAGTCAAAAATAGGTCTCTAAACTACATTTATTGATTGGATAGGATCACTAAAAATAGGACACCTTTTTGTCTGGCACTGCAGTCCTATTCTAGCATTGTTGTTCTAAGGCTAAAAGCTTTTTGGGTTCTATTCAAAATGCCTGTGTTACCCTATCACTAAAATTTTAGGTTCTAGGACCTCGTAGAGCTCACTGTGTGCTTGTTTTAATCTTCAAAACTCTTACGATCTTCTAGTGCTTGAACTTGAATGTAAAATTGGGAAAGAGAGAGAAGGGGTTACTGTGTAAAAGATACATTAAGCACACTTCACACCCCATGTGTGGGCACGCTGCCTACATACCAATACTTTGAAGAGGGATCAAGCTAATGTAGTTCTCCCATTAAAGTACTTGGTGAAATTTATGTATGATTAATGCAATTAGAATGAAAAATTAGATGTGCTTTAGCTAGCTGGGGGCTGGTGCAATGACTTTAGTAGGCTTGAAATAATGTTGGAAGGTTGTGTGTAAAAAATAGGGAAGAGTGCTTGAGTGTACTTGCTTGTATTCTTGCATCTCTCTTGAAAATGAGTGTCAACCCTTCTAAATGGACTTTGAATGGCCTTTTATAGGGAAACTAATGATCATGGGTTAAATGAATTCGCATGAGGATGATAGGGAAAAAGATAACGAATCAGAAGAATCTAATCATTGGAGGAAAAAGTGAACTTAGACAATAGCATTGAAAATAGGACACCCTTGGTTCTAGTGCTCCTATTATTTTTAATTGCTATTGTCCCAAGGGGATGAACCCTGGGGGGATGGATCTAGGCCTGTAAGGACTACTTGGGTCTGAAAGGGATAAATATGAAAAGCTTTGGATGACTTGAAACTAATGAAAGAAGTAGCCTAGAAGGGTTGTGTGAGCCAATAGGAGGACCTATGGATTAGGTGTCTTAGCCATACTGAAGTTGTATAATTTCACATTTTACATGACTAAAATCACATAGACTATCATAGATCTTTATCCACTCACCAAGACACCTTCATGACATAACCATGACATCATTGACAACTCTCCAACATATACCGATGTGGTAATTTTTCCAAAGGTTTTCCAATGGAATTATACCTAAAACCTAGGGTTCACTAGGATTTTATAGTAATCTTTTAGGGTTCCCTTCTTAAAATTATCCCTAAACCACATGCTGACCCATATCCTTTGTAACTCATGCCCATCTTTGGGTCATCTAACAAATGTCCTATAGGGATGCCATGTAAAATGATCTTATGTCAATCTATCCAATATAGTGCGATACTCCATCATGGTATGCAATCTAGACATGAGGAATACTAGTACCAATCACACCAAAAATAGATAAGGATGGGCTTAGGCTACTATAAATCCACCAAAAGTATGTACTAATATAATATGCTCATAATCCCACACTTTTATCAAGGTATTACCATATTTACTTCATAGTATATGGTTTAGATATATATTTGGGTTAGCATTCTATACATTGGTACTACCATTCTACACAAATTACATAGTAGCAGTGTTTATGGTAATAAATATGCCCAATATATGTAAAATACTTTATTCACACTAGATATGATAGGGGGAATGAATATAGATTCATTCCTTCTATTTATTCAAAATTTGATTTGTCTTCCATATTTACCAAATTACTATGGACTATCACTATGTCATGGACTTTTATCACATCATGGACTAATAACTAAGATGGAATTTTTTGGATTATCATTTAGCATTACCCATCTATAACATTTTTTCTATTTATAAATTGGAGTGATTAAATCATATAATCTCAATAGGATATACACTTGAATTATGTTGGTTGGGAAATGATACTCTCAATTTTTAAAGCACCATTCTTCTTATATCAAGTTGGGGGAATGATCACCTCCCAACTCTCCATGATTTAAATAGAATATATCCAAGGTGAAACCTAATTGACCACTTGTGAACTCACTCATCTTCCTACTTAGAATATGGGTGAGGGATCAATTCCCCTTTTATATCTCCATAGTAGATCCAACACTTTCAACCCATTAATAGGCAACACATACATAGGTATATTTTATTCATGCTCTTTATTTATTTTACTTTATATTATTTCCCATGTACATATTGTATATGCTATTTACTTTTGTGACATGATTTTGGTTGTCAAAAAACATTCAAGCACAAAGGTTAAAAAAGAACTCAAGATAAGACAAGTTATGTTATACAAACTAAGATATGCATTTTATTTTCCTTTATATTAGTAATTTTAGTTATATGCATTAATATATTAAAAATGAGGGGATTTATATACCCATATTTGATACAAGCATAGTTTCATAGCATGTTATCATAGTTTTTGCAAGTATAGGCTTCTTGACAGAGAGTTAAAGATCTAGTGGCATGGTCTCATATGAACCTCTTTAGTTACATATTATTTCATTTGTTTGATTTTCCCCTTAGGCCTATATGTTTTAAAATTTCCTTTTTATCCAATGCATTTCAAGGATCCCTACTTGTGTTTCATGTATTTTTGTGTTTTTATCCTCTAGACACCTACGTCTATATTAGACTCCTACATCAACATAAGTGTCTTACTACAATGCAAGTGTTAATACTTATCTTTTGATCTTCTTTTGTAATTTTCACTTTTATGATTATTTTAATTATCACCATATGTTTATTCTATTATCAAATTTTTGTGTACCACTAGGTTCAAATTATCCACATATGTGTATTCTATTCTCAACTTTTTGCATTCCACTAGGTTCAAATTTGAAATCAATGCATCCCTATATATACAAGGGATATGGTTTAGTTACAAAAGTTAGTAAATTTATCAAGTAAGTTCTTAATTGGGAAATTTTTTATATTCCAGGATATCAAATTGCATTGTATTACTAAACTGAATATCTAAAGCATTCAAAAAGTCAATATATTCTTGCATTACTTGTACCAAGGGTTTCAATAGGAAAAAGAGCATATAGTTTCACAATTATAATTTAACACATACACCTAGGAGGGATAACTACATGTGATTCTGAGGCTCTCTTCAGAGTAGTGGCTATGTAGGCAACACATAATAACAATCAGGGTTGTTAGGGTCAGCTCGACTCATGTGTTAACTCTTTTTACCAAGTTAAAAGAGGTCAAAAGTCAAAAAGACTAGGGTTTTACTTATTTACTATATTTTATACACAATTGGACACATTCTAAAAGTCCAAATAGGTATGTAAGTGATAGCATATCTTTATCAAAATCTAGGATCCATTATTGTACATACTCTGATCTAGACACCTACATAGATACAACTATCATGGTCATATGTAAGCATCCTAGAAGCAAAGATAATAAAAACATAGAATTAGTTGATCTCAAAGATTGTTCACTGTTATGATGTGTTTCCATACAATTATCATAGTCTAGAATAGAGCATGAAATAATATATGCTTCCCTCTTCCTTTGATTGCCTAGTATTTTAATATATTTATTGAATGTGTAAATAGGTGAATTTCCATAGTTTGGAATATATTAATGACTTCTAATTATTTTCATATTACATTCAAACAATTTTATTTTCTTAAGTGTTTTTGTGTAAAAACCCAAATAGCATAAAATAGGCATCTAAGTCATTTTTTGTAAATTCATGTGGTGCATTCTGGACATTGTTAATGATAGGGACTAAGGTTTGGTTTTGGACCTGTGTTTTTTCCTCTACTTTAGATGGACTAAGGAAACCTAGGGGTTAAGTTGGTGTTATCTATCTCAATGGTGATGGATTTATCACTAAGATAGGTTTTGTAAATGGAGCATTTTCATTAGCATTTGGAATTGAGTTTAAGGCCAATAGATTTGGGTTAATATTTAGGATTATTGTGAGCATTTGTCCTTGTGGGTTCATCTATTATTCTACCTTAATAGCCTCAACATATTCTAATATTAAATATATGAAAATGGCATATCTATAGATGAATACCATTATTCAAAGGTCCAAGGCATTCTTTTACATTTCAAGCACTAGTTAAGCACCATGTCTATACAACATTATAATACAACTGTACATATTTTGAAATATAAAATTGAAGGCCCTTATTAACTCATTGGGATCCCCCATCATGGTAGTGAATTATTGGTATAACACACTCAAGTCTATAGCTTGTCCAAATTGAGACAAAAATGTATTCTTGAATTGATTCCACTTAGTGAATGACTTTTTAAGGAGAATTAAAAATCGGTCATACACAAAATTTTGTAGGGTGAATGGAAAGAGTATACAAGTTATTGTTCCCAAAATCTGTCACTTGTTTATATGGACAATGTGTTGATCATTTTGGTCCTATAGACCAAAATGGTCTCTTTCTTTCTTTCAAAATGTTTTAAGTAGTTCAGTTTTTCAAATATTCAAACCTTTTCAGCTAAGGAAGTCACAGGTTCAACAGACGGGCTTTCTTCAAAGGAATTTCAAAACACTTAAGGCTTTTCCTTAGTGTTTTAAGGATGGTTCAATGCAAAGGTTTGATCAAAATACTTAACGGTGGGCTCCAAACAATTAGAATGAACCACTTTGAACCATTGAACCATTGAACCCTGCCTACGCAAAGTTCAAAAGTTGAATGAGTTCAAAGGTTCAACAACTTTGACAGAATTAAAGAAAAGAAGGATTTGAAGAGAGAAGATTGAACCATTCAACCATTCAACCTTGAACTGAAATAGTTTAATGAGTTCAAAGGTTCAAAGAGTTTGACAGACTTAGAAAAGGAAAGGATCCAGAAAGTTTGAAGCTTCAGAGGATTCAAAGAAATAAAATGAACCATTAAACCTTGAACCGAAATGGTTCAAATGTTCAAAGGGTTCAAAGAGTTCAAAGTTAGAATGGAAGCTTTGAGTGAATGAAGTGGAAGATTCTAGAAATAAGTTCAATCAAATGGTTCAAAGAAATGGTTCAACCAAAGAAGAAAAGGAGAGCAAATGCGGCCCTTTACAAAACATTCAATCACCGAACCTTTGAACCTTTGAACCATTGAACCTTTGAACCAAAAGAGTTCAAGGTTAAAAGAGGTTCAAAGTGACCAGTGACATCCCCATGGATGTCAATTTTAGGGTGATGGAATAATCATTGATTTTTAAAAGACCTAAGAACAAACTCAGTGACCAACCCAGAAAGGAGCTAAAGGGGCCAGCAAAAAGCGAGAAGATAGCCCCAAAAGCTTCAAATCACTAGGAAGAGACAAAAAGTGGCAAGGAAAGAGGGAATAACTATAGTAAATTAAAAAATATCTACAAAATAGTTATTCTAGTAGGTGGAACAGTCCACCAAGTGGACATCAGAGAACACAAACATTCAATGGCGCGGCCTATTTTTTTGCATTAAGTAAAGGTGAATAGACAATTGTGTAAGCGTCATAAAGAAGACTAGACAACCCATGCTTAGGAGGAGACATTTGAGATGATTCAGAATACCAAAGTCAAGGCCGATGACCTGTTCTAGTATGGCCCTTTCATAGATATTCAATGCATTCAATTCAACATGGGTCATTTTCATGAAAACAAGCACCCAAGTCTTTCTTGTGATGCTATATATTGTAATCTCTCATTTTGTATACAAGAGATCTCTCTATTATCATAAATGAAGATCTACCCAAATTTAAAGGCATTCCTAAGACTTTGAGCTTAGACTATTAATCATATTTTGTTAAGTGAATGAGAAATTAAGTGACCTTTCAAACTTTGTGTTGAAATAGCTTGTGTCATTTAAAAAATTGTTCTTATGTCTATTTCCTAAATACGGTCTTGTCTATTTAATCAAACAAGCATAACAAATGGAAATAAGCTAGAAGGTGTCCTTAAGCCGACTATGGGAGACTTTGTGCTACCATAATTGTCTTCAATCTATGTTTTGTGTAAAGGATACTAGAGAGACTTTAAGCTCTCTTTCTCCTTCGTAATCCTTTACTCTGTTGTATTTTTAAGTGGAGACTTTGGGTTGTGATTAATCCTAAGGTGTTTTTGTCCTAATTAGTAGGAGAAGCAATGAAAGACTTTGTGCTTTCGTGGGTTTCTTGTGGTTACAGTTACTACCTAGGAAGTCTTCCTCTAGTTTTCTGAACATCATTTCTGAAAGAAGAGAAATGCCTTCAGGAATTCTCCTCTATTTTGTGAACATCATCTCTAAAAAAAGAGAGATGGATGGTATGATTTCACTCCTATGTGTATTTTTAGCTTATATATGTGTGTGTGTGTGTGTGTGTGTGTGTGTCTGTATATATATATATATATATATATATATATATATATATATATATATATATATATATATATATATATATTAATTATAGGGAACCTCCCCTTGCTGAGAGGAGAGATTTATCTCATTCTAGATATGATCACCACACCCATTTTGCCGCATAAATCTCCTTATGCTATGGTTGATGTAACCATTTTGCTATCAGTCAGCTGGTGACAAAATATTCACCTAACAATTTTTGGTGACTCCATGGGGAAGAATGAAATATTCAATTCTTTTTCATATCCATTTTACACTCTGGCAGATCCACCGTACATGAGAAGCCAAAGAGCTCAAGGTATTATTAACCATGTATTTGAGTTGGTGCAGCTAAGTAATTTTGATCTTTCCCCTCCACAAACTCACATTTAGTGAACTAGGAGTTTTCCTCCTACAAACATTAGGTCCCTAATACCAGGCAAAGCTTCTCTTTCCTCTACTAGAAGAGCTTTGTCCATACATATCCCATAGAGATTTATTATCCCTCCTTTCAACAGCCATATCATGGCAGCTCAAGGCCCCTGGGGTAATACTTTTGGTCCTCTGAATCTAACCCCACCTCTACATGAGCTACCCCATAACTCAAGGAAAATTTTTCCTAAGTTCTATGGTGATGGGAAGGTTCATCCTGATGAACATATAGCAGCCTTTTGCATAGCATGTGGTGTAATAGGCATTGAATATGAAGACATTGTAGTCAAATTGTTTGTGGAAATATTTCAAGGCACTGTTGTAGATTGGTTTTATCACTTGCAAGCACAAAAAGTGACTGATTGGAACACTCTCAAAGCCAAATTTGAGGCTAGGTTCAAACTTGCAGAAGATGCACACACCCTATTAGCCTAGCTTACACAAATGAAGAAGGAGCCTCATCAACCCATGAGAGATTTCATTGCCAAATTCAATAAGCTGAGGAATATGATTCCCATAATTTATCAGCCGACCCCTGATAATCTCAAATGCTTCTTCATTAATTCTCAGCTTCTTGAAGTGAGTTTCCTATTGAGGCAGGCTAGCCACATAGATCTTACTATAGCTCAAATTTTGGCCACTGAGGTTGAAGATGATCTTATCTTGTCAAGAAAGATAAGAAGAGATCCTAACAAAAGTAAATCTTCTTCATCTTCTAAATATTCTTCTACATGCACCTTGATCCTATGGTGCAAAAGCTAGCAAATGAATTACTAGCTTTAAAAAAATGGCACAAGGGATGTCTACTCCTCCTTCTTATCGAGATATACCAAGGAGGATGTTTCCCAACTAGTCATATCAGGGTAATGCTACCAGAAATCAAGGGAAACCAAATTGACTTCTTCCCCCACCAGGAAAACCTGCCATTGAAGTAACACCAACTAACTCAACAATTGGTTATCTTAAAACTGAATCTAATTTTTCTTTCCAACCTGAGTTGAACCAAGAAGATGATGATGATCTCTTTACAAAAGGCCAAGAAGAATTAGCTGGTAACTCCAACATTGGTTTCCTGAATTACCAAGATGAACCCAGAAGTAAAGGAGAAGCATTTGATGGATCATACATTGTATTTACTAGGTCCCAGAACCAGTCAGCTCAATAATTAGATAAAATAAAAATAGGGGAAGAATATCAACCAGTAATTTCAATTTCTAAACAAGAAAATCCACTTCCTTTCCAATCAAAGGACCCGGTGAGCAACAAAAAAGTAAGTACCTCAAATATTCCTTCACCTTCTACTTCAAATTCGTAGACCAGTCCCACACCCAGTAAAATCCAAATTAATAGAATATCTTCCTCTATTTTGAATTTATTTCAATCATTTGATATAATTGACCATACTAAGATGACCAAAATTTAAATGTCTGAGTTTGAATTCTTGCAATCCAACTCTAAGCAGTTGGATAGGTTAGTTCAATGCGTCAAGAATAAGACCATCCCTTCAGGACAAGAAAATTTGAAAGTAACTCTTAGTCTCCCAAATAATACATCTACCTGAAATAATCTTGTCATCACTCCTCCAGCTACCCCTAGGAAGATAGAACCATTTTATGTTTCCTTACTAATAAATGGTCATCAACTGAACAATTGCACTATAGACTCGAGAGCTTCTGACAATGTCATGCCCGCTAAGGTGGTAGAATCTCTTGATCTCATGCTGATTAAGACCTTTGGGAGATGTTTCTCCATGGAAAACAAACAAGTGCCACTTCTAGGACAAATCAAGGATGCCCAGTTTGTATGTGTGGCCTTCCCAGATAAGAGAATTAGAATGACAGTCTTGGTGGCTGACATCCCAACCTCCTATGGCATTCTACTTCGGTGAAATTTTTGTAAGAATGTTGGTGGAGAATTAAGCATGAACCTATCTAAGGTGAGGATCTCTGTCAAGGGCATCATGCAAAGGCTGCTCCCTGAGAAGGAGGCAAAGTACATTGTCACCCAAACATCAACCCCTAAAGCTCAAATTCTGTTTGAGTCTTCAGGCTTAAGTAATTACTTTTTGACTACTGAAGACGTTCTTATTTTAGCAGATGAAATTTCCATAGGTGACAATCTAAAATATTTAGATAAGACATCAGAAGAATTGGTAGGGCATAGTACACATGAAAAAGGATCTTCCCTTCCTGATGAAGAAAAATATGAAAGAATATCAAATTCTAATGATGTTTGGATTCTAGAATTTGATGGTAGCAATTCTTCTACAGGTTCTAGAGAAGGAGTTATTTTAATATCTCCTCAAGTAAATATTTTCCCCTATGCATATAAGTTGCAGTTCAACAACACTACTAAGTATGAATCACTACTGCTCAAATTAAAGGCTACTCAAAATAAAGGTGTTAAACTTCTTCATGCCAAAAGAGATGATGAACTAGTGGTTTGTCATGTGAGAAACCTGTATCAAAAAAAGAATGAGAGATTGTGACATTATCACAATTTGGTGTGGGATTGCATTGAAAACTTTGATGCTTTCAGTATTTCTGCCATGCCCAAGGAATTCAACAGTCGATCAGATTCATTGGCCGTCTCTGCAACTCTCTTAGTCCCTCACCAGGATTTCAAAGAAGATAGGTACACTATCGAGTTGGTATTTCAACCAAGTGTACCTGATAATGTTGACCACTAGCAAGTATTTAATGGTGACAACCAAATCATTGATTTTTTGGAACAGATGGACAACTTTGAAAAGCTTCATTTTGAAGGCAGTGAATCTCCACCATGGGAATTAGCTCTAGAAACAAATTCAAAAGCTGATGAAGAGTTCCTTCAGCTCAAAGGGAATAAAATTCCCAAAGGATTAGTTTTTTTGAGAAGATTTTTGACAAGCATGATAGGTTTATCAAGGAACAACAAATGGATTCAAAATGCTCCAAGGATTTTGATCGAATAAATTTGAGTAAAGAAGATAATTCCAAGATGGTCAACATTGGGAATTATTATACCCCTAATAAAAAACTCAAATTTATCACACTAATTCGCCATTACACTAATGTTTTGGCATACTCTTATGATGATCTAAAATCTCTCAGACTTGAATAAATCCAGTACAAAATTCCTCTCAAGATTGGGTCATTGCCTCACATGTAGAAACAAAGGTAGTACAATCCTAGGATATCATGCACTATCCTTTCTAAAATACAAAAAATGCTGAATGCAAGAATTATTTTCCCAATCCATCATTCCACCTAGATTGTGAATATATTCCCTGTGAGAAAGAAGAATGGAAAAATTCACTTGTGTGTTGATTTCAAAAATTTGAATTAGTTATCTTTAAAAGACAACTATCCCCTGCCCATCATGGATCAATTGCTACAGATAGTGACTGGCATTGAGATGTTATCAAAGCTAGATGGTTTTTCAAGATATAATCAAGTGGAAGTTGGTGAAGTAGACTAACATAAGACCACTTTCACAACACATTGGGGCACTTTTGTGTATCATAGAATGCCTTTTGGCTTGATCAATGCTGGTGCCACCTTCCAAAGAGCAATGGATCTTTCTTTTAGAAATGAAATGGGGAAATTCATTATGGTATACCTTGATGACTTGATAGTCTTTTCTAAGCATCATCCTGATCATGTGCATCATCTACAATAAGTGCTGAAAAGATGTTGACAAAATGGTATTTCTCTTAATCCCAAGAAGTCAATTTTTGGGGTTACAGAAGGTAAACTTCTCAGTCACACTGTGTCCTGAGAAGGCATAAAGATTGACCCAAAAAGAGTCAAATCCATTCAAGAGCTTGCTCTTCCTACTAGTAAGACTACAATTCACTCTTTATTTGGAAAGGTGATTTTTTTGTGAAAGTTCATTCCTAAATTCACAGAGAAGACTCGCCACATTGTCAATATGATGAAGGGCAAAGCTGCTTTCAGCTAGACTGAAGAAGGCAAGTCAACATTTCAAGACATAAAGGAAGCTATCACCCATGCCCTAATTTTGGTTTGTCTTGACTACACCAAAGACTTCATGATGTATAGCTATGCTTCTGAACATACGCTTTTAGCCATCTTGGTTCAACAAAATAAAGAAGGTGTGGAATCTCCCATATCTTTCATGAGTTGTCCTCTCAAAGCTCATGAGCTAAGGTATTCAATTATGGAGAAGCATGCCTATGCTATGGTAAAGGCAGTAAAGCACTTCCATTTTTATATCTTTAACTCACACACTGTTGCTTTGGTTCCTGATACAATAGTAAATTATATCCTGACTCAGTAAGAGCTTGGAACTAAAAGGGGCAATTGGATTTCCAAAATCCAAGAGTTTGATCTTGTTATCAAACCTATGAAGCTCATGCAGGATAGAGGTCTCTACCAATTAATTGATGATAACATACTAGAAGTAGAGTATGAAGAAACACAAGTTGAAAACACGCCAACAGTTCTCTTTGTCACCACTACGAATGAGTGGTATTTGAATATTGCTTATTTCCTGACCTATGGTGAGTGTTCTTTCCACCTATCTTGTAAAGAAAAGAGAACTATTAAGTTGAAATCTAACAACTTTGTCTTGTGGGACAACAGTCTGTATAAGAGGAACCTTGATGGGGTATTCCTTCACTGCATGGATAAAGTGCAACAGAACAAACTTTTGGAGTCCTTCCATAATTTGGCTTGTGGAGGACATTTTTTTGTACCTATGACTGCCCATAAGATTATGTGAACTAGGTACTATTGGCCTACTCTATTTCAAGATTCATACGCTTGGGTACGTATATGTGAGTTATGTCAACACTTCATTGGCAAACCCAAGTTGGTTGCGTTACCTCTCAAGCCTGTGGTGATAGAAGATCCATTTCAGCAATGGGGGATTGATTTTATTGGCACTATAAATTCATCCTCTAGTGCTCGACATGATTATGTCCTCACAGCCACAGACTACTTTACCAAGTGGGTGGAATCCATTCCAATCAAGCATGATACTTCAGAAGTAGTGTGTAATTTCCTCAAGGAAAACATCATTTCTAGGTTTGGGGTCCCAACCAAGATTGTAATAGACAATGTAACCTATTTCTCTTCTCATGAGATTACCTAGTTTTGATACTATTATGGGATTATTCTCTCCCACTCATCTGACTATTATCCACAAGGAAATGTTCAAGTAGAATCAAGCAACAAGAACCTGGTGACCACTATCAGGAAGCTGGTAGATAACAATCAAAGAACCTGGCATAAAGCATTGCTTGATGCTTTATGGGCAGACAGAATTATGCCCAAGAGGGTGATAGGTATGTCCCCATTCCAAATTTTGTATGGTCTCAATGCAGAGATACTAATCACCCTAGAATTACCAGCATTAAAGTTAGCAAAGGCAGTGGAAGATTTAACTTTTGAAAGTTCCATCGATAAAAGGATCATATGCTTGATTGAACTAAATGAGCAACGAACTATGGTGGTGGACTGAATTGCTATGCATCAAATTCTAGTAAAGAGACTCTTTGACCAGAAAGCAAGGATCTGTGACTTTCATATTGGAGATCAAGTCTTGTTGTGGGACAAGAGTAGAGATCCAAAAGGAATGCATGGAAAATTGGATTCCTTATGGAGAGGCCCATTTGCCATTCATCATTTAAATGGTGAAAATAGTTTCTTGCTGAGATATCAAGATGGAACACCATTTACTCTGCCTCACAGTGGGTAGCATCTAAATCACTTCAATCCTTAAAGTATCAGATAAGTTCATTTGTATATATGTATAGTCTTTCTTTGTTTTGTGTTTTTCATGTGTTTTTGGCACTGTTTGTTTTTTGGCACCTTTCTTTTTGGGTAAGTTTGACTCTATAGCCCAATGGCATAAATGAAGGCACTGAGATTCTAGTTTCTACTCCCTTTGATTATTTTAAAATTTCAATCAATGGAAGTTCCCCAACTGGAGCTAGCTATCGTTCCCAAAATTTGTCACTTGTTTTTGTGGACAACGTATCAGTCATTTTGGTCTTGTAGACCAAAATTGTCTCTTTCTTTCTTTCAAAATGTTCTGAGCAGTTCAATTTTTCAAATATTCAAGCCTTTTTAGCTAAAGATGTCACAGGTTCAACAGGTGGGCTTTCTTCAAAAGAAGTTCAAAACACTTAAGGCTTTTCCTTAGTGTTTTGAGGATGGTTCAATGTAAAGGTTTGATCAAAATACTTAACAATGGGCTCCGAACAATTAAAATGAACCACTTTGAACCGTTGAACCATTGAACCCCACCTTCGCAAGGTTCAAAAGTTCAACGAGTTCAAAGGTTCAATGACTTCGATGAACTTAAAGAAAAGAAGGATTCAAAGAGAGAAGATTAAACCGTTGAACCTTGAAATAAAATAGTTCAATGAGCTCAAAGGTTCAAAGAGTTCGACAGACTTAGAGAAGGAAAAGATCCAGAAAGTTTGAAGCTTCAAAGGATTCAAAGAAATAGAATGAACTGTTGAACCTTGAACCGAAATGGTTCAAAAGTTCAAATGTTTCAAAGAGTTCAAAGTTTGAATGGAAGCTTCAAGCGAATGAAGGAAGTGGAAGATTCTAGAAATAAGTTCAATCAAATGGTTCAAAGAAATGGTTCAACCAAAGAAGAAAAAGAGAGCGAATGCGGAACCAAACTAGTTCAATGTTCAAGGTTCAAGAGGTTCAAAGTGGCCAGTGACGTCTCCGTGGACGTCAATTTTAGGGTGATGGAATAATCATTGATTTTTAAAAGACTTGAGAACAAACTCAATGACCAGCCCAAAAAGGAGCTAAAGGGGCCAGCAAAAAGTGAGAAGATAACCCTAAGAGCTTCAGATCGCTAGGAAGAGACAAAACGTAGCAAGGAAAGAGGGAACGATTGCAAAAAATTCAAAAATATCTACAAAAGAGTTATTCCAGTAGGTGGAACAGTCCACCAGGTAGACATCAGAGAACACAAACATTCAATGGCATAGCCTATTTTTTTGCATTAAGTAAAGGCGAATAGACAGTTGTGTAAGCGTCATAAAGAAGACCAGACAACCCATGCTTAGGAGGAGACATTTGAGATGATTCAGAATACTAAAGTCAAGGCTGATGACCTGTTCTAGCATGGCCCTTTCATAGATATTCAATGCATTCAATTTAGCATGGGCCATTTTCATGAAAACAAGCGCCCAAGTCTTTCTTGTGATGTTATATATTGTAATCTCTCATTTTGTATACAAGATATCTCTCTGTTATCAGAAGCGAAGCTCTACCCAAATTAAAAGGCATTCCTAAGACTTTGAGCTCAGATTATTAATCATATTTTGTTAAGTGAATGAGAAAGCAAGTGACCTTTCAAACTTTGTGTTGAAATAGCTTGTGTCATTTAGGAAATTGTTTTTATGTCTGTTTCCTAAATACGGTCTTGTCCATTTAATCAAACAAGCATAACAAGTGGAAATAAGTTGGAAGGTGTCCTGAAGCTGACTATGGGAGACTTTATGCTACCATAATTGTCTTCAGTCTATGTTTTGTGTAAAGGATACTAGAGAGACTTTGAGCTCTCTTTATCCTTCATAATCCTTTATTATGTTGTAGTTTTAGGTAGAGACTTTGGGCTACACTTAATCCTATGGTGTCCTTTATCCTAATCAGTGGGAGAAGCAACAAAAGACTTTGTGCTTTCATGGGTTTCTTGTGGTTACAATTACTACCTAGGAAGTCTTCCTCTAATTTTTTGAACATCATTTCTGAAAGAAGAGAAATGCCTTCATCAATTACCTAGGAATTCTCCTCTATTTTGTGAACATCATCTCTGAAAAAAGAGAGATGGATGGTATGATTTCACCCCTGTGTGTATTTTTAGCTTATTAATATATATATATATATATATATAGGGAACCTCCCCTTGCTGAGAGGATATATTTATCTCATTCTGGTTGTGTTCACCACACCCATTTTGCCACATAAATCTTCTTATGCTATGGTTGATGTAACCATTTTATCGTCAGTTAGCTGGTGACAAAATATTCACCCAACACAAGCCACATCCTCTTATTCCACATTCAAAAGTCTTAAGGCATCCTTATATGATGTTGTGTGCTCTTTAGCAGTACACCTTCTATTAAGTGTGAACTATGGGATGCAACTCTTAGGATTCATGGGTAGATTATGGACATCCCCATTGATATTGATGGTTGATTCTATTAACCAAGCCATTGGTCTGAAGAGACTAAGATTAAAATGTGTGGGTAAGCTAAGTCCTACAGATGATAGGTCTTCCTTTTCCAAGCCTATGTATTTGATGTGTTTTTAAGGGTAATAATAATAGGGAAACTCATACTTAGACCAAGTGATGTTTGAGGGCAGATCTATGTTGTTTTAGGGATAAAAATGATCAAATGACTTAGATTTTAAGTGAAATACATATTTTCAGGCCCTTCTTACACCAACTTCCTTTAATGTTGATGTGTGTTTTATGCACACCATATAAGGTGATGGTATTAAATTCTCTCATTTTAGGATTATTAGAGACAATCCGAGACATGATTTATAATTTTGGACTCTCTTATGTAGTCTACATGGAATAGTTTAATGAATAACATAGATGTTATTATAGAGAGAGATCACTCTTGCATCTACATTCCAGTTTCTCAAAACATTTCCATTCTTAGACAAAATGGATATTCACAATAAGACTAAATACTAAGTGAAAATCATATAAAATAAACATAAGAGGGAGAGAAAAATAGAGAAAAGACTAAGGTTTCTAAATTTTATTGAGATGTTATTGCTTGGATGAGTTATTTTTTGAATTGAATTCTAGTTTACCTATATTTTTGTAGCTAAACCTATGCTCAAACTATAAAAAAAATGATAGATATTTTAAGGAAAAGTTCTTGATGAACATAATTTCAATAATATAACTTTTATAAGATAACCTACTACATAAAATTTTTAATAACGATAGATTCATTCATAATGATTAGATTAATAAAATCAATTAAATAAACTAATTTACTCAACGTAACTAAATTCATATAAAATAGTTAGAAATCATACCACAATCATAAAATATCTAATATTTACAATAACATTACTAAAAATTGAAGAAACAAAAATATTAGAAAACCCTTGACCATTAAAAATTGAGGATTTCAAAATGGTCAATATTTTCAATTAAAATATGCCTCTTTTTATAATGTTAAAAATCTATATTTTATAAAAAATATAAATTCACACTCATCTACAAAGATATATTTTGTTACGACCATCATATTTTTTTAGAAAATAAAATCATAAAAAGAGAAGGGAAACTAAATCCAATAGCACAACTAGTTCTCAATTCAAAACTACAAACACAAACCATCACCACTTTGTTGGAAATTATTGGGGAAGATTTTTGCCTAGTTTATTTTTTCTTTCTTGTTCTTCCAAAGCTCTAGAAATTAGTTTGTATCATGGTCTAGCTTGAGAATATTGACACAAGGCCTATTTTGATTCGTTGAAGCTCTTGTGGCATACCATCTTTTCACATTTTAATAATCCTCTTACATCATGAGAGAGTGAGTGCATGGTAAATAAAACGTGGCTTGTTTTAATTAGTTACAACTTCTATGATGTACCATTTTTCTACAGCCTATCAAATATTTGTGTATTATGGGAGTACGGTAGATTAACAAGTGTCAAGTTCCAATTGGGTTGAGCTCCTTGAGACACAAAATGATGTGCACCAAAGAGTAAAGTAAACCAATAATATTTATGAAAAAAAAAGTTAGGGTGCCTAACTGCGGGAGTATAGTTTATTAGGAGATACGGGAATAAGTCAGTGTGGGAGTACATTTTCACTTAAACCTTCATAATCAATGTTATGTTAACTAAAATAAATTTAGTTTTCTCAAAAAAAAAATATAAGTATAAATTTTTTTGATCATATTAAGAAATCAATCTTAACAATTTTAATGATTTATGATTTTTTTAAATAGAGAAGTGTTTATATTTTAATATAAAACAAGATTTATGAAAATTTTAAATTAATATGACTATTTAAAAGTGATTTTGACATGAACTCATGAATACTAAATGGATTTGAGACTTTATTAAAATATATTATTTAGCTTCTAAAATTTTAGAAAATAATTTCAAATAAGACATTTCACTCATCTATCTTAATTTTATTTTAAAAATTACATAAGATTGTGAGTCTTCATTTTTTTAAATAAATAAGAGTGTATTGGTCACAATAATACATATAAATTTTATAAATATGATAAGTTAAAAGATGAAATATCATGATTTGAATCATTAACACCTCTAAAATATAATACTTTGAATATGTTGAATTTTGGTCTTGTTATTAATTATATTTTATTAAATATAAAATTTGTTCTTTCTATTTAATGTTATTATTTTCTTTTATTTTTTGTGTAATGATGTGTGTTAAGATTTAGTTGTTTTAAAGCATCTCAGTTATTTAATAATATGATGGGTGATTTATAATTTTGTTGTGGTAATTTTATTTACTTCAAAATAAAATAATTCTATTTATTTATTATATATTTAGATGTGTAATTATTTAATAACATGATAAGTTAGTTATAATTTTGTTGTGGATATTTTATTTACTTAAAAATAAAAGAATTTAATTATATATTTATCATGTTGAAATATATGGTATGTGAGTTATATTTATTATTGTGCAATAATTTTAATTTTAATTTATTTGGGCCCATAATTATTTAATAACATCACCATTTAATTATAATTATGTTGTGCTAATTTTATTAATCATGTTGGAATATATGGTGTGATAATTTTATTTATCTCAAAATAAAATTATTTAATTATTTATTTATTTAGACTTGTAATCAATTAATAAGTGAGTGAATTATAATTTTATTATGGTAATTTTATTTACTTCAAAATAAAATAATTTAATTATATATGATAAATTTATATAAAATATAATAATATATATCATTTTTAAGTATATATTTATTTTATTTATTTCTTTAAATTATATTCTTATGCTTATTTTAATTTTTTTCATTATTATATGTAAAACAATTTAATTTGTACATTATTTTTTATTTTGAATTAATATATCTATCTTACCCTTATATGATGTTTTAATTATTTGTGTTTATTTTATTTTTTAATCCATGAGCTTGACCCTTTATTTCAAATACGTATTACATTATATTGTTCATTCTTTTTAAAAAAACTATTTAAAATTATTTTTAATTATTTTATCTTATTTTTTATTTATTCTTCTTATTACTTTAATATTTAAAATAATTTTTAAATAATAATTTAAATTATTATAATTACAATTAATATATTATAATAAATGAGTGAATAAAATTTCATTTTTTTATTTTAATATTTAATTTAATTTATCATTTATTTTAAATATTTTCATTTTTCATACTTATATATTATTTTATTTACCATTTATTTCCAATGTTTTCATTTTTTCATACTTATATATATTATATATTAATGTTGTAAATTAATTTCATGTATTTCAAACAAACCTGATGCATATAATGTTATGTTAAAAGAAAAAACATGTTTTACTACAAATTATTTCATTTTTCAAGTATTTAATAGTCTTCCACTTTGATTGGGAATATTTTCTACTTTATTATTGTATTAAAACATACACTTTCACATTAGTTCACATACAAACACATATGTAAAGAAAAATCTTAATATTTTTACACATGGTATTGATGTGGTTTGCAAGATAAGTGCATACCATTCAATGGGTTGGAGGAGGATTATTACAACTTAATAGTGGGGTAAGAGAAAATTTTATGTCCACTTGAATATGGGGAAAATATTTTGAAGGTCCAGATTAGAATTGCATGCTTCATTTCATATTACCTAATTTTTTCACACGTATTTTAGGGAAACATCAAAGGCAAATTTTATCATTTCTATTATATGTTGTAGAAGAATTATATAATTCTGATAAGAGACATGTGTGCTTAAACCTAATTAATTTAAATTAAAAGTTTGTTATGATATAATGAATTCTTTTTAACTTTTTTCATGTTATTCAATTAATAAATTATTTAATTAATTGTTTATGTTATATTAGTAATTATTATTATTGTGAAAAATTTATGCAAAATATAGTGTTTATCATATTTATTACATTCATATGTTTGAAAATTATGGTATTTATCATGTCTATTATGTTTAGGTGTTTAATATGTTTTTCATGACTCTTTTCATTTTTAATCATGTTTGTTATGATGTATTTTAATTTATCATATCTTTTACATGTCTAATATCTCTTACATTTTATATTATTATATGTTTTTCATTTTTTTATGTTCTTGATATGCTTATGTATTTGATTCATGTATGTATCTAATATGTTTATATGCATGATCTCCTTAAATATCCAATGTGATTATTCCTTGTGTACTTGATGTACTCATGTGTCTACTATATTACTTCTCATGCCCATGTGGTTGATGCGGTTCTTGCACTCTTGATATTAATTTAGTGCATAATGTATTTTCTATGTTCTTAAGGTGATTTCACTTACCAGTATGCTTTTCATGAGTCTAATGTGATTTTTGCATGATTTATGTACTCACTTCCTTATGTGATAATTATTTGTTTGATGTGATTCCAATTTTAATGAGATGGTAAAATAGATGGAGAGATAGGCAGAGAGATGACACCTAAAATGTCTACTTTATTTTGTATTGCTTGTCAAATGCATCTTCTTTATTTTTTCTTGTTTTTTACATCATTTTTTTCTTGCATGTTCCTTATTACCTTGTGCCTATGCCATTATTGTGTTTTTGTAATCTTTGTCAAGCATCCATTATATGACCATGCTCCATATCATGCACATATTTTGTGTATCTACCAAAAAAAGACCTTGATACTTATACGTTTAATTATTGTATATTATGAACTGACAACTTAATTATTCTATTTTTTATATTCTAAGTTGTTATGGACATATAAATTTATGAAATATAGAGCAATATGTATGTTGTACATATTTTTTAAAATTTATATCCATATGAGTTATGTCATCAAATGATATGATTTAAATTATATTATAATGTTTGATGTTATGATGGACCCAAGAGCCTTATATTTCATATGGAGGATAAGGAAGCATGTGACTGAACAAACACAATATCAATAACTTAAATCCCTAGCACTATATAACTACAATGTTTCAAATGTTCAATACTTAGTGACCCACTATCTAATATTTATTTAAATATGATGTCCTATCACCATATAATAAATATGGTTCCAACCTCACCCCATCTTTTACCTCCTTCAATTATATGATATACCCATGTGACTTTCGCTTCATATTGGAGATAAAGGAGATATGTTGTTGTAATTATTTCTACATTCAAAATTTATTATTTTACAGCTCAACAATGTTCATGTAGGAAATTAGTTTAACAGATTTCAAAATTTGATGACCTAGCACCAAGATATTCATATAATCATTATCATTTTTGTTATCATCTATATATTAAAATTTGAAATGCAAGTTTATGTCAGCCACTTTGTGGCTAAGTACATACTACAAATAGGGAGAAATGTAGTATCCTAAAATGGTCCTATAACATTTATTTTATATTAATTTATGATAGTTTTAAAATTTTGTAAATGTATTTATAATTTATTTCAAATCAACCAATATTGACCTACGTTTTTAAACTTTTGAAGAATAAATCCCCACTCTAACTCCCCTTAAAACCCCTTTATCTGATCCTTTTATCCCTCTAGTCCTATTAACTAAATTGTACTTTGCAATCCTGGTAATCTATCTAGATTTTATTTTATGATGCAAAAATTTATTCCCCTCTCCCACTTTAAATAAATGAGCCCATTCATTACCTCCCACTTTTCCCATTTATAGTTGTAAGGAATCGGCAAAGGCATTAATATTATGAAATTTGATTTCAAAGCTACATGTAAATAGATTAGTTTTCTAGGTCATTCTATAGACACATATATTATTAATTAAATATCTAGAATTTTATTATAGGACAATTTTGGTGCATATTTTGAAAATCTTCCTTTATACACTTGACTATTTTTTAACATGACCATTTTGGTGCATTTTTTGAAGTTCTTCTCTTATACAATTTATTATTTTTCAACAATTTTGTTTCCCTCTTAAGGTCTTGATATATTAAGGACATCTCATTGAACATGTGTCCCATAATACATTTGGTTTTCCTTAATACTCTAGGGTAGAAAAGAATCAAATAATTAATTAAAATAAATTGTAATGTAAGATTTAATTAGGGTAGGGAAGTGAAGATTAAAATGTGACGAATAAAGTTCACGAGTCATATTTTATTTTCAAACACTTTTTCCAAATAATAAATTTCGATCCAACCATTGCTTGAAATGAATTTTATAGTTTATAATTACCTTTGATCATATCATGAATATTTAGTGCAGAGGTGTTTCACCATCCCAAGTATATTCCATCACTATGCAAGCATATTCCATCAATTTAATTACATTAATGCAACACTGTTAGCAAAATGCAATATTGATTTAATTTGTTTGTTCAATGTGAAAATTATAAAATGATTCCAAACCCATCTAAATTTCTATATGATTTATCTTGTTTTCGATTGTACGTTTTGAAGTTAAATTTTTGAGACAAATCTTATTCACAACATTATATAAAAATTATTTGTATTTATTATGTTGTTATTATGAATTTATTAATTAAACATTATTATAATAATTTACATTTGAATAACATAAATTTTAAAGTATTTGTACTAATTACTATCCATAGTTTTTAACTCATTCTATAATATTGTAAGGCATATTTCAACTAATTCCAAAATATTCTAAAGCATTTGTACTAATTATTATATATAAGTTTCAACTTATTCCATGATGTATAAGGCACGTTCCAACTCATTCCACAATATTCTAAGGTATTTGTACTAATTATTATACATAGGTTCCAATTCACTCCATAATATTTCAAAAAGCATTTTAATAACAAAAGCTTTATTATAATAAGAAAAAGGTTCGAAAAGATTAAAAAGAGTTTAATATGAAAGGCCGTATCTTGTAACACTACACTCCTATGGAAAGAGACGAGATGGACGGCCAAGTTGATTTACACATATCATTAATATTAACAATGAATGAGATCTGATTGTATTTATAGGTACTCAACAGTGCCTTGTTATCATACAGCAAGCGTATTGCGGTCTGGCATCCGCCGTGTTCGAGGGAGAAGGCGCAATAACGTTATTTCCATGGCTACATTTGAATCCATAGGACCTGCAGTCCTTATTATATTATTCCTAGCATTGGCGCTACGTTTTGTGATCAAAATGGTCTGGGGATCGAATCTCCTTGGAAATAGTGGCAACACCACACGGCTTCCGCTTCCTCCAGGAAGGATGGGATGGCCACTATTGGGAGAGACGTTATCATACTTGAAACCTCACTTGGCTACTACACCTGGAAGATTCATGGAACACCATACTTTGAGGTATTTTTTATTATATTACATTTCATTCTGTTCTACTCAGAAAATGAATTGCCAAACGTTGATAGGCAGAAAATTATAAATGTTTGATGGCAGGTACGGGAAGATATTCAAGTCGCATCTATTCGGATATCCAACAGTGGTCTCAGCTGACCCGGAATTCAACAGCTTCATACTTCAAAATGAAGGCCGACTGTTCGAGTGCAGTTATCCCAGTACCATCAGCGGCATTTTGGGGAAATGGTCTATGCTCGTGCTGGTGGGAGAAATGCACAAACACATGAGAAGCATTGCTTTGAATTTTATGAGCAACACCAAGCTTAGAAGCCACCTTTTGCAGGAGATTGATTCACACGCAATTTACACCCTCAAGTCGTGGAAGGAAAACCAGCTCTTCTCTGCACAGGCCGAGGCCAAAAAGGTGGCAAGCCATATATTCACTCTAACCAAGGCTGACATAAATTCCTTATTTGCTAGCTAAATATTTTTTTATTATGCTGCAGTACACTTTCAATCTGATGGCCAGGCAAATCATGAGCTGTAGTCCGTGGGAGCCCCAGACGGAATTTCTGATGAGAGAATATTTTTCTTTCATGAAAGGAGTGGTTTCTGCACCTCTCAATTTTCCCGGGACTACCTACAGGAAAGCACTGAAGGTGAAGACTTTTCCCATTGCATTGGCTTCCGGGTTTAAAAATAACATGCTAAGTGTGTTTTCTTGTTGAAATTTTGTTTTCGCTTGGACAGTCGAGAGCAACTATACTTGAAGTCGTGAAGAATAAGATGAAAGAGAGAAGCAGCAAACCGGGCATGAAAAATCAGGACCTGCTAAGCACAGTAATGGCGGAGGGCAGTCTTTCTACGGAACAGATTTTGGATCTCATTCTTAACTTGCTCTTCGCTGGCCACGAGACTTCTTCGGTGGCATTGACTCTCGCAATTTACTTCTTAGCCCGATCCCCCGAGTCTATGAAACAGCTCAGGGTACAAAATAACTTCGATATTGCTACCTATTTTATGAAAACTCAAATTGACTTCTGATAAGTTCTCGGAATCTGTGTTGTAGACGGAACATTTGGGCATAGTAACAGCAAAAGACGGGCCAGAGACGGATCCGGGCCTGAGCTGGAGCGATTACAAACGGATGGAGTTTACTCAATGTGTTCGTCCCATTTTCTTCATCCTCTTCTTTAAAAATTAAAAATATGATTTTTATGTTATAGCAGTTTTTTGTTTTTTTAAACTGTGTATAAATTTGTAATCTTGCAGGGATCACGGTTGCTGATCCATCATCAGGAATCTTTATGATGGATCACCGCCTGTGATAGAAAATGTCAATTAAAATTTGTACACAGTTTATCCAATAGTCTCCTGGACTGTGAAAACATAAAATCTCCAATAATTTTTATTCTGAGTGGAGTTCAAAAAAATTAGCATTCGCATTTTGTCTACAGGTCATCAACGAGACCCTCCGGCTAGGCAACGTGGTCCGTTTTGTGCACCGGAAAGCCCTGCAAAATGTGCAATTCAAAGGTATTTAATAAACTAGGTCAGGAGAATGTTGGTCATTTTTTTCTGCTCAAAATGATATGGGATAATGGATGGCCTTTCTATAGGATACGAAATACCTGCGGGATGGAAAGTTCTGCCGGTTTTTGATGCGGTGCACTTAGATTCGATGGTTTACGAGAATCCTATGGAGTTTAATCCCTGGAGATGGCAGGCACGTATATGCTAAAAGGGGCCGGTTCAGATTATCTGCATGCACGTCTATTACTTTACTGAAACATCAATGCTAACCCTAATCATGATGTGCTGTAACTCAGAATGTGGAAAGTGGTACATATTTCACTCCGTTTGGAGGAGGGCCAAGATTGTGCACGGGACTCGAACTTGCCAAAGTAGAGATCGCTGTTTTTCTTCATCACCTTGTACTCAGCTATGGGTATTTACAGTAGAATCTTCCAAATTCATAACCAGTCCTATTATGCGTGGAGATTGCTGTTGTTTCTCTAGCTGGTTAATGTGGAGAAAATCACTTTGTTGACTGCAAGCTGTTTTTAATTTGCAGATGGGAATTGGTGGGGTCAGATGTTCCGCTTGTTTTCCCATTCGTGGAGTTTGAGAAAGGGCTTCCAATTAGATTGAACTCAGTCTCACAAAATTGATAATGTATATATCGTTTGGAAATATGTACAGAAAAAACCTAGTGACCAGTATTAGTATGTTGAAATAAAAGCGAAATTTTCAGGTCATGCAGACACTTGGTTCTACTTCTCTAGATGAGCGCGCCTATAGTTGTTGCAGAAACATGTAAGTGATAGAGGAAGAAAAGTAGAATGGTCGGAATCGACATCAAATTAAAACAAAATTAGTTATATTTCACCTGGTTGAAGCCTTTGTTGGCCACGGACCTCCTCGTTTTCTTGGGGGATCCAGCTAAGGTTGGGAATATGGTTATAATGATTGCCCCATTTTTGAGAATGGATGGACACGGGACCAGTCAGTCACTAGGCTGAGATTTGATACCAGTCCCAGTTGTTTTTCTGGGAAATATACTTTTTTGACGTCTTGTAATAATGATTACCCCTCACCTATTCATATATGTAGATACTGTCGCTTTCATTAATAATAAGGTATATGTGTTTAGTTTTATTTTAACCATCAGCATTATTGGCATCTTCTATCACCGTTGTTTGAAAATGAATTTATAATAGTACACAAATTTGTTAAATGTGTTACAAAAATATCGTTTTTTTCAAATTATATATTATTTTTTAAGGAGATATGATTCGTTTTTAAATAAATTTTTAATATTATATAAATTTAATATATGTATAAAATTTTAAATTAATAAATATATTTTATAAATAAAATATATTTGATATAAAAATGTGATTTTTGAGAATAAATTGTATGCAATATTTTGATTCAAAAAAATTGTAAATAATTTATCATTTTCAATTTTTTGATATGTTTGACATCTCTTATAACAAGAATAGTAATAAAAATGATATTTATTAACATAATTTTTTAAATTATCTTTGTTTCATTGGTTTTACCCAACTTTTATTTTCTTTTTGACATTAAATGTTTTATCATAAATTTTGTTTAAAAAAATTATTGTTTTGTTTAACTTTACCTCTTTAAAGAAAATTATTTACTTGTTAGTTATACTTAATTTAAATGTCTTTATATACCAAACAATTAAAAACCTTTCTTTAATTTAAACTAAAAAAAAAAAAATACTTAATTAATACTTAAATATACATTAATATTTACAATTTAATTAAATCCAATTCAAATTATATAAAAACCAAATAATATATTTTCTATATCAAATAAATTTTAAAAAAAATAATATTATTCAGTAAAAATCACAAATAAAAAAAAAAATAATATTATTCAATAAAAATCACAAATAAATTTTAAATAAAATATTCCGTACCCAACTTAAAGCCATCCCTCTCTCATTTTATATTTTGTTGTACACTTCAATTTACAAATTAATTGATTTTATATTTTGTTGTACACTTCAATTTACAAATTAATTGATACGGGAACCTACGCACATCTTGGAAAATGAATAAGAATACGTTAAAAAAAATAAAAAAATTATAAATATTAAAACAAGTGTATAAAATACAGTATAATAACATCCATATCCAACTTTAATATGAAATATATATATATTTATTTATTTAGAGTGACGACCGTTTAAAATGCTTGACGGGTGAGGTCGGCTGTGAAATTTTATGTATGCGCCTCCTCTACGATAATTGGATTAAGGGTCCGCTGGATTTTAACGTAGTTCGTTTTTTCCTTTGTTTTTCAACAGTGTGACAGTCTGGAATCTTAAATACAGTAGGAATGTTGAAAAACTATGGTTGGGCGTCAGAAATGAAATAAAGAATAGTTGTAGGCAAGACGCACGCACACATCGAACTGCTGCACGGCGGTGACAGGCGCGAGAGTTGCGCCGCTAAAATCATCTGAAGTAATAAATTGAGCATTCCCGTATGGTATTGAAATGCTAAGATGAAAAGGGAATGGGAATGGGAATGGAATCATTCAGCTTGTGATGGCCACATCTCAACAACCATATTGTCCTGCGCAGCAGCAGGCTGAGACAGAGAATGATGGATGGATCGTGGAATGGACTAAACCTCAGCGTGTCTGGCCGTAAATAACACTGCTCTGCATACCGACAGTCGACGGTGCAGGTCTGGGCTTTCGATTGTCTTTATGTTGTGTTTTACCATTCCTCGAGCAGTGCAGTATTGGTGGTCTGGTCGTGCTGCTCAGCAGCCGCGAAAAAACTACTGCATTAAATGAGCGTGGCGTTCTATGTGATAAAATCACTCTCAATCCCATTCGGCTTTCGTGTTCATATTTGTCATTGGGATACGTGACCATTGACCAACACATCTTCACACTCCCCATCCAAACCATTTCATTTCCCTTCCTCGTAGATGAGGGGGCCATCTCTGAAGTAGTATCACGATAAACTCACTTGGGACACGTGTCATATGAAAAGTTTTATACGTGCTATAAAAATGGGTATGGTATGGGCATTAGAGTGGTGGTATCGGAAGATTATAAGGTCTTATTCATATATAGATGTGAAAAATAGGATAATGATATTTATTTGGGAAAAATATATATATAAAAAAAATAATAAGAAATTTTAAATGAAAAAGAGTTATATAGGAAAAAGAATTATATAGGAGAAAAGAGCATACGAATTCAATCAAAATTATAAATGAATGAATAAATGAAATATTCAAAATTATAAATGAATGAATAAATGAAATATTGACATATATAAATATTTAAATTTTAATTAAAAAATAAAAAATTATGTGAATAAGAACTTTATAACAATCATATGCAAAAAGAAAATAAATTGAAAATAACAATACTACCTCTATATATATATATATATATATATATAAGTATAAGCTGCAATTAAATGTATGAAAATGATAGTCATAATTTAAATCATTAGAAAAAATAGAAATAAAGAATATGTTTGCTTTACATTTTAAAAATAATAAAAATAGAGAAACATTTCATCTTAAAATGCCCAATCTATAATGATATCCAAATGAAAGATATGAAAATATTAAAAATAAATATTATATTAAATCAATTTAAAAAAATAATAATAAATTCAAAACAATAAAGAAAAGAATAACCTTTAAAAAAAACAAAAAAATCATTGGTATCTTTTATTTTAATTGGGACACTGCGACTCCACTCAATGATTTTCATTAGGGCGAGTGGAGGCAAAATTAATCCTCTGGGCGTTGTTGATAGGGCCCACATGCACCGAACATCGTTAAAAATATGGGCGAGCGGAGACCAAACTAATCCTCTAGGTCCTGTCGATAAAGCCCACTCACACCGAATAGCATTAAAAATCTGAGTAGCAAAAATCAACCTCGAAATTTATATGGAACGAACCCTAAGCCTTTAGCCAACTACACTCCCTATATACACTAAAATATAACTTTCTTAAAAAACAATCCATCCCTTAAATTTATATATTATTAAAAAATAAAAAATAATAATAAAAAATAATTCCATAACCTAATAAATATATTAAACAAAAATTATTAAAAAATCATTTTATTTTATTTTATTTCATTTCTATGTCAAAATGATTTTCTATCCTATCAAATTAAAAACCTTATAAACATAACTCAACCTTACAAGGAAAGGTCCTTTTTTAAAGTCTACAATCTCGACCCCGAGTTTTTTATAAGATGATCTACACTATATGAGACTATAACATGTACTTCTATTACGTAACGTTTTAAATGCCATCTTAAAATTTTCATTTAAAAGATTAGCATGTAAAAAGTATATTGAACCACCCCAATTAATATTCTAAACTTTGTGTTTAAAATTTACACGTATGAGTATTTAAATTTAAATATAAAATTAATTAAAAACAACGCATAAATTTATGTGGAAGGTCCTTATATAGATTTAGTAATATAATTTTATACATATGTAATATTTTGTGTAAGGTTATAGTCGTATAAATGATGATATTTATCGGTCATTTATATTTATACATGTTGTTTGTAATAGTAAGATCACATAAACATGTGTATGTGTGCGTGTATTTTATGGTATTAGTAAAAAGAGGGTTTTGAAATAGGTATTTCCCTTATACACCAAGAATAAGGATATAACAATGAAGGTTCAACCACAACATAATAACTAACAATAAAATAAAAGCAGTTAATAACTAGTAGCTAAATTTCAACTATTTAACAACCAACAATAGTTAAAGCTCTGCCTTTGAACAATAGAGAGACCAAGACCCAATTGAACCTCACTACATAACTAGAAAGGACTGGAAACAAGGCTACTAACAGAGCTAAATATCAATCAAAGAGTAAACAAGGATGAGAAACAATAAAAGAATAGCTCCAAAACAAGAGTTAACCATGGGTGGAGACCAGTTTTCTACCGCGTCAGGGAAGGAGGCTCTATATCATCCATTGAGTGTCATCTTTCACCATTTCTTTTACTTTCGATCTCAACCTTTCTATCTTCAATTTGTGCCCTTTTTTTAATTGTGGATTCTAGTAAAGCTTTAGATCTCATTGGGGGAGAAAGGGCATTGACAAAAGCTTGAAGATAGCTCGAATTTGCAATAGGTACTCATGTCTCTTTCAGTGAATCCTCTTTCCTAGGGGAGAGATCCCTAGGTGTAGAAGGAGGAGGAGATGTTGGGAGATGGAATGATTTGTCATGATTATGTCAAATGAATTCCTAATTTGGAACCCCTTCCTTTTTCCTCCAAACCAACATAGAAGGAAATGTTGAGGAAAGAAAACCTTTCGAAGAGCACCTAAAAATATGATGTCCAAAGAGATCACAATGAAAACATCTGAAAGGAAGGCCTTCGAAGTTAAGAAACTATGTCTACAATCCATGAAAAGAGATGATATTAACCAAATGAAAAAGAGGTTTGGAGAGGTCCACAATGGCACACACCCTCACGAATCTGCCACCCACATAATTGTCATCAAATTTCACATAGCCAACATAGTTAATTATCATTTTGATGTGCTCCTCTTTTCTCAAGATGGGTGGAAGATTGTACAATCTAATCCAGAGAAGAGCTACCATGATTTTCTCCAAAGCTAGGTCAAAAAAGGGGACCAAGGGAAAAAAGGACCCCAAAGTTGCTGAAGAACCATGGTCTCGATGACCACACAAATTCTTGATCGAAAGAGTTCTAGAAGACAACCTGTAAAAATCCATGGCTAAGCAACAAGAAGGATGAAGCAACAAAGGAATTCCCAAACATTTGAGGTACAAACGATAAAATCAGAGGATGAAACAAACACGCCTACACATTTTCTAAATAAATAGCTATTGGCAATGTCCATTTCCATAACTTAAATAGACGGATTTGAAATAACCAACATCAAAAATTCTTTCGAAAAAAACACTGGGATATCCCCAATCAAAAAAAAAAGAAGATTGAACAAAAGATGTTAGATAAAAAATTATATATGTATATGTATATCATCATTCAAATATCTCATACATTATTTATATATAATTAATCGATCAATAATTATTTTATATTATTTTAAAAATAAATTTAATATTAAAACATTTCAATAAATTATTTTTAATGAAAATAATAATATACATTTATAATAATTTAATAATATAAATTATATTATAGATGACTTAATCATAACCATCATTATAATCTTTGATGACAATCGTTCAAACAGTAACAATGAGTTTGATTTAGTGATAGTATACACCATAGAAAATGAAAAATCTATGTTTTCTAGATGTGGATCATATAGATGAGAGATGCAATTAAATGTTAATGGTATGATTGTCATTTGTTAGGCAAAATCTACATTCACATTTTATTTAAGGTATAATGTATGCGTTTAAAACTTATACGTTTATGTGTAAGAAGCGGATTTAGAAACATAACGATTTTAGAGGTAAAATAATTTATTGTTTATTATGCATCTTATATAAAAGAAAAAGGAAATTATTTCAAAAAAAATTGTATTAAATTATAATCATGTCTGCGTATTTTTGTTATGTTAAATTCAAAAAATACATTAATAAACATAAATATAAATGAGCATATTATATTTAATAAACATATATATAAATGAGCATATTATATTTAATAAATATATATATATATAAATGAGCATATTATATTTAATAGCGAGTGATCAATTCTTATAATTATATTTAGTAAAATATTTATCATTTAAAATGTAACTAACTTACTTGAAATTAGTAGTAATACATTTTGAGATTATAATCATCATTTCAATAAATTCAGTGTATATTATAATTAACAATTAATTTATATTATAATTAAAATAGTTGTTATTAGAATCTAATATCTTTCAAATTATATTCTAAATTTGTTATTACCAAATTTTAATTTTAAAGAATTTGTTATTAGTAAATTCTAATTTAAAAAAAACTAGATTATAACATAAAAGATTTTAATTTTAATATAGGAAATATTGATTTTTAATATTATAAATATTGGATTCTAATATTAATATTAATTATTTTTTATTGTTAACAATTTTAATTTTATTGTTGTTATTAAGTAATAATTTTTTTATTGATTATATAAAATAAATTAAATTATAATATTCTTAATATTAAATTATAATAATTATTTTATTGATTTGTTAATGTAATTTTAATGGTTTATTATTATTGTTATCATTAATTTTTTTTATTGTTATTAAATTTTAAAAAATAATAATTAAATTTTAAGAAAATTAGTGATACTATTAATTTCTCATTGTGATTTTATCATTTTATTATTATTAAAATCATTAATTTTATTTTAATTATTAAATAAAATAATATATATTATATTAATTTTAATAAAAAAAAATATATTTTATATGTAAAAGCAATAAAAAATAATAATACAAACGTGAAGATAATACTAACAAAAGATTCTACACCCAACACTATCATGTTCTTATATTCAAGAGAATAAAACTCTTAGGAAAATAACTATGGTTGACTCAAACAATAATTTCAAATCCATCCTAATCATTCTCAATAATAATATTGCATCTTAGAAGTGTGTATATATCATTCAATTATTTTTTTCCTCTTTCCTTATTTACATCAATCTTTCTTTTTTAAAGGACAATTAAAGAGATTATAAAGGAGGTTAAATATTTGGACATGTCCATTTCCAATGCCACTTGGATACAAAAAGAAATAAGAGGGAAACATTCCATGCATCTATGAATTGCACTACATTGTATTTAAATCATGAAAGATGAATGATGTATGTTAGTTATGAGAATTATAAATAGTTAGGGTTTTTATTTATTTTAATTTTAATTTTAATTTCTAATTATCAGAGTAGGTTATAATTGAAGATTAATATAGATAGGATCGAATATATGAAGAATGAGTGAAATTATAAAATATAATTTCAATAGAAGAAATTTATCTTCACAATTAAAATCTGTATTAACATTATTTATTAGTCAAAAAATATATATAGGAAAATACATTATATAGTGATAAATTAGGTCACCCAAAAATGTAATTAATTCAAATCACAATTAGACAATAACTTAAAGTATATTTTTCCTAATGATCTATTATTAACTTAAGCTAGATAATTAAACCATGCATATAAAACTACATAGTGATAAATTTTTTTATTCTAACACCCTCTTTAAGTATAACTTAGGTGGTTAGTATAATTGGGTCCCGGTACAAGAACCCAAATATATATAAAATTGAAATGACCCCCCAAAAATATTGAGCATCCCTTCTTTTAGAGTTTACAATGGAAGGTAAATTGGTTTATGACCTAAAAATTGGTTTTGTATAACCTATCACCATGTTTACATGCAAGAAGCCCTTAGTTAGGGTAATTACTCCTAGAAGATTCAACAAAGAAGATTATTACCCTAAGAAAATCCACATACAATTCAAGGTGTATCAAATATACGATCTATAGAGATATATCCAAAATTTCATGGTAGTAGATACCTTCCCAATAGGACCACCTACCTTATCCTAAATGTAGGATAAGGACACTGTTGTTTGGCTAAGGGTCCTTATCCTTCCTTCCCAGTATATGCTAGGGTAGTCAACTTACCCTTCTTAGAGCTTGGGTTGGCTAAGTTAATTACTTAGGTTATTGTTATTCAAGAAGGAATTTACTCTAATTTAAGTTCATAAATTTTATTCTATCTAATTAAAATAATGACATTGAATAGATTTTAAGATTTGGTCTACCCCTACACACCCTTAAGATGTAATTGAATATTCACGTACTTGATCTATGTGAAAATCCATGATCATAATATCCATGTTTTTTAGATTATTGTACCATGATCTATGATTATGGGGTCATTATACCTCATGCCTTCACTTTAGAAAATAAATGTTTGTTTTAACTAACTTATAATTCTTACCAAGTCAATATTATTTATGAATAGATAAGATATTTTAAATTTAACGTGGTATCAAGCTCTCACTCGACCATCATGTAAATAGTTTTCTAGAGATTCATATTTTTCTAGTATTATTTACGTGTTGCTTAGTCATAATTGCAAGAATAATAATTTATGCCACTTTATTTAAAATCTTAAATCTATAATATATTAGTTTCTAAAATTTGTTCCTTTAAGAATGTTAACACTGATTATACTTAACAATCATTGCCATGTCATAACTAAAATACTAACAAACCTCTATACAATTAATTTAAACATGATGTAAACACCCTAATTTGGTCAAGAAACCATAAGTATTATGTCTTTTGTTGCTCTTTCACATAAAGGGTCTTAATGATGGTTATAGTCCTTATTCGCATGGTCACTTTAAGTCTTTTGATCTTTCTTATACTTTTTTCTCATTGTTTTAACACCCCCAACAACCATTGGATACCTTTTTCTAGTCCCAAGGACCTTAACTTGTCATCTTTGATTTTTTATCTATTTTGAGCCCTTGGACATTAGCACCATTTTGAGGATAGTAGAGCCACATGGCATTTTTATCTGTAACATCTCTACTAGGATCTACTTATAAAAATATTTCTTTTTAAAATTTAATCAATGTATTCTTTCATTAGATTTCACTGTGAGAATCTAATTAGTGATCCAAATAAAACACTCTAATTAAGTTAATTATAAATTAAGCATGTAACATCTATTTGTTATTGATCACTAGCATCATATGAAATAAAACATAATTGAATATAGAAAGTAATTATAAATTTTTAGCCACAAATGGTATAAACATACAACCACTATTGTCAATGTATAATAAGTAAATAATTACGTTTCATCAGAGGTAATGTTTCAATAATAATAAATACAATAAAAGATACAAGATACATGATTTCACGGATCTTGAGTTCTCAAACTCCAATATCTATGGTAATCTCAATTGTAGTCTCCAAATAAGTATTGATGTGGGGAGGGAGAGCATCATATGAAAACTTTTCTACACCAACAACAAACCATCGATCCCTTGCACAATCCTCCATAAAGGAATGGATCTCCCTTCATGGATGAGTAGATAGTGATGGCGTGGGAATCTAGAGAGATAAGCTAGTACTCATGTGCTACATAATTTTTAAGAACATGAAGTGTACCATAAAGAAATATTTTCTAATATGATATCACAAAAATATGTAAATCATACATATAAAATTATAATGTCTAACTAACATTACTTTGGTCAAAGTTTTTAATAGTTATTGATCTCTAAGATCAGTTAAATTTATACACACCACTTGATCAGATCACCTTCATCTAACATTGATGGTGCTAGTAAGCTAGTGAAGTCCATCTTACTACTTACTCAATACCAACAATGTGAGATTTGGTTAATATAAATATAACCAATATATTCATACAAATTACTTCCTACTAGTAGGCATAAAATATGTTAAACATAGAAATAATCAAAATACATATATTTATTCTATCAAATGTATGAATGAATCTCCACTATATTATTTATCACATAAATAATAAGCACAATAAGTACAGTTCATATCAGTCAGGTATATTCTCTATTAAATTGCATATTTCTAGTTTTTAAAAGTAAATATAGTACCTCCAATAATATCTTAGTGTATTATACATACTACTTGATTACACCCAACAGTCAAGATAAATTAACCTATAAATAAAAACATAATCTTTCATTTATGTGACTTATTATAATTTTAGGAGGTTTTGTGCATATAAGAATGGTATCTTATCCTTCAGTATTTTGTGACTTATTTCATTAGTCAAAATCTATAATTATAAACATGCATCTCAAAGTATAAATATAAGTTATATATGTATATGAGTACCTATGCCCTTATATAGATATATTTTATATATTTTTGCACCTTGCATAATATATATTACATAATACATATATTTTAATACACAATCACTGTTCAACCATACTAACAATATTCTTCATTGTTCTAAAAGAAAAATTGTGTGCTTCTAACAATTATTTAACTTTTCATGAAAAAAGCATCAAGTTCTATATTGGGTTTTCTACATTTTCAAAACTCTTATTTTGACTCACTTATTCCTACAAAAAAGGATATAATTCAACTATGATCAATTCATCTAATTTAATTCCCATATTTTTCCCCAATTTATGTCCTTATGTTTTATTACATTAGCCCAAAATATTGAAAATAGTGTGTAATAAGCAAACGCCCATTCAAACCTAACTCTGCCTTTATTTATCAATTGGATGTTTTTACTCTTTCTGAGTTTCCTTAAGTATTTATAAGATAAAATCTAAAACTAATTCATTGAGAACCAAATACTGTCTGACCTTGACACCATTTTATGAGTATTTAAACAATGCAACTAGTTCTTATATATTATTTTAAGTTTGACACAGTCAACTTATCATAATTAACACTTACACACTTAAAGACTCTAAATACGTTAAAAATTTCATAATAGAACTTGAACTTATATTTTAAATTATATGTATATACATATAGCATACCATTAATCAATGTTTGTGTTATCCTTGAATTTAGTAGGCTCAATTCATGGGATAATCCCTATGAAACTTATCCATTTCATAGCCTATGAGCTCTAAGCACGTAGTCTAATCATTACCTCTTTGTATTTATTTTTCCTTTCAAAAAGTTAGTTTTTGAGATAAGTTTCTTTTGATGCAGTTTAGAGAATTTTCTCTGAACTACACTTTTTTTAGTTTGGTGTAAATCAAAGAATTTTCTCTCAAGTGAATCGTTGAGTGTCCTAAAAAAAATTCATTGATTTTGCAATCTAATTTTTGGTGTAGTAGCACTATTTTTATCTGACTTTATACGTTCAAGATTAAAGTTTTTATTTGCTCCTACACTCGAGCCCACCATTGTATCGACAATTAATTTTTCATTAATTACCTCTCTTATATATTTTAACCCATGTAAATTCATTTTTACTGTTTATCTTCACCATTTTCAAGCATAAATATGTCATTTGCCACCATTTTTGAGCTTGATTGCACTTCTTCTCATTATCCTCAATTTATTATTTTCATCGATTCTTCATGCCCTAGGGTTCTTCGTCATCTATTTTTATGACATCTTAGGTAAATTTTTGTTTTTGTTATTTTTGTTCCTTTTTCTTTCTTCTTTCTTCATGTCTTCTTTCAATATTTTAATTTTTCCCTTGAAAACCCTAACTCTCTCGATTCATTTCAGAGAATTTTCTCTGAAAGGCACCAAGGGATTTTTTTGTATACATTTTGTCATCAGGTGCACTTCAAAGAATTTTTTTTGAAGTGATTGCTTCATCCACTCCACTTCAGTGAAGTACATAGATTTCATATTGATGTAATTCATTCTTTGAAGTACATGATTATTCACTTTTTTGGTGTACTTCAAAGAATTTTCTCTGAAGAAGTTTGGTGTTTTGGAGAAAATTTTGAAGTGCATATTACACACCTTCTGTTTACTTCAAAGAATTTTATTCAAATACTTCATTAGGTCCACTTCAGAGAAAATTATTTGAAGTGCATATCCCCATTTTTGGTGCAATGTCAGGATCCCTCTCACTAAAGCACACTTGATTACCTTGTATAAGCAACTTGAATTAAACCAGAAGTAATATGTAACTGAACTCATATGAGAGACAATACAATCTTGTATTAATATTCTAGAAAGAAATACAATGAATAAGTGCCAATTCTTCCCACACCTCTAGGGCTTCCCACACCTCTAGGGCATACATATATCAAGAGTTCTCTCTCTATACAAACACAATCAACTTAATCGAGTTTGTTTCAACCAATCAGTATCAACACTGCCAGTACCATCGAGTCATACTCCAAGTACACCACGTACTCCAAGTAGATCTCACCTCTTGCACACCTGCAGATCAACCAACCTTACTCACCATGTAGATTTGATCTTGCTATACCGCAGATCAACCTGGCCTTTACCGACCTAGATCTTACACACCCAAAAGAATCGTTGTCTTTGCCTCACCAAGTCCTTATGATTCTCCCTTGGAAGAACCCTTTTGATTCTATAGAATCCTATTCTACGTGGATCTTCTACCAGATCTTGCTCTCCCGTAGATCTACCTGATCATACACACTTGGCACTGTGGCACTATGAGGAGCTAATCTTCTCTCTTCCCTCTGCTAACCTTGCTCTCTTTATCTAGCACACTTTTACAACCCCATGAGTCTATTATATAGATCCCAGAATTTTAATTCAATAATTAGAAAAGCTCCAAGACTAAAATTAGTCTTTTGCAAACAACCGATTTGTTAAACAAACTATTCATGGTCAGTCACTGTCTGTCACCGACGTCAGATAAATCATTTTGGCAGCTTCCTGTCTACTCACATCGGTTGGCCTGATCGATGTCAGTTACTATGACACTCAACACCTCCTCCATGTGCATCAGTGAATATTTTAGCTCCTAACCTAAAAATCTCCCACTTGAGATAAACAGCTGCACGTATACCTGTATTTATACTTGTACATTATCTAATTTATTTCTTGGCTTGTATCCCTCTTCAAGCTCAATCCTGAAGACCAACCACCACACATCCTGTGGTGCTATCCCTGTCATCCAAGTAACCTGCCATATCTGTAGTAGAGAAGTGCCTAGCATAACATGAATCCCTTTTCCCTCTGATACTCCACTACTATTTTCCACTTTTCTGGATTGGCCACAAACTCGCTGACTGCTTGGGTAATAAAGTACACATGTACTTAACCTCATCTACACTCTGTGAGTCCATCCATAGGTGTGCTAATCTGCATCTTACATTTGAACCTCGCCACTACCTTATTCACACAATCATTAAGACAACATCAAATCTTCCCTGTCTCTAGGAATACTCATGCCAAAGAATTTTGCTCCTCTTATATCCTTTTTGGCACCCATGAACTAATTTTACCCTTAGCTCAGCAAAACCCTGTATGTATGAACCTGCAACAAGCACATCATCTACATAGTAACAGGATAATGCCACGACCATTATCCACCCTTTCAAGTTACAATGACATTGACTATGCTTTGTCATACACCTGTGCATCTACCATTCCTGGAGCTTGCACAAGACCATATTAGGATCACATGTCCATTTTCTCTCTTCTTTCATCTGTTCATCTTTCAGTGTTTTCAACTGGCTGGAAACTCTACCAAATTATTGGTTCTCTTCCAAGGAATTCATGCCATGCTCCCACTATTTCTTGGATTTTACCTACTCTGCTTCTTTAAAACTACCTGGGTTGAGCAATAAGTAGTCTAAAGAAGGTGAATAATGAATTTGAGGCTTACTCTACCCTTTCAGTCCTCCACATGGGCATTTGAGACTCCTTGTAGCTTGTTGTTCAAAATCTGTTCTCTGCTCGACCCTGGTTATTCTTACCTGATAGACACTGGTTCCCTGATGACGTCGATGTCCACCTTCACTTCTTTCTATGACTGACGTCGGTGCCTATCTGTTACACCTGACCGATGTCGATTTGTTTTCCTGTGAGTGATGACTTTTTACCCCGAGCTCACTTTGGATCAAAACCCTATCCAAAATTCAGCCCCTGTGACTAATCTTTCATCTCCTTAAGTTCTTAAGTCAAAGACATCAGACTGCATTCCCTTCTCACTCATTGACCAAGAAACATCTTTGCAATATAAGGAGAATCAGTAATACAATAGATAGATAAAAAATACCTACTTTCATACCACCAATTTAAGGCACCCAAGAGTTACTGTGCATCTCTCATCACCCAACTTTCTTAAAGTAAACTCCTCTTCAAGACTGGGACCTGCATGACATTCTTCAAAACTCATGTGTGCCCATCTGCAATTTCATACTTTCTTCGCCAATAATGACAAGCTTCCCAACCCCTAAATAAATCTTTCCAGTCTCCTTAGACATTCATGAAAAAATACTCTATTTGGGGCTGCATGGAAAGAGGCAACAGAATCTATAATCCAAGATTCTACTTTATCCAAGGAACATACAAAGCATCCTCTGTGCAACATCTGCTTCTTCATCATGCTGATCTTCTACCAACCAACAATCTTTCTTTACCTACTTTCCATGATTCAGTAATTGAATTCTTCTTGAATTCCTCCATTCTTAGTGTACTTTATTCTACCATTGCTATACTCCCACTCATCAAAAACCCCTGAGAGTGACCTGTAATCAACAAACACTTAACAATTGACCACCTGTTAGTGTACCTAACCAAGCTCTAATCTTTGTCAAGATCCCTGCTCACTAGGAGCACACTTGACCTTGTATAAGCAACTAAACACCAGAAGTAATATGCAACTTCAAAAATAACACAGAATATGAGAGACAATACAATCTTGTATTAATACTCTTCTAGAAGGAAATACAAAGACATTTTCCCACACCTCTGAAGTTCTCTCTCTCAATTACAAACAAGTCAACTCAATAACTGAGTTGGTGTTTCAACTAGTCAGTATCAACACTGCTAATACCACCGAGTAGAACACATACTCCAAGTCTGAGTACACCACGTACTTTAAGTAGATCTCACCTAATCTTACACGATTAACTGACCTTTCAATGGTCTTGATCTTGCTATACCACAGATCAACCTGGCCTTGCACAAATCTTTTCAAATGGATTTATCACTTCATTTTTATCATCTTCTCAGAGAAGAATTAAGCAGAGGATTTCTATCTAGCACACTTTAAAATACATTAGGATCCCATGAAGTCAGATAAGTCTTTACCATTTGTTAAACAAACTATTCACCAGCTTTCTAAAGCTACACAGGTGATCGATGTCGGTCACTTTCTGTCTGGAGATGACCGATGTCGGCTTAGTTCTTCTCTTAGTGAAGCTTTTTCAATTTAGAGAATGAACTACACCAAAGCCAACACCCAATGCAGTTCAGAGAATTTTCTCTGAACTACACTTTTTACCTGAGAAAAGATGCTCTGGAGAAATCAATTTTTTTTTGCTGATACTTGATCAATGCCAGAAGATTCCCATCCAAGAGAATAATGAAGTATAAATTTCAAGGTGGATTTCTAGCATCTGCATAGATTCCAATGTAGATCAAATTAAAGATACATAGATTGGTCATGTTAACATGGCTAAATTCTTACAAAGGTTGGGTAGAGACCCCATTGCCCCACATATGTATCTTATTCTTAATAGTGAGATTCATCTAGCAGCTACATTTCCTATCTAGCTCAAGATCTAAAGTTTGTCTTAACAGTTACTGCTCACTTTGACAAGGAAACTATATCAATGATGCCAATGGAAAAGTAGTAATTAAAATAGATGTAGAATATTTTGATAAAGTTTTTCATCTTTCAGACATTGAGTAATATTCATATATAAGTGTGACAAGAATACTATGACAAGAATCTTGAGAAATGCAAGAGGCACATTAATGTCAATTGGCTGAGGACACCAATGAATATAATTGCAAGATGGCCAAAGAGATTTTACTGAAGCAAATTTATAGAGGAAATAGAAGATTTAATCACTCTCCTAAGTAAGTTCAAAGGTCTTCTTGCATCCAATATCTTTCAATAATGGATTTATCACTACATTTTTATCATCAAGAAGAATAAGCAGAGGATTTATTAGGGAAGTCAGATAAGTGATGCCATATGTCACCAACTTTCTAAAGTTAGTTCTTCTCTTAGATTCTATATGACTTCCTATGGTATATGCCATAACTTACATGAGGGCAAGGATTGACCAGTGTTGGTGAATGGAAAAAAGTTCCTGCTTATGAATATTATCCACAGTTGACCCTCAAAAAAGGTATCAAACATTTCAGAAGATTTAATGATGTATTCTTCTACCAATTCATTTGTATAAATTAGAGAAGAAAAGGGTTTTAGATTAAGCATGGGCAATAGTGAACAGGATTGGTTGCATTTTATGTTAGTTCCCAACTTTCACCTACATAATGGATTTAATGAAAAACCTTACATGCTACCTAAATACCCAAGTGATAAATTGATTTTAATTGAGATGTGTAGATAAATGATGACCATACATAAGAAGTAATCATATGCACATAAAAAAGGATTCAAGTTTCCTATAAGCATTGGTTGGTACATCATTTCAACTAATCCTAAGGCTAAGACAATGGAAACTAAGATGTAATGGATCACCCTTAAAAGGTATAAAATTAGAAAAGATTTTGATTATAATATGATGAAGGAAAAGCTAAAAGGCAATTATGTTCATGTGTACAAGATTGAGGATATTTGGGTAGAATGTAGAACTAAAGAAGATGTAAGGAGACTTGATTATAGTCATCTTACTACTGATCAAATTCAAGAGCTATAATTATTCAACATTCTAGCTAACCTCTCCGATGATGAGAATATATTAGATCCTTCATATGAAGGAAATCAAGTTGCTTCTACTCTTATTCCTTCAATCTAATGGTCTATAAAAGAATGCACATCTATCAGAGAGAGATGTGCCTGGTTGAAATCTAAATGTATTAAATTAAAATATTTCAAGACAGGGTTAGAATAAGAATATGATGAAGATACTACAAGGAAACGTGAAGAATTAAGGATGAAAAATAAAGAAGAGGCCTCCAGGTCTACTTATAAACCAAGATTTGTATTTGTAAGTAAAGGAAAAAAGAATCTAGTGTTGAAAAAAGTGTGCAAATAGAGACACAAAAAAAAAACCAAGTGTGAGTGAGGTACCTCCTCAATCAATAGTTGTGTAACCTCTGACTCAGCGGTCTCCACAAGTTGAGTCCACACAATCAAAAGTTACTATAGTTGAGGTCTCTCAACCAGTAGTTTCCCAGGTGGCATTCTCTATAATTCCTTCTATTAGTACATCTATATCAATTATCTCTATTTCCACTCAAATTGTTCTTTCAGCTCCACCTTCTCCTTCTAGTGCCATGCTTTTTCAAGTCCCTTCTGAAGGCACTCTAGATCAAGTTTTTGATTCTTTGTCCAATCTACCTAGTCCTACAAAGTCATTGGGATCCATGACCAATCTATACTTCACTCAACAAGATATGGACAATATTCATGCCCATATCTTTTGTTAAATTGACGACTCAAGCTCTTGTCATCCCAGTGTCCAAAAAAATTTTAGACCCAAAAGTAAATTTCATGGCAACCCAAACCCCACCACTAATAACCACTATTCCACCAGTGTCAACTCTGATATCATATACCTTTGCCATTCCACTTAATTCACAAACCATTGTCCCTCCCTAAACATCACAATCTTTAGTTTCTTTTGCTCAAAGAGATTCATCTCCTCTTCCCCCATGGTTAATTTACCAAACATCTAAAAGGAAGAAATAGGCTATTTCACCTGATGATTTTGACCTTAGTCAAATCATCCCAATAAATCCCAAGATGACAAAGAAGGCTAGAACTATGTCAAGGATACTTTTTGAGTCTGGGCATAAGTATGATGAAGTTGCAGTTCCTTCTGAAGACATGAACATTGAAGATATTCAAACATCCAAATATGTAGTAGGACACATAGATCTTAGGAAACAAACTCATGAAGGTGAAAAGGAAGATTTGTAGGTAGTGATGGATTCTTTGATTAAAATATATGATAAAGATAAGAAAATCAAAGATCAACTGAAGATACAAGTGGAATAGTTGACTTTTATTTTACTGAAAATCACTCAACCTTATGAATCCATTGACCTTGTTGCACATGAAAATATTGAAAGAGCTATTCAACTTGCAAAAAAAATTGGATCTCAGGGTCATGTAGTTAATGCTTGGGTTGAAAGGTTAAAAACATAAGGTACTCAATTGTTGCATTATACTATTGAATTTTTGAAGACCTTAAGTGAAGTAATAAAAAAAAAATCAGCAAACAATTAAGGCACTCACTCAAGATTTGGAGTTGACTGAAAAAGATATTGATACATGGACTCAACTTCACCAATTCAAACTGGAGTTATTGGTTGAGTAGAAGATCATTCCAAATAGGAAAATGTTTATTGAATATAGGGAGGCCATGAAGAACATAAGAAAGGTTCTTGAGAATCTGATAAAAGATCTATAAGAGGTTAAAGATATGTGTGATAATAAGATATTAGATCTTATAGAGAGATTTAGAAAACTCCCCTGTCAAGTTAGGAATGATTCTTAAGAAATTATTCCTATGGTGGTTGTTACTCAAGAATTTACATCATTGCTCCAAGCAAAGGCTAAGACAGGTACTTTCATACTGGATTCCATTGATGAATTGATTGAATTTCAAGTCATCTTTAATCAACTACAAAGAATCATGGACAAGAGCAAGGATCTCCCAGTTAACTTAGAGGATTTAGTTACAAGGGTACTTGCCGTATCCAAGAGTACATCTGGCCCAAATAAAAATGAAGTCCAAGATGTTTTGAAGAAATATGAGGAGTTTCTAGAAAAGAATAAAAATGAATAAATTTATGTGTCAAGGACACTTAGTTTGTTTTTGTAAAATTTTATGTGCAATTTTGTTTGGTGCATTTTGCACGTAGGAAAAGTACACAGTCATAAGTCAAATAGGACTCTGTCAATGAATAAGTCAATGCAATTATATTTTTTCCTATTTTTGTTCATAGCTCCTCTCTATAAATAGGAGGATGCTCTTTGTAAAAAGGATCACCAGTTGCTATAGAAGTGAAGTGCTGCCAAAATTGATAAGCAATATTGAAACTTTGAATTCAAATTGTAAATCTTTTGTCAATCAATATATGAGAAAGCAAGTGAACTTTCAATCTTTGAGTTGAAATAAATTTGTGTTGTATTGGAGATGTTCTTATGTCTTTTCCATTACATTTTATTATGTAATTAATTGAAACACAATGTGAATTTCTATAAATTGAAAGGTGTCAAGAAGCTGATTTTGAAGTCTTTGAGCTGGAATATCATTACTGGGTTTGTGTTCATCATTGAAAGTGAATTACTGAGGAGACTTTGGGCTACTAGTTATTCTTCATTGATACTTTTAATCTTTGTTAGAAATAACGTGAAGACTTTAGGCTGCAATTTATTCTATCTTTTGACTTTACTCTGCTAGTATTATTCTTGTTACTCCTTTGGCTAACAAATCTAAATATCGTTTATATTTAGTTCATCAAGCGATCTTAGATTTTCAAAGTATATCACAAAGAATGGAAGAATGTTTGTGATTAAACATCAATTTTGAGAAAAGATAATTAGATGATATGACAACACCGATTATGATAAAATTATTAAATAAGTGTAAATAATTAAGTGTTGTGTTAGTTAACAATAAAAGGGAGCCTCCCCTTGCTTAGAGGAGAGATTTATCTCATCATACTATGGCTGAAATCACCATTTTGTTATCATTCTGTTGTTAATAAAATATTCACCCAATAGTTTGGAAAGGTGAATGTACACAATATATACACATATCTTCCTATTTGAATGTCAATAAAACTTATAATTTATACATCCTCACTTTTTGTGTTCCAAACACATACTTAGTTGACACACACACACACACACACACACACACACACACACACACACACACACACACACACACACACACACACACACACACACACACACACACACACATACACACACACACACATACATATACATATACATACATATATACATACATACACACACACACACACACACACACACACACACACATACATACGTGTGTGTGTGTGTGTGTGTGTGTGTGTGTGTGTGTGTGTGTGTGTGTGTGTGTGTGTGTGTGTGTGTGTGTGTGTGTGTGTGTGTGTGTGTGTGTGTGTGTGTGTGTGTGTGTGTGTGTGTACACACACACACACACACACACACACACACACATACATACATACGTATGTATGTATGTATGTATATACACACACACACACACACACACAAATACATATACATACACATACATATATGCATACATACACACACACTAATACACACACACACACACACACACACACACACACACACACACACACACACACACACACACACACACACACACACACACACACACACACACACACACACACACACACACTCATAGTTTGTGAACAATTATGCACAATTCATTTATGTATAAGATCATAGTGTTTATGACACATGACATTAATTCATTCATCTCTATATATTCATGATTTCATGTAAAAATTACTCACACATAACCCAAATATAAACCCTGTTTCATAATTTAGGTGTATGTATATATATATATATATATCTAGTTTTGAAGGTAAGAATACACAGTCTGGTTTTCTTTATGTTTACTATTTAAAATGATTTAATACATGGGTCACTACTAATACTAGACAAAACTAGATTGTGTATTCTTACCTTCAAAACCATATATATATATATATATAGTTTTGATATATATATATATATATATATATATATATATATATATATATATATATAGTTTTAAAGGTAAGAATACACAGTCTGGTTTTATTTATGTTTACTATTTCGAATGATTTAATACATGGGTCACTACTAATACCTATATAAGCTAAAAACAATGACCCATATTCAACGGTAAGGTATAAACTTTAGTGTGACCCATTCTCACACAGTGGTATCCATATTCAACACATTATACCTTAAATCTAAAGTACTGCAACATAATAAAAATAGCGACCCATATGGGACATAAACTTATATATGTCATATTCATTCCTATAAATGTGTTGTTCTTTAAACTTATACAATTTTCCATACATACATGATTTAATATATATACATAATGATATATATATATATATATATATATATATATATATATATCATTATGTATATATAGTAAATCATGTATGTATGAAAAATTATATAAGTTTAAATAACAACAATTAATTCATTCATAATAACAATTATAGTTTAAATAAAAACAATTATATATATATATATAACTCAAACTAAAAATGACTAATATCTCTATGGCTCAGAACTATATGTTAGATTCAACAACGCTATCATTATTAACTTTGCTATAATGTAAGTATGCAAGATTCAATAATGTTATCATTATTAACGTAATTATATCAAACTAATTACTCACTCATAACTATATATATCCATCAATACTTTCATTTTATGTATATTAAATGAAGTGAATATTCACTAAACACCAAATATATATTGCTATACAAGAATTTTGCTATATAAAATTAGTTTGCTATATTTAGATGTTCTCTCTTTTTTCTTGTTTTAGTATTTTTGGTAAACTAAGGTTTAATTTCTTAATTAGTAAAGAGGTCTAGATTAATCTAGAGAATGTGAATACAATATTTCTAAATTAACCTACTGATTTTCTAAATTTGAATTTGATCAATTAATTACTAAAAATAGCAAACAAGGTGATAGAGAGTAAACTTAGAATATTTCTAGACTGAGATTAACGATTCTAGAACTGTAAATAATTGATCTAACTGGGTAGACTATCAAAAATAGGACCCAAAAGTCTATTTTCTACTTGGATAGTAGTGTCAAAAATTAGAAACTTTGGGGTTCAATGCTATAGTCTTTTTGATCTGCTTCTTCTGAGCTTTCTGGGTTCTATTCTGATACTTCAAGAGGCTTTGTTTCTAGAATATCAGGTCTCGATTGTCCACAAAGCTTTATGGACAATGATTCTATCTTTTAGGGTCCTAGTTCCTCTTTAGGCTTGATAAATGGTCTTGAATCAACTGAAAAATGGGTTAGTGTGTATTATACACTTAACGTACGATCACACCCCATGTATAGGCACGCTATCTACATACCAATACTCTGAGGAGGGATCAAGGCCAATGTATTTCTCTTAAATTGAATGTGTGTTGTACAATCCTATGTATGTAATGAAATTATTATGTGAATTTGAGTAAGTTTGAGATGATTTGTGACTTGTGCGGGAGCTTGAGTAGGCTAGAAATAGTAGTGGTTGGTTGTATACAAAAAATAGAAAGATTTAATTGAGTGTGCTTAGTGTATTTTTAGCTTGTGCCTTTTGAATGATTGTCAAACCTTCTAAATGACCCTTAAATAAGCTTTTATAGGGAAACTAATGATCCTAGGTTAGATGAATTTGTGTTAAGCTGACAAGAAAAAAGATAAGGATTTAGATAAATTTGATCATTTGAGGCTAAGAGTGACTTGGATAATAGTGTTGGAAAGTGGGCACCCTAGGGTTCAGGGCTATAGTCCAAATTATAGCGCTATTGTCTAAGGGGACATGGACCTTAGGGGATAGGTTTGTGCCTAGGGGAGGAGTTTGGGGTAGCTGGGATTGATTCAAGAAGGCTTTAAGTGACTAGGAAGTAATGAAAATATGCCTAGTGGGTTGTGTAAGCAAGCATGAAATACCTATGGTTTGGATGTCATAGGTAATGCTCAAGTTATAAAAATTGAATTTTTATGTGATTATATTCCCCCGCCTTTATTCTAAGTGTGAAGCTAAGTGAAATAATAAGATAAAGGATAAAAATAGAAGTGTACCTAAAGTTACTTGTGAGTCTAAGCCTAAGAAGCTATGTGATGTTGGATTTGTGCATGGTGAGAGTATATTATACAATGTGAATCTATAAACAAGGAAAGTAAAAGTAGATCATTTCTTACTAAATATGTTATATGTAAAATAATAACGTATAAATATAGGTAAAGAGAGAGAAAAGAAGAGAAAGGAATGAATATACCTCATTGGATACACAAACCAATACAAAACCTATCATGCTGCTAGGTTGTGTTGAGTGATGCTGGATGAATACTGAGTCAAGAGTTATATCAATGAATGAGCTGAGTGCTCAATCCCCTAGAAGGTGGCTCAAGAATGCAAAGGTAGGCCCTTTAGCTCCATCATTGCCAACTATGTGAAGTTAACAAATCATGCATGTGTTAATCAATGTATGGACTATGTATCCAATCCCTCTAAATAAGTGGCTCAAGAATACAAAGGTTAGCTAGACATTTGGCTCCATCATTGCCTCATGATGTGAAGCTAAATAAAAAGATTTTGGTATAAGCTAAATGTTATATGAGATGGCTCATGAAGCCCATGAATGTGATGTAATCTGGAAATGTTGGCATGGATAGCCGAATGTAACTAGAAACTAGGCCAATGTTGGCCACTTCAAAAGATGGAGATTGGAATTCGTATAAAAATCCCCTCCAAAACTGGAATCAACTTGAGAAATCAGGTACTCAAGAACAAACTTGTATGAAATTTTACTTGAAAGTGATGCCAACCACCTGTAGATGGAGTATGGCATGCAACTACTATAAACATGCAAGAAAATGTATTAAACTTGGAAAAGAGAAGGCCCATGTGTCACACACATTCCCCCAATACCTGGTGTTTGGAACTTAAAATATGAACTAAAAGTTATATCAACTACCATGTCTAAAATATAAGTGGAAATCCTCATGATATGCATGATGCCCCCTATATCTAGATTCTCTAAGCAAAAAAGTGCTAAAAACTACTAGATTTTGGACTATACTATTATGGCAAAACCATGACTAAACTCACCCCTTTGCCTGATTCTAGAAAAAACTAGAAATTCTACTATCTAGACACTAGCACCAACAACTAAACACTTTGGGATCCAATGCTATAGTCCTATTTTAGGTGTTATTATCTAGAGCTAAAACTAAAAATTGGACTATGCTCTCTATTATCTACCTAATCTGGCCTGCCTATGCTGAATTCTAGAATCTAGATTGAACTTTTTTGAAACTACATTTTTAACTAGTAGGAGTTCTGATCTCTATGACAAAAACCCTATTTTTTCCCCACTATTCTAAGGGAATGAAGACCCTATAGTCACTACCCTTAGAAGAAGCCCTGCAAGTTTGTTAAGCTACAAAAATGTTTGATATAACATTGATATTCATGATCTCAAGATATAGCAAAAGTTGTAAAGAGAGATTGTTAGATGGGTATGCCTAGATAGAATGTAATAGCATGTTAGTTGTTATTTTTTAGTGGCATAGAGGGATGGATCATGATGTCCATCATGGCATCCAAAAATCAATGTAAATGCATGATTGGAATAATGGTATTGCACACAAAGAGAAATGATCAAGCAAACAAGCTTACAAAGAAAGAAGCAAGAAACACACAAGTATGGTCAAGGGGTCAAATAAGCATGCAAGGTATATAAGGCATGTTAAAATGCCACATATATAAAAATAACAAGCAAAGATTGGTATAATTGCCATAAGCACATAGAAAGACACACGCAAAGGACATTGGCAAATGTCCAAAGGCACACACATATAGATAGGAGCAAAGGACATTTGGAAAATGTCATAAAATGTAAACAAGAAGCAAATAAGAATGGGAAAATGTAAACACATCTAGTTAATTAAAGCAAAGAGTGGAAGCATACAAAGTACTGGAGGAAGTAAACATGCATCTAACTATAAAAATCAAGAAGCAAGAGTATACAAGATATGTAATACAAGACTAATGTATATGCTAGGAAATACATAAGTGTAATAAATGTCAATGGATGTCAATGTAATATCTATGTAAGCAAGTAAGGAACATACTAAAACAAGATGTCTAAAGTGTGTAGTGTAAGAATGACATAACCTGGATGGTGTAGTCATGTAGAGTGTGCTCCCATTGGGTAGATGTATCGATATGTAACTAGAATGTAGATGTAAGATGCCCCCTTAATGGGTGGAGTAAAGAAATCAAGGATCTAGATGCACTACACACACTCAAATAAGATCAAGTGAAGCATGGTAATATAGATAAGTCAATAAACAATAGCATAGAATAGCATAATGTAAGTCCAACATAGGGATTATCAATGTAAAACATAGATGATGCATATAATTGACACATTATTTTTGAAGTTTGTATTGTTTTTGTATTTGTGAAATGAGTTATGTACAATCAAGTAGAAGAGTACTATATATGAGCAATGCAAGAAAGGAAAGTACATATAAACATAACATCATAATATAATTGACACTAGGCTGGGGTGGGAAAGGATCCTAAGATGGAGGCTACTGGGGAAAAAATGGAGGAATAGATTATGGCCATCATCGAATGCATCAAGATCATCATCATTAGTATCATCGTATACTAGAAATGTTGTGTTCATGTTATCATCAACTCAAAGATGAACTAAAGGTTATTTTGGTGGTGGAGATGCTACTATTTCTCTTCATTGTTTAGCCCTAGTGGTGAGTGATTTTATTGGAAGTGGTGTTGGTGTTACTAGTGGAGCTATGATTTGAATAATGCCTCAATTTGTAGTTTATCCAATAACTTTTGTAAAGTTGTACATGAGTCAATATCATGGTCAGTGATCTTGTAAAAAGGCAAAATGGCTTACCTTCATTTTGTGATAATTTGTTGATAGATTTATGTCATACTGTAGTAATCTTGATTAATTTATGATCAAGTAACATCTGTAGAAAAATATATGGTTGATGTTATGTACTACCTACTTGAATCTAAATGACTATCCTTTTCATTATAAAAGTGACCATGTTAACTGTAGGATGCTTAATAAGTGATTTAGAATCATCTTGATATTCTGCTAGGCTAACTGGTGTAAATTTTAATCCACATAGATAATCATCTGTGAGTGTGGGTGTTGTATCATCATCATCTGAGGTAGCCTAGGAATCCATATCAACATCGTGCATGTAAGATAACTCTATATTTACCATAAGGGGTAACTATGATATATAAGTCTCAATAACTATAGTAGGAGAAGTTGATGATATTAGGAGAGTATCATTATTAGTTTGAGGGGCTATATCTATGGGAGAAATTGGAACTAATGAAATTGTTGTTGGTGATGGCGTAAGTGTAACAAGTGTTTTTATTGTGACTACTGGAGTGACTGGAGCTATTATAATTGGTTGAGAAGTTGGAGTTTGAGAAACATGAGATGTGCTAGTTTCTCCCACCTCATATTTATGTATTATATCCAAAGGAATATGATGATGTGGTGATTGCATAATAAGAGGTGTCCCATCTAGAAAAAAAATCAAATATGACTCTATAACTCGACAGTATCTGAATGACTAATTATCTATTGGACATGTGTAGAGATATCCATCATGAATAAATTTGACACATTGGTGTAGAGTAGAAGGAATTAATTTCATAGCGTGTATCCATGGTCATCCAAGTAAAATATTATAATGGAGAGGATCATGCATAACCTGAAACTGGGTAGTAAGGTTTTTGGACTTACTATGATATCGAATGCAATGGTGCCCAATGTTTGTCATGGTATATCATTAAACCCTCTAATGGTATTATATGATTTTTGCATGGATGCCATATCTACACCCATAACCTGTAAGAATGTGATATTGTATATATTTATTTTGGTACCAATATCAACTAAAACTCTCTTTACTGTACTAGTTCTAATTTGAATATGTATGAATAGTGGTAAATTTTGATCAATAACTATTTGAGATGGTGTGTCATCTTTATCAAAATAAATGGAATCTTTGATAGTTTTTAGTGTATTAACCATGGATGCAAAATAACTAGGCTTAGAGGTGGCTGGCATGGAAGTCTGAGTGAGTGCCTGATAAATAATGTCCTTAAATACATTAGCTTTTTGGAGCAATTTTAACATTGAAATTTTTGCTAGAGTATTTCACAACTGATCCAAAATATCACATGCCTTGGTTGCATCTAGTTGTGTAATAGGCTTGGGTCAGGGATGAGATAGACCAGGTGGATTATGGGGTTTTTGGGTGGGTGGAAGAGGGATAACAACACATCGAGTAACAACTCTAACCACATTATCCATTATTGATATAGGATTAGTAGTGCGTGTAGGAGGAGAGAATAGATAATTGATAGGGTGGGGAAGTGGGATAATGGTAGGTTGAGTAACAGATCTAATTACATTATCCACTATCCATATAAGATTAGTAGTGTGTGTGGGAGGAGAGCATAGATAATTGACAAGGTGGGGAAGTGGAGGGATTAAGGGTGCCAGTTGGGATTTTTAATGATGGGTAGTAACTTTTGGGATGGTGAAATCAACCATGCAACAATAGTCATTATGGAAGATGGGTTCCATGGGAGATGGGGCAAGAAGTTTCTTAACATATGTAATAATAGTTTCATTAATATCATTTCATATTATAAAAATCAAACGTGCAAAACAAAGAATGAAACTTTGTACTAACATGTGATAAACATCATCACTAAGGTACATGATAGGGCCTATTATAGTTTCCTTATTATTTCCAAGAAATGTAAGAAACATTTAGAAATAAGTATCATTTTTGTAATTTGGCTATGTATGTAAGGTGATACATCAAGATGCAATAGGACCTAGTGTATGCACCTAGGGATTTTTTAGGACTATAATTTTCACAATACTATGAACATGTGAATTTGAAAATGATTTTTTGATTTTAATATTCAATCAAAATTTGCAAAAATAAAAGGAATATTCTAGAAAATTACTAGAAATTAAGTGATGTAGCTAGGGTTTGAAATGATTTTTTTCCAAAATTAATGCAATAGTTTGAAAAATTTACTGATAATTAGTATATTTAACTTGAAATATATTAGGAAAAATATAAAAATATTTTAAAAATAAGCAGAATATTTTTCCTAGTGGTTTAGAAGTGGTTTCATGCAAAAAGGACCTAGTACGTGAAAACTAGGGTTTTAGTGAATTATTGAAAATATTGCACTTAAATTTATAGTTTAATGATTTTTAAATTCTATATTAAAAAAATGGAAAAAAATAAAAAATAAATAGCCTTAGGGTTTTTAGGGTTTTCATGCAAAGATTCAAATTAAGTCAGGTTCACCAAATGTTTTACTATTTTTGGGAAACTAAGGTTTAATTTCCTAATTAGTAAAAAGGTCTGGATTAATCTAGAGAATATGTGAATAAAGTATGTCTAATTTAACCTACTAATTTTATAAATCTGGATTTGATCAATCAATTACTAAAAATAGCAAACAAGGGGATAGAGAGTAAGCTTAGTTGATTTCTAGACTGAGATGGAGGATTATTGAACTACAAATTGCTGAGCTAACTAGGTAGACTATCAAAAATAGGTCTTATAAGTCTATTTTTTGCCTAGATAGTAGCACCAAAAACTAAACACTTTGGGTTATAGTGCTATAGTCCTATTTTTGGCACTATAGTCCTTTTAATCTATTTCTTCTAATCTTTCTAGGTTCTATTCTGATACTTCAAGAGGATTTATGTCTGGAATCTCAGGTCTTGATCATCCGCAAAGCTCCATGTGCAATTGATTTTATCCTCTAGGGTCTTAGTTCTTATTTAGGATTGAAAAGTGGTCTTGAATCAATTGGAAAAAGGGGTTAGTGTGTATTATGTACTACACTTATGATCACACCCCATGTATGGGCATGTTACCTACATACCAATACTCTGAGGAGGGATCAAGGCCAATGTAGTTATCTCAAATTAAATGTGTATTGTGAAATCTTGTGTATGCATTTCAAGTATTATGCAAATCTAGGTAAGCTTGAGATGACTCATGACTTGTGTGGGAGCTTGAATACATTGAAAACAGAAATGGTTGGCTGCATGCAGAGAATAGAAAGATATGCTTGAGTGTGCTTAGTGTATTTATAGCTTGTGCCTTTTGAATGATTAGTAACCCTTATAAATGACCCTTAAATAGGATTTTATCGATAAATTAATGATCTTGGGTTAGATGACTTCGCATTAGGTTGATAGGGAAAAAGATAAGGATCCAAGGAAATCTGACCATTTGAGGCTAAGAGTGACTTGGACAATAGCACTGGAAAGTGGACACCCTAGGGTCCAACACCATAGTCCAACTTATGGTAATATTGTTTAAGGGGAAAAGGACCTTAGGGGACAAGTTTTTTCCTTGGAGAGGAGTCTTTGGTAGCTGGGGTAAATTTAGGGAGGCTTCAAGTGACTGGGAAGTAGTGAAAACATGCCAAGTGGGTTATGTAAGCAAGCAAGAAAGACATATGGTTTAGATGTCACAAGTCATTCTCAAGTTGTATAAATTGAATTTTTATGTGATTACATTTATATATATCATTGTATATATGTTTCATTGTTTTTGTATGATAAATATTCACATAGTTTGAGCTTATATAACCCTCCAATTTTGTCTGTCAAATTTTCACGGAGTTTTATTTATTACCAAATATTAGTTACATATTGTATCTACTCTAATATTGTCATCACTAAGTTATATTTATCATGGGATACTTTTACATAGTTACACACTACATTTTACCCACACAAGTTTACATAAGATTGATATATATATATTTTTGAATATAGAGTATACTTACTTGTTAAAGCCAAGAGCCATGACTTTTGAGGTTGTCTTATGTTATACTCTTGTGCTAAACTTTTGTCACTGTAACAACCCTGTTGGCTCAAACATAACAAGCCATAATTTTTTTATATTATAAAGCACATTTATATAAGTAGAATACATCCTAAGAGTCTAATAGAAATAATAATAATAATCAAATTATAATAGTGAGTATACATTAAATATTATATCACAAATCTATAATATCATGACAATGTTTCATAAAATGGATATAAAAAGTAATGCAAAAGCTCAACCATAGCTGATAAAAATGTACAAACACCGCTGTCAATATATAATGATAAGTAATTATAGTTTTTCATAACAATACTTAATATTAATATTTAATCTAATACAATGTACATAATTTGGATACCTAGCTCCATGGAGCATGATTTTCCCAGACTCTCCAGTATCTGTGGCAATCTCAAGTATTCATCTCCATGGTAGTACTATTATGGGGAGGGAGAGAATCATACAAGTACTTTACCACACCAACCATAGATCAATGATCCCCTACACTAATCCCATCAGGGAATGGCCCTCCCTTCACAAATGAGTTGATAGTGATGGCATGAAAATCTAGAGAGACTAGCAAGTACCTGTGTGCTGTATGATTCTAAACTAAATATATAGTGTATCATAGAAATACATTATATTTTAAGATATAAAACTAAAATGTGAATCAAAATCATGAAATTATAATGTCTCACTAAACATACTTTGGCCCAAATCTTTATAATAATAAATGATAATGATCTAGATCAATTAATTTCATATACACCATTTGATTGGATTGCTTTCATATAACATTGTAATGGTAGTAAGCTAGTGAAGTCCATCTCACTCCTTACTCCACATTAGCAGTACAGATTGATCAAATACAATTCAAGCAAAAGATTCATCAACTTACATCTTATTAATAAATGCATTACACAACATGCTATATATAATAGTAATAACATACATTAAGTCCATATAATATATGCATGAATCTTCCATTATATTATATCCCATACTAGAAATACTGATTAAAAATATACCACCTAGGTAAATATATAATTTAACTATACAATTCAACAATATAATTGGTTTCAGGTTATATATGCCCTATGGCATCCCATACTACTACAGTCCAATGTTTTATGACTTAACTACCAGATTTTCATAATCAATCATATGAATTAGTCTCAATTACATGGAAACACAAGCATTACACAAGTAACTATACATATAATAAGGCAAAAAATAATTCCCATTGAACAAAATAACATTCTAACATAACATTATTAAATTCTCAAAGTTTGCATGCATGCATATGCATGCTATCCACAATAAATACTAGTATATATACAATAAACTAACAAATGTAGATATGAGTTAGGTATAATAACTATAATAAGTACCATACAAGTACAATGTATTTATATACTTTAGTACCCTATGATATCCCATACTATCATAGGTTCTCAAATACATGACAACACATAATCCAAACTTATGATTATCAAGACTCAACTGAATCATAATAACAAGCATACAATAAACAATAAAGTATTATACCACTCAGATATACTCTGCATACAAACATTGTAAGGTATCTCAACATAAAAACATGAATCATGATACATCAATATTTAGTAAGTATAACTATATATTTAACACACTCATAGTATGCAGTTCTCACGAGTATCCCATACTGAATACATATGACTAATAGTCATTCACATTACTAATAGTGAGTCAAATAAAATCATTATCCTATTACTCATTTGCTTCTAGGAGATTGTTCAAAAGGTTATAGTTTCATTTTCTCAAGCATCTATGACTCTTTTTAACCATTAATTAACTGAAAGTTTAGGTTTATGTCCTGATACACCTATATATGAAAGGTTTCCATACGATTGCCAAGGTTCATGTATAAGTATGTTCAAATACAAATGACACCATTAGCCTTTATAATCCTCAATAAAATACTATATCAATGTAACTTTAGTATCATAGAACTCATTCATAATAACATTATTCCATATACGATATAATTGGGTCAATACATGAAGCAAAAGATGTAATATTAAGATATGATGATTATGAAGCATAGACAACTCATAATATATAACTTACGATACTAAACCAATAATATTAATATATCTTATGAGACAAATATGGTAATATATTTGGTGAGAATAGTCATGTAGAAACCTAAGATAATACAATATGTATGTAATAGTATGAATTTTGCTGGAAAAATTATTACTATACCATAGTAATGATATTAACTTATAATATCAATATATTAATTTATAAAATATATTTTAAGAGATATTCCTTTGATATGAAACATATTTATAACACAAAATATAAGATATTCTTAATCTATCACTATAGACACATTTATAGAGCAAATCAATTTATCTTGTTCATCAAATTGGTAGCTTTGACCTTGACCATTATAGTGATGACCCACAATCCCTGCTAGGGATCCTGATAAAAAGAGTATGTACCATATAAAAAAAAATTAGTTGTATCTGATGATCTTAGTATATATCTTTATATAAATATTTCTTTGCTCATGGTAACCACAAGTGGATCCTACCGGTATAGTATTAAAAGTGTCATCTAATTAATCTTTTCGAGAGGGTTTTTCTTGAGTGAGTCATTTAGCACCAAGAATTTCCAATGTATGGTGAATCTCAAGGGGTAGCCTAATATTTGAGGTATTATAAAACAATATTTAAATCAAGTATTTTCTACATATGACAAGTCACAAATGCTATTTTTTCCATAGCCAAAACATGAAGAGATCTTAAGTGAGTTATTTTAATTGGTTTAAGAAATTGAATATAGGTAATTCTAATTCCAAGGGATCCTAAGTGAGTTATTTCAATTGGTTTAAGAAATGTTAATCGACTAGATTTATAATTCTAAGGGATACAAATAGCCACTAGTCCCACTAATTTATAATGACTCATATCATAGCGGTCAAAGGGATAATGACACCATTTACTATAGTTGTAGTTAGGAGGTAGACCTAAATAAGCATGACACAAACTAAGATTAAAATACAATGATTTTAATAAAATAGGAATGCTAGGATGGTGTAATGTCATAGGTATAATTTAGACCTAACTACCTAATTCAATTATATACATGCAAGGTGTCTATCTTCATCCATTCTTAATTGTACTTGCATATATAGTATACTACACAATTTTAAAAGGACAGTGACGCCTGAATGGAAAGAACACAATGAGTCACAAATTACTAAGGCTGGGAAGCAAGTAGATATGGATGACAAAGGGATATGCCAATACTTTATTAAAAAAATGACTCAACAATTAAAAATAACATTAGTTAGTCTGATTTTGCAGATTTCAAAGAGTTTTTATTCCAGTCAATATTTGTTTCAATTTTCCAGATTTAGATATTCACTTAGTTACCTCAGTGAATCAATAGGAGATCAACTCATTCAACAAGTTTCATTAATTTATATCACTCCCACAAGATAAACTATGATTAGCAATCTTCATGTGGTACAACCATAAGATACATGATTTATGATTTTTCAATGATCTACTAGTTTTAAAATTTCACGATTTACCAACTAAACACATATATTTATTCTTGAGTGTTCAAAGCTGAAGATAGAATATTAAAGATTCACTAATTATATCCTAACTCATGTATTTTTTTATATTGTATTTATAAAATTTCATAATATTTTTAGCTCCAAGACTAATTTTTAGAACCACTGAAAGTAAGACATATATTATATGATGTAAGATATTAGATATCTAAGATATTTTATTTTCTGTTATAAGCTATTCAGTAGTTTTACTTTTTATTGAGATAATTTCATGTAGATAAATATACTTATAGACATATAGATTTGTGTGGATGAAAATTCTTGTATTCATCATATTATCATATTTACAAGAAAATTTAGGAAATCACAAGACATCACTTACCTCACAACATACCCACAGTCAAAATAATATAATTCATTGACCCCCCTCCTCTCATGGCACTGCTCTCTTTTGCTCTCCTTCTCTTCACCCCTTGTGCCATTCCTCCTTCCTTTCCTTTATTTCTCATCATGTTTCTTAAAAAAAAGGAGTGTAGCTTTTCTTTTAGCCTTAAATATTCCTCTTTTTTTTAAAATTGTTTGTCTTTTCTTTATTATTTCTTTTTTTTTTCTAGATTTTTGTTTTTATTTTTATTGTTGAGTTTTTTGTTAATTTTATGACATTAATTATTTTTTTAATTTAAATATTTTTTATTTTTTTAAAATAATTTATTTTTTTAATATTTTAATATGAAATCTTAATTTTATATTAAACTTAATTTAACATTTAATTACACCTTAATAATTTTAATGATAAAATTATAAATAATAACTCACATTAAATTTTACCCTTTTTTTTTAATTTGCCTTTATGATATAAATGGCATATCATGCTACACATATAAAGGAATTCATTTCTAAAATTTTACCTATTCAGGCAATTACAAAAAATAAAAAATTTAATTAAATGCCAAAAGCAATACTTTTTAAATGCATTTCTATAATGACTAACTATTGTGTGTGTATGTAGGGTTTCACCATCTCTCTATTGATCTACAATGTCTCCATCTATAACATCCTCTCTGATGATTCTCTCCCTCTAGTGTGCTCGAGGGAAGAATTCACCTGCATCCACCTCACACACACACAAGTACTTAGGCTATATCATGTGATATTCAAAATAAAAAATATGTAATAATAATAATAATAATTCATTAATATGCTTAAAAATGAAAGTGCATACATATACCAACTCATGATAAGCAATCATGAATTATCATCCAATTAAAAAACATATTAATATCCCAAAATATCATAATCTCAAGCTTAATCAACAAATATAGTCAATATCATGTGTATCTACTATATCCATCTATATAAATAATAAAATAATTAGCTTAGTGAGGAATTAGGATGTAACTTCCTTCCCCTTAAATTTATCCATCATCCCCAATGACTCTTATTCAATGATAGTTTCTCAATTAAAAAACTTTCTTAACAAAGCAATACTATGATATACAATATCAAACTAAGCAAACAAATCAACACAAAATAGGATGTCAAAGAATAGGACTCCTTGGTCGATCCCTTCATCTAAAGATATGAGATTGGATTTCCAAGAGATCTAATTATTTCGATGAAATAAATATCCTATCCTATAATAGTCCTAAAATATGATTACATACAAGTTTATCAAAAGCAAGTCCTTCAAAATAATAGGTGGTTATTTTCCTTATTTGATTCTAGCTGGAATGGTTCTTTCTTATTCTATCTGGCCTCTAGCTTCCTGTTTGTGGCTTTTTCCTTACATATTTCTCAAAATTGACCCTATAGAGTCGAGAGGAATGAGCCTATAGAGTCTATAGAAATGAGCCTGCATAGTCTGTAGAAATAACCCTCTCAGCATCGTTCCTTTAAATTATGATATTCTTGGTGTATTGGTCCCATAAGACCCTATTCAATAATATTTCCTTTATGAAAACAAGGTTTGCGAGTATTATTTACTCTCACTGATTCTGTCATGACTAGCTTGGAGTCTAGAATCATCAAGACATGCCTATATACTATAAGACTGACCACTTTTGTTACCTTGAAGGGTCCCTCATATTTTAGTGAAGGTTCACTAACTCCTTAAAACACATAAGATCATCATACAAGTGAAAGTAAATGATCAAAGAGAGTTTCACAAAAATATTCCAACCCTCAACACATCTCTCTATCCTAGAGAGTGTTTTTTTAATCCTAGAGAAAAGTAATTAGGGAATCTATAAAGAATAATGTGTATATGTTAATACTATCACCACTCCACATAACTTTGGATAAGTATAACACATCAATATTATCACTACTCCATGGAGCTCCTAATAAGTATGATTATAAATAAGAATAGTAAATATAAAGTGTACAAAAATCATGGAATACTCATCCATATGGAATCTTTATCCACCATATATATGTGTATGGCTATATGACTAAATTTGATAAGTTTTGCCTATCAAATCTTAGATTCGACTAGTCTGTTTGTTGATCTAACTTAGTATCAATAATCTAAGTTAATGTGAGGCTAAGTAAGATATCATCTTATTGCTTAGAATTAACATTCCAAATTCACCACTCTTCCTTTAGGTCTCCATGACCTAATAATCTTAAAATGTGTACAATGTTTTCAAAGAATCATAATTTTATGCTATTAGATCAATGAAGAAACATTATATGTTAAATGATTCTAGAAAGAAATCATACAATAAATTCGTAATTGTATTAATACATTACTATCCACTCATAACTAGTGTCATATTGCATTACCTTAAATTATAGAGTTATAATCATAATTAAGAGAAATAAATTTTAAAATTAACACAACATACATAGGTCGAGAATCACACCATTGTTTCAACCTTCTAGGGAGATAAACAAAACAATATCTCTTTATTTTCTCAACTAGCACACAACAAGTTAAAAGTTTATTCCAACCCATAGATTGAAAATATGTTCCACACCTCCTATACCCTACTCGCTTCTAGAAAAAGTTATAAAAATATCTCTTTAAAACAACATGCATATAACAAAAGAGATCAATATCAATCTATGCAAGGGTGATTAATATCATATTAATTATAATCAACTTATAATTCTTAGTATATAATTTAATATATAAATCAAGGTTTTCCACCTCACGTGGTCTTAAAATCACAAGTTAGATCAAGTAAAAAGTAAAGATCTATAAAATAGAGAACTACCATCTCAAAAGAAATCTCCTACATACCTTCACTGGGTAAAGGAAAACATTGCAACTCAATGTTGCTAATTCACTACCTACTTACCAAATATATAAGTAGGTTATTTCAATCTACTTCCATAATCAGGAGAGATATGCCATCATAAATATGTGCCCATCCAAGCTCTCATCAAGAGTAGAAAACATTTTCCCACAAATTTCAAGGGAATACAGTCAAATAAGATTAAAAAACAATTCCTGTTTAAGAGAATACTAAATTAACATCATGTATATAACACCCTTTTAGTGACATCATAATAATGTCAAAAGAGAATAAGATAATAAAAATAATTCACCTCTATGCTAACTCGAATAGATGATACTTTTTTTTAAACCACATATCTTAAGAGTGTAATTTCCATAAACCAACTCTTAATACAAAGGAATTATCAAGTAATACAACTATACTCTATTAACAATATTTCCACCACCCTAGGTGGTACTAAAATAGAAAATTGTCTTCTAATATTTCCCCCTCCTAGGTTTATTAAATAAAAGACACAAAAAAAAATCACATAAATTTATGAGAAGCATCCTGAGCTTAATAAACACTCACGACACTCAATGACAAATATGACTAGAAAATCAAAAAGTTTGTAATCATACTTGAGGTATCCAATCTAAGTGATCAAAATATATTAGGAAGCTTTTATTCATAACTCATGAACTATGATATATACTCATCTACCCAAACTTGGAATACAACCATCACCAATGGGATACTCGATAAACAAATCTCCTTAACAACTCAAAGGGGTACGAGAGCTCTAAAATGTACACACTTAATGTCCCACACACTTTTTATAAAAACAAAAAAACTCCAATCATGGTGTAACATGGTTCCACATTGAGACACCACAAGTCCAAATTCTAGTGAAGTACTTCACGACACTAGGTTCACACTGATGAATAAAAGACATGAAAATGCTAATGGACTCATTAGGTCCTAGAGCTCGAGCCTGGCTCTGATACCACATGTAATTTTTTTATAAAGGACATTTATATAAGTAGACTACATCTCAATAGTCTAACAAAAATCACAATAATACTTGAATTATAATAGTAAGTTCACATTACATCTTATATCATATATCTCTAATGTCATGACAATGTTTCATAAACTTGATATAAAAATTAATACAATGGATCAACCATATCCAATACAACTCTAAAAACATTGTTATCAATATATAATGATAGGTAATTATAATTCTTTATGATAATATTCAGTAGTAATATTCAATCTAATACAATGTACATAATCTTGATACCTAGCTCCATGAATCATGAGTTCCCCAGACTTTCTAATATCTGTTGCAATCTCAAGTGTTCATATCCATAATATTACTATTATGGGGAGGGAAGACATCATATGAGTGCTTTACCAAACCAACCATGGATCAATGATCCCTTGAACTAATCCCATTAGGGAATGGCCCTCCCTTCATGAATGAGTAGATAGTGATGACACAGGAATTCAAAGAGACTAGCAAGTACCTGTGTGATGTATGATTCTAAACTAAACATATAGTATATCATATAAATCCATTATAGTTCAAGATGTCACACTAACATGTGAATCACACTCATGAAATGATAATTTCTCCCTAAACATACTTTGGCCCAAAGTTTTACAATAATAAATGATAATGTTCTAGACTAATCAATTTCATACACACCACTTGATCGGACTGCCTTCATCTAACATTGTAATGACCATAAGCTAGTGAATTCCATCTCAATCCTTATTTTTCATTAGCAATGAATATTATTCAAATACAATTTAACCACAAGATTCATCAACTTACATCTTATTAGAAAATGCATCACATGACATACTATACATAGGAGTAATAACAACATACATTAAGTCTGTCTAATATATGCATGAATATTCCATTATATTATATCCCATACTATAAATAATGATTAAAAATATACCACCTAGGTAAACATAAAATTTAACTATATAATTCAATAATATAATTGGTTTCCAGTTATCTACACCCTATGGCATCCCATACTACCACAGTCCAGTGTTCTATGACTTAACTACCAGATTTCCACAATCAATCATATGAAGTAGTCTCAATTACATGGAAACACAAGCATTACACAAGTAACTATACATATAATAAAGCAACACATCATTCAAATAGAATACAATAACATTCCAACATAACATTTATTAATTTTTTAGATTTTGCATGCACGCATACACATGTTATTCACATACGAAATACTAGTATATATAATATACTGACAAATATAGATATGAGTTAGGTATAATAATTATAGTAAATACCATCTGGGTATAATATATTTCTATACTATAATACCCTATGATATCTCATACTATCATAGGTTTCCAACTACATGATAACACACAATCCAAACTTATGATTATCAAGACTCAATCGAATCATAATAAAAAGAATACAATAAATAGTAAAGTATTATACCACCTAGGTATACTGTACATACAAACATTTTAAGTTATCTCAACATAAAAACATGAATCATGATACACTATTATTTACTAAGTATAACTATATATTTAACACACTCATAGTATGCAATTCTCACAAGTATCCCATACTAAATACATATGACTAATAGTCATTCACATTACTAATAGCGAGTTAGATAAAACCATTATCTTGTTACTCATTTACTTCTAGGAGATTGCTCTAAAGGTTTTAGTTTCATTTTATCAAGCATTTATGACTCTTTTTAACCATTCATTAAATGCAAGTTTAGGTTTATGACCCGATACACACATATATGAAAGGTTTCCATATGACTGCCAACAATGTTCATGTATAAGCATGTTCAAAATACAAATGACACCATTAGTCTTTATGATCCTCAATCAAATACTAGATTAATGTAACTTTAGTATCATATAACTCATTCATAATAACATTATTCCATATATGATAGAATTGGGTCAATACATGAAGAAAAAGATGTAATATTAATATATTACGATAATGAAGCATAGACAACTCATAATATATAACTTACAATACTAATCCAAAATATTACTATACCACATGAGACAAAGATAATAATATATTTGGTGAGAATCATCTTGTAGCAACCCAAGATATTACAATATATATGTAGTAGTATGACTTTCACTGGAAATATTATTACTATACCATAGTAATGATATTAACTTATAATATCGATACATTAATTTATAAAATATATTTTAAGAGATATTTCTTAGATATGAAACATATTTATAACACACAATACAAGATATTCTTAATATGTCACTATAGACACATTTATAGAGCAAATCAATTTATCTTATTCATCAACTTGGTACTTTCAACCTTGACCATTATAGTGATGACCCACAGTCCCTACTAGGGATCCAAATAAAAAGAGTATGTACTATATCAATAAAAAATTAGTTTTAATTGACGATCTTGGTAAATATATTTATATAAATATTTATTTTCTCATGGTAACCACAAGTGGATCCTACTGGTATAGTATTAAAAACATCATCTAATTAATCTTTTTGAGAGTGTTTTTATCGAGTGAGTCATTCAACACAAAAAAATTCTAGTGTATTTTGAATCTCAAGGGGTAGCCTAATATTTGAGGCATTAGAAAACAATATTTTAGTCAAGGATTTTCTACATATGACAAGTCACATATGCTATTTTTACCATAGCCAAAACATGAAGAGATCTTAAGTGAGTTATTTCAATTGGTTTAAGAAATTGAAAATAGGTAATTCTAATTCCAAAGGATCCTAAGTGAGTTATTTCAATTGGTTTAAGGAATTATAATTGACCAAATTTATAATTCCAAGGGATACCAACTACCGCTAGTCCCACTAATTTACAATGACTCATAGAACAATAGTCAAAGGGATAATGGCACCATTTACTATAGTTGCAGTTAGGAGTTAGACCTATACAAGCATCACACAAACTAAGATCAAAATACAATGATTTTAATAAAATAGGAATGCTAGGATGGTGTAATTCCATAGGTATAATTTAGACATGACCGCCTAATTTGATTATATACATGCAAGGCATATAGCCTCTCCCATTCTTAATTGCACTTGCATATATATTATATTGCATAATTTTAATTGGACAATGATGCCTAAATGGAAAGAACACAGTGGATCAAAAATTACTAAGGCTGGAAAGCAAGTAGATATGGACTCCAAAGGGATATGCCATGACTTTACTAAAAAAAATGACTCAACAATTAAAAACAATAATGGTTAGTCTGATTTTTTAGATTTCAAAGAGTTTTTATTTTGGTCAACATTTGTTTCAATTTTCAATTTTCCAGTTTCAAATATTCACTTATTTACCTCAGCGAGTCAATAGGATATCAACTCATTCAAAAAGTTTCATTAATTTATATCATTCCCAAAAGATAAACTACAATCACCAATCTTCATGTGGTACAATCATAAGATACACGACTTATGATTCTTCAATGATTTACTAGTTTTAAACTTTCACGATTTACCAATTAAACACATATATTTACTTCTAAGTGTTCAGAGCTAAATATAGAATATTAAAGATTTGCTAATTAAATCTTGAATCATGTATTTTTATATATGATATTTATAAAATTTTATAAGATTTTCAGCTCCAAGACTAATTTTTAGAACTACTGAAAGTAAGACATATATTATATGATGTAAGATATTAGATATCCAAGACATTTTATTTGCTTTGATAAGCTATTTAGTGTTTTGATTTTTTACTGAGATAATTTCATGTAGATAAATATACCTATAGACATATAGCTTTGTGTAGATGAAAATTCCTATATTCACCATATTATCATGTTTACATAAAAATTTAGGAAATCACAAGACATCACTTACCTCACAGCGTACCCATGATCAGAATAATACAATCCGTCGACCCTCCCTTCCTCTCATGGGGATGCTCTCTTTTGCAGTCCTTCTCTTCTCCCCTTGTGCCATTCCTCTTTCATTTCTTTTATTTTTCATCATGTTTCTTAAAAAAAAAGAGTGCAACTTTTCTTTTAACTTTAAAGATTCCTCTTTTCTTTTCTTTTTCTTTTAATTTTGTCTTTTCTTTATTATTTATTTATTTTCTAGATTTTTGTTTTAATTTTTAGTTTTGTGTTTTTTGTTAATTTTAAGAAATTATTATTATTAGTTTTTAATTTCAATATTTTTTTCTTTTAAAAAAAAAACTTTTTTTTAAAATATTTTAATATGAAATCTCAATTTTATATTAAACTCAAGTTAACATTTAATTACACCTTAATAATTTTAATGATAAAATTATAAATAATAACTCACATTAAATTTTACACTTTTTTTAATTTGCCTTTATTATAAATGACATATCATGCTACGCATAGAAGGGAATTCATTTCTAAAATTTTACTTATTTAGGTAATCACAGGAAACAACAATTTAAACAAACACCAAAAGCAATAATTTTTAAATACATTTCTATAATAACTAACTATTATGTGTGTATGCAGGGTTTTTCCAGCTCTCTATTGATCTACGATGTCTCCACTTACAACATCCTCTTTGATGATGATCTCCCTCCAGTGTGCTCGAGGGAAGAATTCACCTACGTCCACCTCACACACACACACACACACATGTAATTAGGCTATATCACACAATATTCATAATCAATAATATGTAACAATAACAATTCATTAATATGCTTAAAAATGAAAATGCATACATATACCAGCTCATGCTAAGCAATCATGAAATATCATCGAATTAAGCAACATACTAATATCCCAAAATAACATAATCTCAAACCTAATAAGTAAATATAGTCAATATCATGTGTATCTACCATATCCATCTATAAATAGTCAAATAATTAGCTTAGCAAGGGATCAGGATGTGATAGTCACATTCTGTCATCTCCTCTTTCTCTCCTCTTCCTCTTTTATACTCTGCTATTTTTTTCATTTTTCTCTTTGCATGAATATTTTTTCCTTTAAAGCTAGTACTCCTTTCCTTTTTATGTTTTTTTGAGTTTTTCTATTTTTTCTTAAAGCTTCCATATTCATTGCTTTATTCATTTTTTAATTCCTTTATGATGTTTTTTTTCCTATTTACATTTTTTCCTAATTAAGATACCAAATAATCCAATTGCTAATCATATTATAATTAATAATTATAACACCATTCAATAGAATTGCCAATTATAAAAAAAATTCTTTATTTACTACAAACTTAGTTTATGCTAATAGAATCTTTATTTTAATACTAACCAGACTAATATAAATTCAGTAATATTCTTTTAAATCCAAAATGGTAAATCCAAAAATATTATACCAAATCTAAATTATAACAACTATTTCACTATTTTTTCATGTTTATTTTCCTTTTTCTTAGAAAACAAGAAGAAATTTAAAGAGAGGGGTATGGTTTATAATAACCTAGTTTTTATTATTGCTTGTGATCCATTTGATTGTAGAGAACTCCTCTTTAGATAGGGATGATGACTTGCAAATAAGAGAGAAACTAGAAAAGGGTGGATTAGTAGGATAGATGGGTGGATTGCCTAGCGAAAGCTAGATCCAAGAGGTACTAGACTTCCTTGGAGGCTATCAATCCACTCTTTAAATAAATAAGTTCTAAAAAATAGAGATATATGCTCGCATGAAGTAATAAAAGGTACTAGAACTTAATTCAAAAGATGCTTTTGAACATAAATGAATGCTTTTACTAAAATAATAATTTGTTAAAAACTAATGTTAAAATGTTCAAACCTATTTTAGAGTGATAAAAACTTAAAAACCAAAAATTTGGTGAAGGTTGATAGGTGAAAATTGCTTGCTATTTTTTGGAAAATAAAATACATTGATCGATGCCAGCCACTATGCAATCAATATCAGTTAAGGGCAACCGATGCCGGTCATAGATGATCAATATCGATCTCTATGGGTTCTAGTTTTAGGTCAATAATGGATATTAGGTGAGTTATAAGAAGGATTTAAAGGTTGTTTTTAGATTATATGTTGGTTGTGAGGTTGGAATAATTTCACAAAAAGTATGAAACTCAGGAGTTAGATAATCAGGTGACTGGGAATGGTTTATGGGTGCTTTGGTGGGAGATGGAGTGCTTGGAGTTGCAAACATCCAACACAAAGGGGAATATGGGAGAGATGGGAATGGGTGAAAGTAGTAAAACCACTAAAACTAACAAGATAAACTTAATACAAGTGCAATATACTTAGCTCTAGAGTTTACTAGCCTAGATAAGTGCTGAGGTTGGGTGTAAACTGCTTGGGATCTTGGAGTAATGTAGGTCAAGTAATGGTGCTTGAGTTATTTATGGTGAGTTGTTGGGGCACTTTGATGTCTTTGGTCTAGTTTATTGGTTCACTTAGAAGCTTGTATTTTCTCAAGAGCTAATATTCTCATGGAAAAAGACATTTTCAACCTCTTAAAGTAGGATCTTTGGGCTACATTAAGTAACCAACATTAGTCTTAGTTGATCAACATCGGTCGAGGGGTGAGCAATGTTAGTTAAAGAATAATAGTAAAAAATTGATAATTTTATATATTTTCACTTAAGGGTGATTTTTAATAATAATGTAAATGGTCCAAGGTTATTTAAGGCCTTATTGGGATGTGTGAGGAATAAGTCTAAGAGGTTAAGGCATTAAATGCCTAGGTGGAAAATAGTCCTAAGGCTATGTGTCAATCATTTAGCCATGGGTTTGGGTGAAGAGGTGTAAATATCCTATTTAAATTAATTATCTAATTAAATTAGCCAAAATAGGGTAAATGGGTGTGTTAAAGGATTTTAATAATTAATCTTGACCCAAGGGATCAAGGGGGCCAAGGGGTGTTTTTATGATGCCTAAAACCATGTATTTTTTTAGTGTCTACATTTTAATTTTTTTTTTTTGCGTAGGTTTCATCCTCAAGATACAAAAAAAAAAAAGTTCTGATCTGAGAAACATTTTAGGTGATAATACGGGTGATGGTTCTACCCCAATTGGTGGCAGAACTTTTGAGAGCCATAACTTTTGCACCATAACTCTGTTTAACTCCCCATTTGAACTATTGGAAAGCTAATAATGAGGAGAATGTGATAAGATGGAATGGAGATATTCTCAATGGTTTTTGAACCTATAAATCCCAATGAAAGGGTCTTAAATTTAACTTTTAATAGTGTAGTCTAAAAATAATTAATTTCTAAAAATAGTAATTTATCAAATTTTGTAATGTTGTAAATCATAGAAGTTGAACCACTTAATATCTCTTGAGATTGGTGACCTTCCACATCCTATTCCTACCTTTAAAGTATGTATAAAAAATATATATATCCTAAAAGGGCAATCATATATCTCTTCCCAGAGATAATCACATGTTATATCTATAATTTTGAGCAATAAAACATCTCTTCTCAGAGATAACATTATTATTTGTGTGTTAATGAATTATTCTTCAACCAAGACTTTCAAGTTTTGGATCAAGTGAAGTGGGAAGTTGGGTGCCCCAAGTATGGGAGGAGGTGTTCCCCCTCAAACTAGGATATGATGAGGTGAAAATGAAGTTGGGTGTGGGTTTGACAATTGTGTATGTGAGTGGTAAAGTGGGTAGGATAGTATGAAGTGGAAAATAAGGCATCAATAAGGAGAACAAGTGGGAAGTGAACTAGGCCACAAAATTAGGCATAATGGATATGGATGAACTTATAAAGGCAAGTATCTAAGATTATCTATATACATAGGGGGCCAAAATTAGGGTGATCTTGAGAAGGTAGAATTGGTCACAACTGCTAGAACTATAAGTCAACGTGTTCTGAGGAAGCTAAATGTCTATGTACTAGAGGTCATGGTTAAGTTTAATTTCATGTGTTAAGGTTGGTAAAAGAGTGTTCTTAATGAAGGTAAGGGAATTTATCATAACACTATTTGAATAAGTGGTCAAAGTAATAAACAGTAAACTTTGAAGGGGTGGGCTATGCTTAAAAAGGGATCCTAGTGGGGGAAAAAGGAGGGAAGGGTTTAAAAACCCTAAATGGGTTGATTGATGCCGATTGGGGTTGACTAATGTCAATCGACCAAATCTTAATTAGTAATCAACATTGATCACCATTCAAACCTTAAAAAGGGGATGGTGATAAAAAAGGACAAACATTCATTTTTGTGGGATTTTTATATTATTTGACTATAGTTTATCCTTTACTCTGAGCAAAAATGATGCCTAGAAAAAGTCTCTCATGAGTTGTGAGTGGGTTAACTTGGAGTTTGGGTGGAGTGTTAGAGTGGGATAAAGGATGCCAAGTGGGATAGGTAGATAGAGGTCTGTGAGGATGTAGTGAGTAGGTGGATGAGCTAGAGGTGGAGGGTGAGTGACGGCCATACAATGAGCTCTGCCATGAAGTTGCACTCAAAATGAGGTAGGCACACTAGCTATGTGATTGCTATTGAATTATGTGCTTGTTTGTTACATTTGGGGAGTGTTTGAATTATGAGTGTGTAGGGGATATAGGGGATTAGTAAGGGTGAGGGGTAATGGAATAATTGAGGTTGATGTTTAAACTATAAAAATAATGGAGGGGAGGGTAGATTAGGTATATGGGGGGAAGTTAAGGTTTGGTGGCCATTAATTTTATACATATTGACCAACATCGATCATTGTCAACCAATGTCAGTTGATAGGGGATCTGATTTCATTCAAGTTTGGACTAACACTAATCTAAAAAACCATTTGTGTCAGTTGAGGGTCGACGAACATGGGTCCAATAGGGAACTAGTTTTGGTTGATAATTAATCAACTTCGGTCCATGAAAAAGGGCAAAGGGGTAAAGAAGTGTTAAAAAGGTTTAATAAGGGGAGTAAAGAGGGTTGTTAATACTAGCCTAGAGGGTTTGGCTTCAAGGTGTCAGGATCATAAAAAGAATAATTGATTACTTTTGTGCAAGCAACTAAACATGGAATTAATCAAAAGTAATAAGTAACTAGAAACTAGAATCAGCAAAGAACATGAGATACAAGAAATAATGAAAAATTGTATTAAACTCTTCTCAGAAGGAATATAATTGAAGAAATCTCTCTTTCTTCCACACCTCTCAGATGTATAGATCTCTTTCCCTCAAGATTTCTCTCTCACAATTACTAACACAATTCAACTACTTGAATTGTCTGTTACATTATAATTACAAGCTATGAAGATCTATCCCTATTATAAAGAATTAGGGATCATGAGATATGAATTCTCCACCATTAGATACACCTCTAATTAAAGGTTCAAAATAGTCCTACCAAAAATAGAAATGCAGACTTACAACTAACAGTTTAACTTATCATGCAAACAATCCATTCTGCCATAAAAAAGACTTTTTGGATGCATAGGTGACCGACGTCAGTCCCTATCTACCTACATATAATCAACATCGGCTGATACATAACTGACATCAGTAGCCTCCAGTTGATCCCTAACTGACATCAACAACTGTGTAAATCTTGCAACTTTGCATTTGCTCATCCGTGAAGCTTTTAGCTCCACACCTCAACAATCTCCCACTTGGAGATAAATAGCTGCACCTGTACTTGTACAACAACATCTTCTAGCTTCTCCATCTTCAAGCTCAATTTTGAAGACCAACAAAAGTTGAATGAAGATTCAACTTCTCCTTTATTACTGGCTTGGTTAACATATCTGTAGGGTTCTTATCTGTATGGATCTTTTCCAACTTCAACTCACCATCCTCCAATACTTATCTAATGAAGTGGTACCTAAGTTGTATATGTTTGGTTCTTGAATGAAAGGCTGAATTCTTAGCCAAATGAATTACACTTTGACTATCACTGTATAATCTACAACTCTCTTGCTCCTTTCCCAAATCTTCCATGAACTGTGTCATCCATATCATCTCTTTGCTAGCCTCTATGACTGCAATGTATTCTGCCTCTATAGTAGACAAGGCAACAACCTTTTACAACTTTGAAATCTAGCTAACTGCCATTCCACCAACAGTGAGAACATAACCTATGGTGCTTCTCCTACCATCTAAGTCACCTGCCATATCCGCATCTACATATCCATGTAGAGAAGTGTTTGACCCTCCATAACACAAATGCCTACTACTGGTCCCTAAATATCTGAGAATCCACTAAACTGCTTTCCAGTGTTCCTTCGTTGGATTGGCCATAAGCTTACTGACAACTCCCTTTGCTTGGGCAATATCAGGCCTAGTACATACCATTACATACATTAAGCTCCCAACTACGGAAGCATATGGAACTCTACTCATGTACTCTACCTCATCATGTGAATTAGGACACTGATCTTTGCTCAGCTTGAAGTGTCTAGCCATAGATGTGCCTATGAGTTTTGCATCTTGCATATTAAGCCTCTCCAACACCTTGTTCACATAATCCTCTTGAGACAAAATCAACCTGTGATTTTTCCTATCTCTCTTAATACTCATGCCAAGGATTTTCTTTGCTACTCCCAAATCCTTCATGGCAAATGTGTGAGCTAATTTTACCTTAAGCTCAGAAATATCCTACATGTGTGATCCTACAACAAGCATATCATCTACATATATCAACAAGATAATATATCTACCATTATCTAATCCCTTAAAATAAACACAATGATTAGATTGACATCTACTATAGCCATGCTCAGTCATAAACCTGTCAAATTTCAAATACCATTGTTTAGGAGCTTGCTTAAGACCATATAAGCTTTTCTTCAACCTGCACACAAGCTTCTCCTTACCTTTGACCTCAAAACCCTCTGGCTAATCCATATATATTTCTTCATCCAAATCTCCATGAAGAAATGCTATCTTAACATCAAGCTGCTCAAGATGCAAATCCTTAATAGCAACTAAAGACAATACAGTCTGAATAGAAGTCATTTTTACTATAGGAGAAAAAATTTCACCAAAATCAATACCTAGTTTCTATGCAAATCTCTTTACTACCAACCTGGCCTTATGTCTCATCTATCCATTCTCACCTTCCTTTAACCTGTAAACACATTTGTTTTTTAGTGTTCTCTTACCCGCTAGCAACTCAACCAAATCCCACATTTGGTTCTCCTTCAAGGAATCAATCTCCTCATTCATGCCAAGATCCCACTATTTTTGGGTTTTTACCTACATTACTTCATCAAAACTCTCTGGTTCTCCACTATCAGTGAGCAACAAGTAGAATAATGAAGGGGAATATCAAACTAGAGGTTTACTTACCCTTGCTGACCTCCTGATGGGCATCTAAGACTCATTTTTTACTTGCTATCCACCCAAATTATCTGTCAGTGACCAATCTCGATCATCTCCAGGTTTGTACCCAACCGACATCAGTTTCACTCGATCGATGTCAGTTCCTATCTGATCGACGTCAATTTCTACATGATCGATGTCAGTTACTATTTGACCTATCTGATCGACATTAGTTCCTGCTTGATTGATGTCGGTGTCTATGTTTTTTTGGAAGTGATTTCCCATGATCTCATTTTGGATCACAATCTCTTCCAAATCTCCATTGCCTTGCTTAGAATCAGTCAGCCTCTTGAGCTAATCACTGTACATCACTTTTTCATTAAAAACAACATCACAGCTTTTAATAATTTTGTTAGTTCCTAGATTCCACAATTGGAATCCAAAAGCCCCAGAGCCATAACCAATAAAAGTGCACCTCATAGACTTAGCATCCAACTTCTTTCTATTTTCTTTATCAATGTGCACAAAAGCTTCAGAACCAAAAACTCTAAGAAATGAAAGATCTACCTTTCTACTTGTCTAAGCCTCTTCTATAATTCCACCATTCAGAGCAGTAGAGGGTCCTCTATTAATCAGGTAAACTATAGTGTCTACAGCTTCTACCCAAAATTTTAAGGGCAAACCAGCATGCAACCTCATACTCCGTGCACGCTCCAATATTATTCTATTCATCCTTTTAGCAACTCCATTTTGCTGAGGTGTCCTTGGAACCATCCTTTCCCTGTATATTCCATACATAGAACAGTAAATTTTGAACTTATTTTTGCAGTACTCACCACCATTTTCAGATCTAAGGCACTTCAATCTCAAACCTATTTCATTCTCAACCAAAGCTTTCCAATTCTTAAATGTGTCAAAAACATCAGATTTCTTCTTTATGCAATAAATCCATACCTTTCTTGTAGCATCATCAATTAAAGTAACATAATACTATGATCCTCTAATAGAAGCTACTTGAGTCGGTCCCCACACGTCTGTGTGAACAAGCTCCAACTTGTGCTTCCTCTTTATTGACCCAATTTTAACAAACCTTACTCTCTTCTATTTTCAAAAAACATAATGCTCATAGAAATCTAGATCTATGCTTTTCAAATCTGAAAGCTTACCTTTTGACTTAAGAATTTTCATTCCCTTCTCACTCATGTGGCCAAGCCTCTAGTGCCACAACTTTGCATCTACATTTGAAGTAGATAATACAGAAGGAGAATAATCAGTAATATAATTACATAAATAGAGAGTACCTACTCTCTTACCTCTAGCCAAAACAAGTGCACCCTTGGAAACCTTCCAAGATTCAGCTGTGAGAGTTACAGTGCAACCCTCATCCCCCAACTTTCTTGTAGAAATCAGATTCCTCTTCAGGTTGGGTACATGCATGACATCTTTCAACACCCATGTGTTTCCATTCTACAATTTTAGCTGCACTTTTCCTTTGATAATAATTTTACAAGGCTCATCATCCCCTAAATAAACTTTTCCAAAATCTCTTTGGACATAATCATTGAAAAATTTTGTATTTGGGGTAGCATGGAAAGAAGCACCAGAATCTACAACCCAAGATTCTATTCTATTATCCAAAGAAAGTGTAAAAGCATCTTGTGCAAGAATACCTGCAACTTTTGCTTCTTCATTACCTTCATGCTGATAGTCTTCTCTAACTTTCAACCAGCAATCTTTCTTTGCATGCCCTTTCTTTCCACAATTCCAGTAGGTTATATTTATTTTTCCATTTTTGGATTTAGATCTATTGCTCATCTTTGACTTAGACCTTGATCTTCCTTACTTGCGCCTCTCTTTTTGCCTTCTCCTGCTTTCAATACTTAAAGCATTACCTAATGTCTCCTCTGTGCTTTTCCTATGAATTTCTTCATTCAAGATTACACTAACAACATCATCTACTTTCAAGATATTTGTAACAGATGCAGTATTACTAACTGCCATTACCAAACTATGCCAAATTTTAGGTAAAGAGCATAAAATTAAGAGAGCCATAATTTCATCATCAAACACTATTTTGACTGAATTTAACTGATTTACTATTGCATAGAAATCATTTAGATGAGTAGATACAGATCCACCTTCCTGCATATGCAAATTAAATAATTGCTTCATAAGATATACCTTATTTGAAGCTGAGGGCTTTTCATATAAATTTGCTAAAGTATACATTAACTCTATCGTTGACTTTGCCTATGATAAGTTGGATATCACAAAAGATGCCAGGCTCAACCTTATGGATCCCAGAGCCTTTCTATCAAGAACATTCCATTCTTCATCTTGCATATCTGTGGGTTTGCATGAAACCCCACCCAATGGTAAGTATAGATCTTTCTGATACAAATAATCTTCTATCTACATCCTCCATAATTGATAGTTCTTGCCATTAAACTTCTCCATTCTTAGTTTACTTTCTTCTCCCATTACTTTACTCCCACTCAAATAGAAACCCCTGTGAGTGACCTGTAATCAATACACACTAAACAGGTCTAAAACCACCTATTAGTGAACCTGAGCTCTGATACCACTTGTCAGGATCATAACAAGAATAATTAATTACTTTTGTGCAAACAACTAAACATGAAATTAATCAGAAGTAATAAGTAACTAGAAACTAGAATCAACAAAGAACATGAGATACAAGAAACAATGAAAACTTGTATTAAACTCTTCTCAAAAGGAAATACAATTGAATAAATCTCTCTTTCTTCCACACCTCTCAGATGTATAGATCTCTTTCCCTCAAGAGTTCTCTCTCACAATTACAAACACAATTCAGCTACTTGAATTGTCTGTTACATCATAATTACAAGCTATAAAGATCTATCCCTATTATAAAGAATTAGGGATCATGAGCTATGCATTCTCCACTGTTAGATACACCTCCTAATCAAAGGTTCAAAATAGTCCTGCCAAAAATAAAAACATGGACTTATAACTAACAGTTCAACTTATCATGCAAATAATCCGTTCTACTATGAAAATAGACTTTTTGGACACATAGGTGACCGATGTTAGTCCCTATCTGCCTGCATATGACTGACGTTGGCTGATACATAACTGATGTCAGTAGCCTCTAGTCGATCCTTGACCAACATCGGTGATTGTGTAAATCTTGCAGCTTTGCATTTGCTCATCCATGAAGCTTTTAGCTCCACACCTCAATAATCTCCCACTTGGAGATAAATAGTTACACCTGTACCTGACCGATGTCAGTTCCACCCAACCGACATCAATTCTTGTCTAACCAACATCGGTCATATAGGTTGAATAGGAATTGATGTTGGTCAGATAGTAGGTGAGGATGTAGTGAGTAGGTGGATGAGCTAGAGGTGGAGGGTGAGTGACGGCCATATAATGAGCTCTGCCATGAAGGTGCACTCAAAATGAGGTAGGCACTCTAGCTATGTGATTGCTATTGAATTATGTGCTTGTTTGTTGAATTTGGGGGGTGTTTAAATTATGAGTGTGTAGGGGATATAGGGGATTAGTAAGGGTGAGGGGTAATGGAATCATTGAGGTTGATGTTTTAGCTATAAAAATAATAGAGGGGAGGGTAGATTAGGTATATGGGGGGAAGTTAAGGTTTGGTGGCCATTAGTTTTATACATATTGACCAACATCGATCATTATCAACCAATGTTAGTTGATAGGGGATCTAATTTCATTCAATTTTGGACTAACACTGATCTAAAAAACCATTTGTGTTAGTTGAGGGTCGACCAACATGGGTCCAATAGGGAACTAGTTTTGGTTGATAATTAATCAACTTCAGTCCATGAAAAAGGGCAAAGGGGTAAAATAAGTGTTAAAAAGGTTTAATAAGGGGAGTAAAGATGGTTGGTAATACTAGCCTAGAGGGTTTGGCTTCAAGGTAGGTTTTTATAGACATGGGTAAGAGGTACAGGAGGGAATAGTGAATGGAACTAGGGTAACTAGTTTAGTGGTAGGTTGGTGTCTAGGTGAATTTTTTATGTATTTTGACAATTATAAAGTAAAATAAGGAATGTATCTAATGTTGTAGGCAAGTGTGATGCTGATGATGTAAGACCAAGTGCCACTACTCTTGGAGGATATATATAGAGACATGATTTGATAGGATTGGGAACATATGATGGTATTAGGTTTGGGTGGAATTTGATATTATTGATGTGTGCTATGAGATAATATGATGATGGTATCCCTTATTGAGAGATGAGACATTTATACCAACACATTCATGTTGTTGATTGAAGAGATCAAAATCCTATTAGAGGATATCCATAGGATTCTGAGGCTACCCATACAAGGTCAAGTGATAGAGCCTATCTAAAATGATGAACATGATTCATACATGGACCTATTATTTAGAGAGGAATTTGTTGAGGGTCGATGATATGTAGGGGGTTTTATTTTAAGGATATATACTGCATAAACATTGAGGAGAGGCATATCATGATGATGATGATGATAGCCATCACATGCTATGTACTTTCAGACTCAAGTGGGGGTAGATTTCTTTGGGATCGTTTAGATGTGTTAGTGGACATGATAAAGGATAAGATAGTCTTTGTCTAGGCCCTAATGTTATTAGTTTAGGTCTATCATGAGGTTTGGTGGTATCATGTATATAGGTGATGTGACATGAGTGTATGCTTCCTACTTCATTTTTGGGCATAAGAGCATATCATCGTCTTATACCCATTCAAATTATCATGACATACATGAGATCAAGTCAGGTTTAGATTAGGCTTTATGAGATGGTGATCTGATATGGCATTATCATGAGTAGGGGTAGAGGCACAAGACTTGGATTAGTTTAGATAGGGATTGAATTTACTAGTGGATGGGGAGGTTATCTAAATACCCTATACAACATTCCCACCATAAAGGGGGATCCATACACATATATTTTCCTTGTAGAAATTTAGATGGATATATAAGAGGTAGAACTAATCCATTTTAACCATGTTAGGAGGTAGTATGGCTTGATATAGGGTGTCTAAAGAGCATTTCTAAGGTATAAACATGAGGATGCAAAGGTACCATTGCCTCCACCATAGATAATAGAAGATGAGCCACTCTATGAGGATTTACCAACTCTCGTAGGTGTAGATGATGTTAGGGTTATATAGGAGTACATCATGTAGTGGTAGGGATATTATGCCACATCATTTGGGGGAGATGGGGGTTAGGGCCTAGCAAGAATTATAGGTGGAAAACAATAGGCTATGGATGTGGAGATACATGAGGAGGGTGATTCGATAGATGTGGATATCCTAGATAGATAGGTGATGATTGTTGATAGGGACCAACAAAAGTAGCATTAGATGTAACATAGGTAGTATTAGATTATGTGACATTAGAGAGGGACACGACATAGGGTCATCTAGTAATGAAGACTCATGAGAAATACTCTCTAGGGATATGTTGCTATCATCACCTAGGAAAGGGACCATGCATGGGGATAGGTATCTACCCTTATATAGGAGAGGGATTATGCACAAGCATAGCTAGATACCATTTTCCCAGAGAGGGATGTAGTATAGGGTCAACTTGGTACCATCAAGTAGGAGAGGGATGGGATACAAGCATAGGTGATCCTGATATCAACCAAGTGGGATGCTCTAAGACAAGTAAGAGGATGAGCATCTATAGGACTAGATCAGACTATGCCAGTGTCCATATATGTGGCCATAATAGAGGAGCTAAGGTATTATGAGGCACTTGTCTTCACCTAGCTTCCAATGTGCCCTGATATGTCAAGTATGTAGCAGAGTGGGTTATGGGAGGGAGACTTAGTAACATGACACCTAGTGACTGGGTAGCATCTGCAGGTGCTTAGATAGATCTGAAAGATAGACATGCACATGGGGTAGTAGTATCCTTGCACCATAAACCATATTGGACTCTTTTATTATTATTATTATTATTATTATTATTATTATTATTATTATTATTATTATTATTATTATTATTATTATTATTATTATTATTATTATAGCTTGTGAGCCAATGCAACGAGATGTATATACCATTTTGAGAGACATGGACATTCGATATATTATGCCCATGTGATGATTTATTTGATGATGTTTATGATGCTGATGATGTTTATGACATGTGGTGATTGATTTAACATTATTCTTGTTAGTACGTGTATACTTAGTTAAATGTTTTTATGTGATCCCATACTTATATATATATGTAATGGATAACATAATGGTATGACTCATTTATCTATATTATAAAAATGATAAAATGGTTATTAGTAAATTGTATGATGAAAAGTTATAATGGATGAACATGATAAAATTAATGTGATGAAATAAATTAATGATGTGAATGGTTAATGACAACCATTTAATAAAATGCATAATTTATTTTAAATGTTTTATTTTTTTAAATGTAATGATTTCATTTATTTGGATGAGAGTTGATTTTAATTTGTTTTAAAAAAATATTAACATATAGATTAAGTTTTAACACCAAAATTGTCTGTAAGAAAAGAGAGGAAATGAGAGAAGAAAGTTAAATAATCAAAAGACAAACTTCTTAATGAATGTATCACCCATTTGGTATGAAAAATGGAGAAGGAGACATTATGCTCTTTCATTGGTGAGGACCAAAAATAGGAAGTTAGATTGGCTTGTGAACATAAGCCCTTTACATGATTTGCCTTAGCATTCATTGGTTTGTTAAGAATTTTCTTGATCACATAGTGTCAAGTAAGCTCAAAATCCCTTGTTTTGTGGAGGGTAAAAGGGAGATGGATGAAAATGGAACCTTTTTTTGGGGAAAAATTACCCCTTCTATAGGTTTCCAAAGAGCCAATATAAACAATTCTATGGCTTATTTAGTGTAGGCTAATTGATGCATAAAGTCTACTTTGTGAGTGTTGTGAAAGCTAATTATAGCTTCTAAAAATTTTGGCTTTTTTGAATTTTGACAATGGTTCTTTTGATGCTTTTTTTTTTTTGAGAAGGTAGGGAAGCTGATCAATGCAAGAAACCTCCATGACATTGCTTGATTTGACAAATGTTTGACTTAACCATCCTTCAATGGATTGGTTTAAGTGTTTGATTTGTTAGGCTTGGATAGTTATCCTTCAAGGGAGCAATATACCTTATTTTAAGCAATTTTTGAATTATTTTGGTATCTATATTTCAAGGGAGTAGTTTTAAATGATAAATATGACCTAGAAGATACATAATAATTTTAATTTCTTGCTTTTGTAGACATAAACTTGCTTATATAGGCTTAAAGATTACTTTTGTAAAGGCAAAACTATAACACAATAAGGTTGAGTAGTGGGTGAGATGATGGTTTAAAAGACAACAACCATGGGATTCCATCCTATTAGAGATAATAAGTATCCATGAGAATCATGCCATGGGTAGAGATGTGGTACCCATATTTAGGATTGAAGCTAATACTGTGATAGATAATCACATGATTCTATGTTTTAATTAGTTGCCCTCAAAGTAAGGGGATGAAGGTGATAATATCATAAAATAAGGGATGAGTTTAAGTTAGATAGAAGGTGAGTATTGAACTATTTTAACAAAAGAAAGGATGCAGATGTGAAGCATTAAGGGGATCAGGTTCTGGTTTCCCTTCAAGATATGATAACTAGTAAGCTCCTGATCCATACTTATGTGTTATAATATACAATCCAAACCAATTAAAAGAAAAATTTCCACTCTTACTTCTTTCCATATTGGTTACATGATGATTTTTCTTTAAGACAAGGTCTTTGATATTGAATTCTTATTCTTTTAGGTTCTTATTATAAGCACATTTGATTCTTTCTTGATAAACATGAAGGTGGTTAAGCATGACCAAATGATGCTCATCAAGTATCTCAAGTTAGGCTAAAAATTCTTGATGATGATCACCCTTTGAAATGATATCCTATAGGAATATATGAAGAGATGGAATTTAGACCTCAAGAGGCAAGATAACTTCATCTCCAAAGACAAGAGAGAAAGGGATAACACCCATAGGGGTTTGAATGCTGGTTTGATATGCCCATAAAGCAAAGGGAATGTGTAAGTACCAATCCCAACCAGATACATTAACCATTTTAGTTAGCATTTTTTTAAGTGTTTTGTTAGAAGATTTAGTCTATCCATTAACTTATGGATGATAAGGTGATGAGAAGCTTAACTTAATGCTAATTGTGTCATAAATACCTTGTACTTTTTTATTTTTAAAGGATTTGCCATTGTTGATGATGATTTTATGGGGAAAAATGAAGTGACAGATAATGTGATGGTTAATGAAGTCAATAATATTATCAGATTTGGTTAAAATGAGGGGAATAAAATCCACCCTCTTGGTGAAATATTCTATTTTAGTGATGATAGAATGATGTCACTGTGAAGAATGAAGGTTAACTTCACTAATGAGATCTAATCCCCACTATGAGAAGGGCCAAAAATACTTAAAGACTTGAAGGCCATGACTAAGAATGTGATGCAAATTAACATGTTATTGATGCTTAACACACTTCTTTACATAATCATAATAGTCTTGGTTAAAAGTAGGCCAATAATAGCCAAGGCAAAGGATACACTTAGTGATAACTAAATCACTGAATTTTCCTCTATAAATCCCATCATACATTTCCTTGATAGCATGATAGATTTCATAACTATGTAGGCATCTAAAGAAGAGACCATTAAAGCCTCACTTATAAAGGATTCCCCCTAGTATGGTATAGTAATAGTACTCTATATAAATTCTCTTCGACCATTTTTAGAGAGATCTGAAAGGATGATGGCTAAGGTAAGGTAATCAAAGATTTGCTTTTACCAAATATCAAATTGGGCCTCTTTCACATGAAAAATGAAAGGGAGGTCTAATTTAGTGTAAGAGGGATCATTAAGGTGATGGATAATGACAAAGAGTTTAGAATCAGAAGGTGTAGATGGGATTTGGGAAGTAAGATAATCCATGGTATCAATGAACTTGTTAGTAGAATGCAGAGTGGCTTGAATAAGGTAATGATTAAATGACATTAAGAGTATATCCACTAGTTGTTTATACTATTATAAGACATAATTTTTACATTGGTAAGAACCTTTGATTTGGGAGTCATCAAAGATGCTGATCGATTTGACTCCCAAAGACAAAGCTGTATGGAGACCAATTACTAGGGCTTTATATTTACCCATGTTATTAGTACAATCAAAATCAAGTTTAAAGGATAAGGGAAGATTATCACCATCAAAGGGAATAAGGATGATCCCAATACCCCCACCACATTGACACTTTGATCCATCAAATAACATGGTCATCTGAGAAGCATAGATTCCTTTTGAGAGAGAGTTATGAAGGTCTCATCAAGAAACTCAAGTGGAGGAGGTTGGTTGTCTGTGAAAGGTGCTTTAGCCAATCAATCGATAATGATTTGCTATTTGATTGATTTTTTTTGGAGGAAATCAAGATGAAACTTAGCTAAAAGAATGAGCCATCTAGCCATACAGTGATTTTGATATGGCTTAGAATGCATGTACTTGAGTAGGTTGGTGTTGGTTATGATGAAGGTTTTGTGGTTAAGAAGGTAATGATAGAGTTTGGAAGCCACAAAGACCAAGGTGAGGCATAATTTATTGGTATGGGTATATCAAGTTTCATAGTCTATAAGTGTTTGACTTATATAGTAGACTCCTTGTTCTTTATGCTAATCATCACGATATACAAGCATGACCCCTAAGGAATGGTCTATGATGGAAATGTAGAGTTAAAAATGTTGTTCCTCTTTTAGAGGGATAATAGTAGGTAGAGAAAGAAGGTAATATTTAAGTGAGTTAAAGGCCTTTTGATAGTATTTGTTCCATTTAAAAGAGATATCTTTCTTAAGAAGGTGATGGAAAGGTTGACATCTATCAAATAGTTGATAGATGAAATGAAAAAATGGATTGGAACTTACCCTATAGAATATGGATTTGATTGAGGTTAGTCAAAGGAGGCATGTTAAGAATTTCCTTGACTTTAGTGGGATCAACTTATATTATATGGAGAGATAATAAAGCCAAGAAACTTATATGACAAGATCCCAAAGATGAACTTCTTGGGGTTAAGGTGGACATAGAAGTGGATAACGTGTTCAATGATAACCTTAAATATTTCCAAATGATCTTTATGACATTTAGACTTTTTAAGGATTCCATATATGTAGTCCTCTATAGTTTTATGAATAAGGTCATGAAAGATATAGGTCATGGAATGTTAGTAGGTTGCATCAACATTATTTAGACCAAAACACATGAAGCTATAGTAGAAGGTTCTCCATTAGGTGATAAAGGTAGTTCTATGTTGATCTTTGGGGGTAATCAAGATCTGATTATAGCCCGAGAATCTATCTATAAGAGATAACATCTCATGATTGATAATAAGATCAATAAGCTGGTCAATACTTGGCAAAGGGAGGTCATCTTTTAGATAAGCAAAGTTAAGATCATGAAAGTCAATGAAAATATAAAGTCCCCTTGTTGCTTTGGTGACATGAATGACATTTCAAACATATTAGGGATATTAAATGGGTTAGATAAAATTAATAGATAAAAGGCACTAGAGCTATTCTTTGACAAGAAGGGCTATACAAGGGTGCATCCTTCAAAACTTTTGCTAAGCATGCTTGGTATCAAGGGTAGTAATGATGTTATGGGTGACTATGGAGGGGTCAATTCTTGGCATATTATTGTAAGACCAAGCAAATGCTATGTTTTGGTTTTATAAGAAGGATGGGAAATCCTGATGTTTTGAGGAATCTAAAGATTGGCCAATTTTAACTATGGGGGCTAGCTTGAGTTTCCAAGTTTACATCAATAGTGGCTTTATTAAACATGGTTTAAGTCTCAAGAGGAAGTGATTTATGAATGGAAGAATCTTTAGCACCAAGATAGGTGAGAAGAGAATCATCATCTTGACACTGAATGATATTAATGGTAGGAGATTCATCTTCTACCATCTCAAGATGAGTTAGAAAAATGGTTCTAGTTTACCCATCCTTTGTATAAGTTAGGGGTCTTAAACTGATCATATTGATAAAAAAAGTAGAGGGAATGATATTGAGATCCTCAGATTTTAAAGGAGAAGGGGTTGGCAAGGATGGGATTTCTTCCTCAATGATGGTGATGGGGGGGGGGGTGGGTTGGTTTTCTTATCTAATGGAATGAATTTGAGACTAAATCATTCATGAGGTTTTTGGGTTTTTCATGGTAGAAAATCATGTAGTCTATATTCATATCAACCTAAAATAAATACCTTCCAAACACATTGATGGAGGTATATCCTGGCAAACTCTAGTTTATCTAAGTAAGAGAAATCAAAGGTAAATGGTTTAGTAGAATATGAGGTAGTAAAGGCAAAAAGTGTTTGATCAAGTCCCCCATAGATAAGATTGGTTTAACAAGTAGGAGGCCTAAAAATAATAATGTTTCTAATGTTGGAATCATAACTAGGTTTTTGGTCAAGATTCCCATATTCTTGGGGAGTAGGGAAGGCATATAAGGTCAATAAGTGAGACTCCCCAAACAATTGATTATAGAATGTAGATTTCAAGGGGTCCTTCATGGGGATTTGGGAGGAAGGTATGGATGAGCTGTTGGAATCTTGGTTGATAGAAGAGGAAGGGGATACATTATTAATTGGGATGAGAACATCATTAGGTTGGTAAGTCATATTGTATGACTTGAAAGGACTAGGGTCAATTGGTATGACATGGGCCTGACCCTTATGCTCAAACTTGATGCATTGATGTAAAGTAGATGGCATGTAACCCATGGAATATATCTAAGGGAATCCAAGAAATTTTTAATACTAGAACTCACCTTATACTACATATAAGAGCTTGAGAAGAATGCAAGGTCTTAAATAAATATGAAGGACAAACATCCCTAAGGTTGTTGCCATGGTATTGTTAAAGAATCAAAGTATAGCGGTAGTTTCTGACATGATGTTCTCTAGTAGTTTCAATTGGTCATATGCATGGGAGGAAATGATATTAATGTTAGATCCACCATCAATCATAATCATTTGATATGGGTTTGGTTGATGTGAGTAGTAATGAAAAGGGGAGGATCTAGATCATATAGATGAACATGGGGTATCTCCAAATCCTTGAAGATAATGAGGGTAAATAGTTGAAGGGATCTAGAAAAGGCTACTAGAGGTTATGGATCTTTAGGTTGAACCTCTATAAACTAAAAGGCCTCCATCATGGATTGATGGTGTTGGGGTTAGGTATTCATTAACTCATACAAAGTCATCTTCACCGGTGTTTGGTGAAGTTATTTTAGAGCCATCCTTTGTATTGATTTAGAGGAGTTGGATTGGGGTGGATCCAAGATAGAAATTTTGGGCTTGGGTGAAGGTGTTTAGGTGTGGTTTGATGTTTTGATAAAAGAAGGGTATGTCCATGAGATGGACACCTTTGATTTCCCTTTATCCTTTTGGGCTTGTGATCAAGTGACCACATGAATGGTATGGATTTGGAAAGGATGTGGGCTATTGGGTTACTTTAGTTCCTCCACACTCTTGGATGAGAGATTGGGGGTAGGCAGATGTGGGGTGGTTGATTTTTACTTTTGGCTTGGTGGTGGCCTCATGGGAAGTTCCTCTATTAAAAAATCATCTTCATCACATAGTTTTTGGATTGTGACTTCGAGAGATTTGTAATTCTTTGTATCATGTCCATGTGTCCTATGATATGAGAAAATCAAATTGTCATTAAACCAAGGTGGATTAGGACTAAGAGGATCAAATGGTTTGAGAGGAGGTAAGACCAAGTAAGAATCTTACAATAACCTTTGCAAAATGGTCAAATATGACTCTATCAAGGGTGGTAAAGGAGTAAAGGTTTTAGTTTTGATAGTTAGGGTGGAATCCTTCTTAGGGGTAGGCTTGAAAATTGTAGCTTTGGGTGGCATAATGTTCTTAGAAGGTGGTTTTGGAGTAGATGTTTTAGATGTAGAAGGATTTTAATTAGATGGTTTGGAAGTAGAAGGCTTGGTAAAAATAGGTGGAGGTGTAGCTAGAAGTAGAGGTGTAACTAGAAGTGAAAGTTGGGTTTATGGTTTCTTTTAGAGGCTTGGTCTCTTAATCAAGGTGGAGGGGTGAGGTCCAAAGATGGAAGAGGGATGTGGTCCTAGAATGGAAGATAGAGTAGAAATGGGAGGTAGGGGGGTATTAGATTTTGGAATCCTAGATGGTTTAGTTTTCTTTGTTAGCTTAACTTGAGGATTCCTTGGTGGGTTTGATAGTGTCAAATATAACTTCAATGGAGGATGGGTAAGATTCTAAATGGGGAGGACACCTAAGTTTTTGATGGGATTCAATGGGATGGTGGAAGGTACTTGAGTTACCTTGGAGGGAGTTGGATTGGATGGTGTATCTATAGTTTGGGAGGTGGAGGCTTTTATTGGTTTAGTTGGGGTGATAATGGTTTCACTTGTGGAGGTTGAAGGTTGGGTAGACAAAAATGATGTTGATTTATCCTTTTTATTTGGATAGGGGAGCCCAAGGTGATGCCAAAGTGTATCCCACTTAAGGTTTAGTTGGGATAGAAACTCTAAGTTTTGGACCAACCTAGAAAAGGGCTTATGGATGGGCTTAGTTCCTTTGGTGTTGGACTCGAAGGATAAACCAAATGGTTGAGAAAGTGGGATGGATATGGTTTTGTTTTCCTCTATCAAAGGTCCCAAGGTGTTGATGGGTGATTCCTCCATGGGAGGAGTATGTGAGGCAATATTTTCCTTAGGTATGATTTTGAAAGGAAGGATGGATAGCTCTATCATTAAAGAAAAAGGGATGGAAGTGATGGTTTCCTCATTTGCTATGCTTTCCAAAGGAGAGGTTGGTGAGTCCACTAACTCAATAAGTGGAGAAAGGATGATAGTTTCTTCCTTTGTTTCATATTCCAAAGAAAGGGTAGGTGACTCCACTACCTCAATATGTGGAGAAGAAGTGGTAGTTTGGGACATGGGCTCATTAATTATTAGTTCTTTGAGAACAACATTAACTATGTGAACCTCATGCTTATGGGATGACTCCACATTAGTGTGGTCATTCTTTTTAGAAGGTGGGTGGTTAGGAAATGGTTATCTAAAAATGTCAAGTGATTGATTAGGGGTTGCATTCATGTTATCCATCACAAGTTCACCCTCGTCAATTAAATCTTGGATAATGTTTTTAAGTGTCTTACATTTATTAACATCATGTCCAATGACATGATGAAATATAAAGATTTTGTTTTCCTTATACCAAATTGGTAAAAGGTAGGAGGAATCAAATTTTTGAGGTGGTTTTATTGGAGTAAGTTTGATGATAGATGCCTTCAAAAACTTTTCCAAAACTAAAGTGTAGGACTCCCCTAGAAGAGTATACTACTTTTAGACATAGCGGTTTTGGGTTTTGACATTTTGGCTAGAAGAGGTGGAAGAATAAGGATGGTTGATAACTAGATGAGGAGATACTTTAAGCATAACTACATTTGTAGTTATTTTAGCTTTGGTGTTGGTGTGGTTTGTGGGTTTGGAGGAAGAAGCTTTGTTTGATTTGAAACTAGAATTTTTGTTCCTCAATTTAAGCTCTCCCTCATCAATTTCTCTAATCTCTAACTTGTGATCCATGGTGAATGATTCATCAAAGGTTTAGAAGGTCTGAACCTATAAGGTTGATGAGATATGCTTGGCACAAGCCAGAGAGAAAATTTCAATAAACTTAGGTTTGGGTAAAGATAAGGAGAGTTGGTTTATCAACCCTCTCCAATGGGCCACAAAGTAAAAAATTGACTCATCCTCATTTTTTTTGATGGAATATAAGTCAGTGATAAAAAATTTCTTGGAAATATTAATAGATAAATGGTCCAAGAAAGTTTGGGCTAGTTGGGAAAAATAGAAGAGGGAGTGCCTAGTGATGGCACTATACCAATTTAATGTAGGTTTGGCTAGGGACATGGGGAAAGTCTTAAGAAGAAGAGTGTCATCGTAAGCAATCAAATAACATGAATGAATAAATGCTCTAAGATGTTATTGGGGATCTTCTTTGCTTTAGAATTTAGCAAATTTTGGAAGTTCCCATTGTGTGGGGTATGGTTAATTAGGATGGAAGGGTGGATTGTGTCATTACAAATTTGGTCATATGACAAGAGATTGTGGGCACCAAAAATGAATGATTCTAGATTGGTCATCTTATCCATCAACATCTTGATGAGATCATTTTGCGGTAGTTCACCCCCATAATTGTAATTTATATTTTGTTGGGGTTATGAATGTGCAACATATGGGTAACTAGTATAAGGTTAGGAGGATGCCACATATTGGTAAGTGGGCATAAAAGGTTGGGAAGATGCCACATATTGGTAATTGGGCATGGAAGGTTGGGAAGAAGGTGGAGGTATATACCTTTATGGGTTTGGGACATACCCTGGGTTTGGTGGAATAGACATTAGTTGGGTAAGAGGCATGGTTGGGTTGGTGGGTTGAAGGTGGTTAGTTACCTTAGTGATAATGGGTGGAGGCATAGAGGGAATGATAACTACCAAACTTGGAAAGGGGTGGAAGATGTTGGGTTGTGAATGGAAAGTGGTAGGGGATCAACACTAGTTGAAGGCATCCCAATGGTAAGTGGTGTATGGGTTGCCAAAGGTTAAGTGGTTCCTACATTTTAAGGGTTATTAGTTGGGGTAGAAGGTGTTTGGGTATTCATTGATGGAAGGAATTGGTGTTGGGTGATGGTGTTTGAAGGGTTGTTGGTAGAGGAAGGGGCTTGGGTCACCCTAGGTTGGGTGGAGATAGTGGTAATTGAGGTCTCACCCATAACGTAAGTTGGCATGCCATAGGGTGGTTTAATGGAGGGAACCAAATCAAAGGTATGGTTGGATATGGTGGAAAGTTAGTGTTGGAGAGATAAAATATTGTTATCAAGAAGGTTGATAGAATTCACATCTCTTCAGGTAATAGACCAAGGCATTCTAGGACTTATAAAGTGGTCAAGGGAACTTTCTACATCCAGAGTGTGCTCCATGGATGAGGAAGAAGAAGATGGATGGTTGGGAGGTGGATCTTAGTTTGATTAATTTATAACTTGTCTTATTAAAACCATGCAAATAAAGATAAAAGAAGGGTGGAAGCGATCTCACACACTCAAAAAAAAAGCAAACAAAATAAAATATTTCAAGGAAAACAAGCATACACTAGAGTATGTGTAAGTCCTAGAATTATTTTTATCTCTATTTGGGCTTATGCCTCAGTTTAAGATGTTATGAGACTCAACTTGGGATTGTAGAATAGAAACTAAAAAAAGAAGTCTAAAGATGGTTTCAGGTTGTTTAAGGTTCTAAAAAAATTGTATTAGAATTTAGTACGTGGCTTGATATTAGGGCCTACCCCTTCAATTCACACACTATAGAGATAAGGGTATCAAGGGATTATCTAAAATATACCAAATTTTTAGAGTTTATACTTAACTAACAAACTGAGTTTTGGTTTCTCCCCTTGTTAGTGAAGTCCAAGTGAGATAACCAAGGGAAAGGTTTATCACTAGGTTATGAAATCCTAGTCGGGACCTATGTTAGTGTTTTATTTTAATGAGTGATTTGGTATTGTGTGTGTAACAAGAGTGCTTTGCTATTATTATTATTTCACCATTTTAATTAAATTATGTGAACTAAAAAAGCAAGCAAGTGATGGATACAAGTTATTTTTAAACTCAAAGGAAAATTTTGATTTATTTTTAATGAGTACAAGATTAGCTATGATGCACCTAAATGCCGTATGAAGATGCAAGTCCTAATCCAAGGATGAGTTATTTTTGGTTTTAAAAAAAATAAATGAAAATTTTAACCTTTTCTAAGAATGCAAAGAAGACTAAAACTTGATTTGGAAAAGAAGAATTGAAATTAATATTTTTAATGAAGAAAATGGAAGAAATAACATTTAATTTTTAGAAATGAAATTGGCAAAGGATGAAAATTTCACTAATGCAACTAAATGTCCTAGACAACTAAAAACCCAAGAAAATCTCTAGGGTCCCACCGAGCATGCCAAAATGCATCATTATTTTTTCATGTTTATTTTCCTTTTTCTTAGAAAATAAGAAGAAACTTAAGAAGAGGGGTATGGTTGAGAAGAACCTAGTTTTCATTATGCACTCATGATCTAGTTGATTGTAGAGAACTCCTCTTTGACTTGGGAGGATGCCCTACAAATAATAGAAAAACTAAAAAGGGTGGATTAGCAAGATAGATGGGTGGATTGCATAGCAAAATCTAGATCTAAGAAGTACTAGATTTAGTTGGAGGCTATCAATCCACTCTTTAAACAACTAAGTTCTAAAAAATAGAGATAAATGATCGCATGAAGTAATAGAAATGTACTAAAAAAAATGCAAAAGATGCTTTTGAACAAAAATTAATGATCTTACCAAAATAATATTTAATTGTTAAAAATTAATGATAAAATGTTTAAACCTATTATAGAAAATATTTAAACCTCTGTGGTGTGGTAGAATCTTAAAAATTAAAATTTGGTGAAGGTTGATAGGTGAAAATTTATTGCTTTTTTTGGAAAATAAAACACACAATGACCGATGCTGGTAATTGTGCAATCAATATTAGTTAAGGGCAACTGATGCTAGTCAAGTGATGACTGATGTCGATCAGAGATGAATGCTATTAGTCTCTATGGGTTCTTGTTTTGGGGAAAGAATGGGTGTTGGGTGAGTTACAAGAAGGTTTTAAAGGTTGTTTTTGGATTGGATGTTGGTTTTTAGGCTGGAATAAGTTCCCATAAGTATCAAACTCAAGATTTGGATAGTCAGGTGATTGAGAATGGTCTATGGGTGATTTGGTGGGATATGGAGTGCTTAGAGTTATAAACTCTAACATAAAAGGGACTATGGGAAATGGGTGCAATCAATAAAACCACTAATACTAACAATTAAACTTGAAATAAGTGCAATATACTTATCTTTGGAGTTTGATAGCTTGGAGAAGTGCTAAGGTTGGGTGCAAGCTACTTGGGATCCTAGAAAAATGTAGATAGAGTAATGATGCTTGAGCTCTTTGTGGTGATTTATTGGGGAACTTTGATGTCTCTAGTTTGGTTTTTTTACTCACTTGGAAGATTAGATTCACTTGAGAGCTAATATTCTCATGTAAAAAGATATTTTCAACCTCTTAAAGTAGGGTCTTTAGGCTACATTAAGTAACTGATGTCAGTCCTGGTTGACCAATGTTGATTAAGGGGTGACCAATGTTGGTCAGGGATAAATAGTCAAAACTTGCTAATTTTATCTATTTTCACTTAAGGGTGGTTGTTAAGACCAATGGAAATGGCCTGAGGTCATTTAAGGCCTTATTGGGATATATGCAGAAGAAGTCTAGTAGGTTAGGGAATTAAATGCCTAGGTGGGAAATAGTCCTAAGGCTAGGTTCAATAATTTAGTCATGGGTTTGGGTGAGGATGTGTATTATCCAAAATGGGTTAAATGGGTGTGTTTAAGTATTTTAATAATTAATCATGACCCAAGGGGTTAAGGGGGCCAAGTGTTTTTATGATGAATAGAACCATGCTATTTTTTAGTGTTTATAACAACCATAAAGAAATCACATAATATTTATTACACATAATCATTAAACTGAGATAACGCACAACCAATCATGCACAAACTATTATCTAAATGCAAAGAAAATTAAAAACATATTAGCGCTAACCATTCAAACTATGCATATAATGAGTGCCATTAATATGGTGTGTTTAAGGGTTCTAGTTGTTCCTTGTCATCCCGTAGCACCTCCATCTATATCACCCTATCTAGTGATGTTCTCCTTCCATCATGCTCTAAGGGATGAATCTCTCCTGCATCTAACTCATGAGAAGAAGGTAGTTAGTTTGTAGCATCATGAAATATATCATAAAATACTGCTAAAATAGTAAATCAACATGGTCATAATGTAAGAATATATAATAAAAATGAACTCATAAAAATGAAATCATGAAATCAAAGCAACATAAATTTGTCCTATAACAACATATGACTTACAACTTAGTTAAATTATAATCAAGTCAAAATTCCAACCATAAGAATCCATAGACAATCAAGTAAATTTACTTAGCAAGAAATTGAGATGTAACGTAATTACCCTTTAAAGATAGTCATCATCCTGATGACACTTATTCAAACATAAGTTTTGAATTAAAAGTATTATTTAGTAGATAAATAACATAGTATGAAATATCAAATCAAGCAAATAAATGTGGAAATTGCTTGTAGAAATCATCATAGTCCTCCCAAGTAGCACTATCTTTAGAGTATTGGTCTCATAATACATTATAATGTGACATCTCTCTATTATTCAAATGATGTTTATGAGTGTCAATTACTCTGCTTGGTTTTACCATGACCATCCCAAGATCTAGAACTTGTAAAACATTCTAATCCAACACATGTGAATGATCAACTACATACTTTTTAAGATAATAAACATGGAAAACATTATAAAATAGTGATAGGGATTATGGCAATTCAATAATAAACATTATAATATTTACTACTTCTAAAACCTCTAAGGGTCCCACATATCTTGATGAAAGTTTCACTGACTTCCCAAATTTAATCAATCTTTTCTAGGGCTTAACCTATAGAAACACTTTATCATGTATTGAAACTTTCCTACCTATTCTCTTTAGATAAAAATAACTCTTCTACCTATCATTAGCCTTAGCTAATCTCTAATTGATTAATCTAGCTTGATCTTCTATTTCTAAAAGCATCTCAAGTCTAAAGACTACCATGTCTTCCAGCTTGTCCCAACTGATTGGTGTCTTGCACCTTCTCCCATATAATGTTTCAAATGGTTCCATCTTCAAAGCTAATTGGTATGAGTTATTGTAAAAAAAATCAACTAAAGAAAGATAATCTTCCCACTTGTATTGTTGATCCATGTAATATATACAAAGAATATCCTCTAACATCTAATTAACTCACTCAATTTGATCATGAGTCTCTAGGTGATATGCAGTGATAAAGTTTAATTATATACCCAAAGATGAATTCATAGTTACCCAAAATCTATAATTCATCTTCAGATCATAATCCAAAATGATATTCTCTATAAATCTATGTAATCAATATAATTTCCTTATAAACCTCTTCATAAGAGTAGGTGCATCACCTGTCAAATTCTTGGTATAAAATGAGCTACCTTGGTTATCTTATCAACTACAACCAAGATCAAGTCATGCATGTTTTGTGACAAGGTAAACCTTGGACAAAGTCCATACTGATTACCTCCCACTTCCATTCTAGTATATCATATGGATATGATAACCCAATTGGATGCACATATTTATCTTTCTGTCATTGACATTCCAGATAATGTGACACCAAATCTACCACATCTTTCTTGATTCCCTTCTAGAAATAAAGTGGTCTAAGCTCTACCATAAGCTTGGTTACTCCTAGATGTCCTAAATATAGGGCATTGTGCAATTCTTTTAGAAATGTGCTCCTCAAATTTCATAGATCTGACACATACATCCTTCCATTATATTATAAAAGACAATCATTATCTAATTTTAATCCTTTATACTTATTATTTTGATCATTCTTAGACAATGATTTCCTGATCTAATCATAAAATTAATCTCCTAGCAAGAATTTGATCACTCGATCCCTGAAATTACTCTTGATAGTAGTCATGACTATTATGTACCTTCTACAACTTAGGGCATCAACAACTCTATTCTCCTTTCCTTTGATATAGTTGATATCAAAATCATAATTAGATAATAAATCTATCCAATGTCTCTAATGAGCATTCATATTTTAGTTTGATGAAGATGTACTTGAGTCCCAAGTTATCCATCCTGAGCTCAAATGGTTTTTCAAATAAATAATGCCTCTAAAATTATAAGTCATGAAAAATTATTGTATGTTCTAGATCATAAGGGGCATAACTCACCTCATAAGTAATCAAATTCCTTGATTCATAAGCTACCACTTCAACCTCTTTCATAAGGATTCCTCCTAGTCCATCCCTAGATGCATATGTGATCATCAAAAATTGACCATTAAGATCAGGAACTCTTAGTACTGGTACTAAAATAAGACTCTTTTTTTATTCCTAAAAAGTTACTTCACACTTATCTAAATAGATAAAACTTTGGTTCTTATATTATAGAGAGGTAATCAGATTATCTATCTTAGAAAAATTTAAAATGAACTTCTTATAATAGCTTTCTAATCCCATGAAACTTCTTACCTTATGGACCTTCTTTGGTGTTGGACACTCCATAATGTCTCTTATCTTTTTTGGATCTATTTAAATACCATATACAAAGATAATATGTCATAGATATTGCACTTTATCCTAGAAAAATGTGCACTTAGATAATTTTCCATACAACTTATGCTTTTGTAATAGATTGTAGAACTAGTTCTAGATGTTGAAGATGCTCCTCTTCATTCTTAGAGTATATAATAATGCCATCAAGAAAGACCAAAATAAAATGATTTAGATAATATTTGAACACACTATTCATGAGATTCATAAATGTTTCTAGAGAATTTATCAACCCAAATGATAACACTGTGAACTCATAGTGCCTATATCAAGTTCTAAATGTTGTCTTTAAAATATCCTCATCCCTAATCCTCAGTTGATGATATCTTTCTCTAAGGTCAATCTTAGGAAATACCTTTTCCCCTCATATCTAATTAAAATGATCATCTATATAAGGTAGTAGATACCTAATTTTGTTATTTTCCTTATTTAACATTCTATAGTCTATGCAAAGTTGAAGAGTACCATCCTTCTTGATAAAGATAATTGGTGCACCCCATGGTGACACACTTGGCTTGATCAACCCCTTTGAAAATAATTTCTAGAGTTGAGAATTAAATTCAACCAAATCAATGGTTGTCATCCTGTATGGTGTCTTAGACTATGGTTATGATCCAGGTATGATATCAATAGAGAAATCAAACTCATGTTTAGGAGGCAATCCTAGTAATTATTCTAGAAACACATCATGAAATTTCCTAAGGAATAGATAATATTCAAGGGATGGTTACTTAGATTCCTCCATCTCATTTATCTTTATAATAATTGTTTGGAATCTTTTTCCTTGGGTCTTCTTGAGTTATATTGTAGAAATCTACTAAAGTCAGAACTCTTTTCTCACCCTAAATTTATGTATGATTCCTAAAATCATCTAGACACTCAACCTAATTTAGGTAGTAGTCAAATTTGTCTTTATGCTTCATAATCTAGTCGACACCTAATATCACATCATATGACCCTAGTGATACAATGCAAAGATCCACTACTATTATGAATTTGGGTAACCTAATCTCTAGCCAACTCTATAACTACCTGAACTCTCACATCTTGAGGGTTTTATTACTTGAAAAAAATTTCTTCAGGTACATCCTAGTGTACTTCCTCTTCATGGAAATGAAATTATTATTCCAAGGTTGAAATTAGATCCTTAGTTTCATTCATGGTTATGATAATTTAATCCAACTTTACTACTTGCTTAATAACAAATCGATTAGGATCAAATAGAGAGTTGTTGTCATTGACATTTGAAGGACCCTCTATGGATACTCTATCTTTCACCATTCTCCTTTTTGGTAAACATAATGATATTAAAACATTTGTGGACTCATTAAGTCCTAAATTTTGAGTCACAACTCTGATACCACATATAACATCTGCACTGGATCAACTTAGAATAACGTGTTTTTTTAATAAATTTAATCTATATATTCTTTCATTAGATTTTACTATGAGAATCTAATTAGTAATATAGATAAAACACTCTTATTAAGTTAACTTTAAAATAAGCATGTAACATCTACCTTTTATTGATCACTAACATCATATGAAATAAATCATAAATGAATATCGAAAGCAATTACATATTTTCAATCATGACTGGTACAAATATATAGTCACTACTGTTGATTTAAAATAGATAAATAATTATATTTCAGCATAGATAATGTTTAAATAATAATAAATACAATATAAGATAAAAGATACATGGATCCACAAAGCCTAAGTTCTTAAACTTCATTATCTATGGCAATCTCAAGTAGAGTCTCCAAATAAGTATTATTGTGGGGAGGGAGAGCATCATCCAAGTGATTTTACACACCAACCATGGACCATCAATCCTCTACACAATTTATCATTAGGGAATGGCCCTCCCTTTATAGATGAGTAAATAGTCATGGTGTATGAATCCAGAGGGACAAACTACTACCTATGTGTTGTATATTTTCTAAGACTATGAAGTATACCATAAATAAATCTATTCTAACATGATATCACACAAACATGTAAATCATACATATGAAATTACAATGTCTAACTAACATTACTTTAATCAAAGTTTTTAACAGCTATTAATCTCTAGGATTAGTCAAATTCATACACACCACTTGATCAGATTAACTTCATCTGGTATTGATGGTGCTAGTAAGCTAGTGAAGTCCATCTCACTACTTACTAAGTACTAGTAATACAAGATTTGATTAATATAAATATAACCATTAGATTCATATAGATTACTTCTTATTAGCAGGCATAAAACATGTTAAACACAAGAATAATCAAAATGAATACATTTAGTTTGTCAAATGTATGAATGAATCTCCACTATATTATTTGTCACATAAATAATAAGCATAACAATTAAAATTCATTCCAATTGGGTATATTATACATTAGATTGCATATAATTTTTGTAAGTAAATTTAGTACCACCAATAATATCTTAGTGTATTGTACACACTAATCGATTACACCCAACAGTCAAAATAAATTAACTTATAAACAAAATCATAATATTTAATTTATGTGACTTATTATACTTTTAGGAGGCTTTGTGCATATAATAATGGTACCCTATCCTTCAATATTATGTGACTTCATTAGTCAAAATCTATAATTATAAACATGCATCCTAAAGTATAAATATAAGTTATATATGTATATGAGTACCTATGTCCTCATATAGATATTTTTCATATATTTATGCACCTTACATAACATATACTAAATAATACATATGTTTTAATACATAATCATTGTTAGGCCATACTAACAATATTCTTCATTTTTCTAAAAGAAAATTTATGTGCTTCTAACAATTATTTAACTTTTCATGAAGATGACATCAAGTTCTATATAAGGTTTTATACGTTTCAAAAATTATTATTTTGACTCACTTAGTCCTACATAAAGGATATACTTCAACTAAGATCATTTCATTCCAATTCAATTACTATGTTTTCCCCCAATCTATATCCTTATATTTTATTTCATTATCTTGAATTATTGAAAACAATGTGTAATAAACAAACGTCCATTCAAACCTAACTCTACCTTTGTTTATCAATTGGAGGTTTATACTTTTTTTGATTCTCCTTAAGTATTTATAAGATAAAATTTAAAACAAATTCATTGAGAACCAAATACTTTCTGACCTTGACACCGTTGTATGAGTGCTTGAATAATGTAACCAATTCTTATATATTCTTTCAAGTTTGACATAGTCAACTTCTTGTAATTAACACTTACACACTTAATGACTCCAAATATGTTACAAATTTTTCAATAGAACTTAAATTTATATTTTAACTTATATATATATATAGAAAACATACCATTAATCACTATTTGGAAAGGCAAATATACTTAATATATACATATATCCTCCTATTTGAATGTCAATAAAAATTATAGTTCATACATCCTCACTTTTTGTGTTTCAAATACATACTTAGTTCATATATATATATATATATTCACTCATAGTTTGTGAATAATTATGTATAAGATCATAGTGTTTACAACACATGACATTAATTTGTTCATATCTATATATTCATGATTTTGTGTAAAAATTACTCACATAGCACAGATATAAATCATGTTTCATAATTTAGGAATATACAGTGTGTGTGTGTGTGTGTATACAATTTTGAAGGTAAGAATACATAGTCCTATTTTATTTATGTTTACTATTTTGAATGATTTAATATACAGGTCACTATTAATACCTATATAAGTTAAAAACAATGACCCATATTCAATTATCAGGTATAAACTTCAACACAACCCATTCTCACACAATGGTCTCCATATTAAGCATTTATACCTTAACTCCAAATTATTGTAGCATAATAAAAAGAATGATCCATATGGGACATATATATGTGGTATTCATTCCTATATATGCATTATTATTTAAACTTACATAGTTTTGCATACATATATGATTTACTATATAGATATAATTTATATATATATATATATATATATATATATATATATATAGCTTGAACTATGAATGACTAATAGCTCTATAGATCAGAACTATATGCTAGATTCAATTGCACTGTCATTATTAAATTCACTATAATGTAAGTAGGCTAGATTTAACAGTGCTATCATTATTAACAGAATTATATCGAACTAATTACTCACTCAGAACTATATATATCCATCGACGCTTTCATTCAATGTATATTAAATCACGTTAATACATAGTTTACTAAACACCAAATATATTTTTCTATACAAGCAGTTCACTATATATAATTAATTCATTTATTTAGATGTTCTCTCTCTTTTTATATATCATTATATATATGTTTTATTATTTTTATATGCTGAATATTCACACAGTTTGAGCTTATGCAACCCCTCCGCTTTTATTTGACAAATTCCCAAAAAGTTCTATTTATTACCAAATGCTAGTTTTGGATTCTATCTACTATAATATTGTTATCACAAATTCTATTTACCATGGGATCGGTTAACATAACTACACATTATGTTTTACCCACACAAGTTTACATAATATTGATGTCTATATATATAAATTGCATATCGATTTGTGAATATATCATTTGAATATAGAGAAGACTTATCTATTAAAGCCAAGAGTTATGACTTCCAAGGCTATATTATGTTGTACTCATACACCAAACTTCTATTGTATTCTATCCTCTCCTCTTTCTCTCTTCTACTTTGCTCTTTCTACATGCTTCTCTTCTTCTCCTTAAATTTGCGCTCCCCATTGTTTTTTTATACAATGCATTTTTCATTTGTATCTTTACATGAATATTTTTTTCCTTTAAAGCTAATGATCCTTTCCTTTTTATGTTTTTTTTTAGTTGTTATATTTTTTCTCACATCTTCCATATTCATTTTTTTTCCTTTATGTTGTTTTCTCCTATTTATATTTTTTCCTAATTAATATACCATATAATTCAATTGCTAATTATAACACAATTAATAATTATAACACCATTCAATACAATTACCAATTATATAAAAAATTACTTTATTTACTACAAACTTAGTTAATGCTAACAATATCCTAATTTTAATAGTAACCAAACTAATATAAAGTCAATAATATTATTTTAAATCTGAAATGGTAAATCCATAGATATTATATCAAATCCTAATTATAACAACCATAACACAAACACATAAATTTTTTTCCATAAGCATTAAAGTGAGATAACACAAAACCAATCATGCACAAATAATTATCTAAATGTAGAAAACATCAAAAACATACAAACACTAACCATTCAAACTATGAATATAATGAGTGACATTAACATGGTGTGTGCAAGGGTTCTAGTTGTTCCTCTATTGCCCCCCAACACCTCCATCTACATCACCCTCTTTGATGATGATCTCCCTCCATCATGCTTTGAGGGATGAATCTCACCTTCATCCAACTCATGATAAGAAGGTAGTTAGTCCATAGCATCATGACATCTATCATAAAATTTTGCTAAAATAGTAAATCAACATGATAATAATGTAATAATATATAATACAACTAAACTCATAGCAATGAAATCATGAAATCAAAGAAAAATACATCTATCCCATAATAGCATATGAATTACAAATTAGTTAAATAATAATCAAATCAAATTTACAACCATAAGAATCCATAGATAATAAACTAAATTTACTTAGAGAGAAATCAGAATGTAACACTATCCACTTTTGTCTTCAGTGTCTGAAATGCCCTTTCACTTGTGTTTGAGTTTCAACCCCTCCATGACACTTCTCTTATGTTTTTTTATATCCTTTTCATGAAATGTTGGAAAAAAAATGAGGTATTATATTAATAACAAATATCCTCCTATATAAAGAGCCTCACAAGGCATTTTACACCTAGAACTTACTATTTTAGCACTTATTTACATAAAATCAATCAATAGTACAACTCAAATACTCTGCATAATACTCAAGATTCACACCTAAAAATTTGCATGATTTATCAAAAAAGGGATTAGGTGAAATTCATCCTATCATATCATGCAAGTTGATGGTACACATTCCCTAAGGGAGAACTATGTGCAATTTGAGACTCCTATCATTTGGGTTAATGTAGGTAATGAATGGTCAGGACAATACAAGTTATGCTTTGCATGATTGTAACATCCCATACTTAGTTTTTCCTTTCCTTTTACATTTGATTATTTCATTTTTTAGGTGTGTAAGTATTAATTAGGGTATTGAATAAGAATCACCTAAAAAAATGACACAATGAGCTCCTTCATGATAATAAATCACCTACAGGACCCTTATGAACTCCTACAACTTCTTTTAATATTGTATACAGTCACTACAAGAGGGACACTAGCACTAAGTTTGGACATTAGCACCACATGGTGATATAGTCCTAAGGAGGCACTACTATCCTAATCTAGATCTAAAAAAATAGTTTATAGATGAAATATTACTCTCTATCTACTCAATCATCTCCAGTATTAAGATCTGCCAGAAACTCTATGTATATCTAGATAAGTCTATCTTCTCCCTATATTTATTATTTTTAGAAAGATACATAGAATCAATTAGTTCTAATTTTATTCTAGATATACTATAGACCCAAACCTTTAACTAAACTTAGGATTTACATAGTAAAACCTTAAATGATTAAATCATTTAGTGAACCCATATTACTTTGAACATATCTTGAAAAAACCCCAATTTTTCTTAGGGTTTATCTTCTAAAAATTTGCACATTAAATGAGGGTTACAAAAATCTATTTTTTTAATTTTTTAAAATAACCTATCTAATTTAATTCATTAAATACTAGGGTTCTATTTATTTAATTAAATTTAAATACTTACACCACAACTCTCGTTTCAAACTTGATATCCACATACTAGGTCCCTATACACACAAACATTAGCAACTAGGGTTCCCAAAACAACCTTATTTTCTGTTATGATCTCTAATCAACAAATACACACATTGCACATATGCTTATGTTAGATTATATTCTACCTCTTGTGTGTTTATTATTCATTATTTACATTATATTCTTTGGCAATTTTAAAATGGCATCTACAAATTCTTCTACCCCTCATCAACTTAGTGCAATCTTGAATTTTTCTCATGATTATAACAATGAATGGACTAATTTTCAAGATTGTACATTAGATTATGATAATAATTTCATTTATAATGATGATGATGATGACTATTGCTACAATGTTGGATATGATGATTATTTTGTACATGATCATACAAATGAAAATGAGGATATATTAGATAAATTGTCTTCTATTTCCTCATACTCTTCTCTTATTCCTAAATCTCAAATTGACATAATGCTAAAAAAAAACCTCTTGTTGGTAGTGTTTTATTACAATGTGATCCTAGTTTTTCAACTACTTTTACTACTTCATTGTTTATATATATATATATATTTATATATATATATATATATATAAAAGTGAACTACACAAAAATCACTTTTACTTACTTCAAAGAAAGTAGATCAAAATAATGCATCTTCTTTACCCTTCTCAATTACATTTCAAAATCCAAAAATAAAGATTGTTACACCTTATAGCAATGCATAAACTAAAGTAGATGAAACTAATCTATCACCTAAATTCACATTTCAAGCTCAATGTAATGATTCTTTGTAACAAATAGATAATGCACATGTTTCTAACCCTCCTCTTTTAGGTAATAATGTGCAAAATGAAAACATTGTTGTTACTCCTTCTTCCCTTTATTATCAAATAGAAAATGATAATCATGCTTTCATTTTAAAAATGATTAGGGCACAAATACCTTGCATTACACTTACAAAATATGATACATTGCATAGTAGTGAAAATTTAAAATATTCTCCTTCTCTTAATGAGCATGTGAATAATACTTCTTCTACTCTTACCTCTTCAAGTGAATTAAATTATTACTTTGAGGAACAATGGGATAATTATGATTATTGTGATTATGATGAAGAGACATAGAATATATAACTTATAGTTCTTCTCTTACTTCACATATTTATCTTGTTCAACTAAACATTAAATAACATGTTAAAACACACACACACACAATTATTATTATTATGTGCATAATTTTAATTCACTATAAAATAATGTACCCTCTATTGAAACTAATAATAAAAAAGATACCAATGAATCCCCCTCAACCCCCCTTACTAAAGTGGAACCTAGTTCTCAGAAAAACCAAATGAGGGTGATATCTTATTTTTCTCTAATCAGGTCTAAGCTATCACACCTCTGAAGGTTATCGAGAGCACAGTGATCCTTCCTAAACAATATTTACAATCTTATATACCAATGGATAAAATAAATAATAAAATTCAAGCATTAAATGAACCCTTAGATAATGATAATATACCTTCACAAGTGTTATTTTATTTAATGCATGTTGTGGGTACTTTGCAAAACCAAGTACACCATCTCCATTTGGAGAATGAGGTATATAGATCTCAGGATAATTCCAATGTTATCCATCATAATCCTATTCCATGTAGAATTAAAACTATGAGGTTGCCACATAGCTTTTAGATACCAGTGTTACATATCTTTGATGGATAAGATGATCCATATTTACATCTTTAGGCTTATTAAAAATCCATGGCTCATGTTACAACAAGTTAATCCTACTACAAGTGTTTTCAAAGTCACTATAGGATAAATAACTATACTTGTTCCACCATACACTCCCTAGAGTATCTTTACACACATATGAGGAGCTAGAGGTAGTCTTCCTCATGCATTATATATAGATTGAGGGACCTCTAGTCATACATGAGAGGTTACCTTCACTACATTAGGGTGAGACAAAGCCTACTTTAGGGTACATTCTGTGGTTCAAATATTGTTTGCATTAGTTAATTTATCAACCAATGGTCTTTGAGTTGCAATACATCTTCACTAGAGGTTTAATTTATACTCTCAAGGATAGATTACCATATTAAACATCTAAATAATTTAGACATATATGCAATGTAACTATATCATTATAAGCATAGTCGGGATTAGCTATTACATAGTCAGAGGTAGATTTAGCTTTAGATCCTTTAAAACCCTAGTCATCAAACTTGGTACAAGATACTACTACACTTCCAACTTAGAAACTAGTGGAAATCAAACAACCAATAAAAATACTCAGTAAGGGAAAAGAGCCACTCTATACAACATAACCTACAATGAGTAGAATACAAGATATGTGCAAAGGGGTTATACAAATTTTAGATAAGGCTGGGCCTCATGACATTATACTTACACTAATAAATAAGGGGATGATTACACTTCAACTAATCATCATCTACCTCACCATTTAAACTAAGTACCACATAATCATTATTGTCATTTTCACTAGATTAATGGGCATTTAGATGATCATTACTATTCACTCAGAGCTCATGTCAATCAATATTTTAGTATAGGCATCAAATAATTCATATAGGGGGCATCAAGACCTCATTCATCATACTCCCCTAGATCACTTTCCTTTATGATAGAGTTATCCTAAGGTGTTCCTTTTAAGGAACTATTGGTTACTCATCATATGAGCCCTATAACTTTTAGGATGACTATTTATCACCAGTCTCCTATATCACAACCTCAATAGTGATGGAAACTAGCTTAAAAATTTTAGAATGCACCTCTAATGTGCAAAATAATTAAGATATTTAGGAACTAAATATTAAAAGGCATATTTTTGGTACAAACACCAATCAAAATATTTGGAAATAATCATAGAGCTGAGGATGTAACTCCTATGTGTCAACATATTAAGATATTTGGGAATAAATATCAACCCAAGGATATAGTTTAAATTCAAAAACCAATAATATTCATGACAACTAGTATAGAGATCAAAATCCAACTTCAGTTCAAACATTGATTAAAATATTTGCAATAAATCAAGCAACTTAGAGTACAATTTCAGAGTGAAAATCAATAATGCAATAATGTCGATGCACTAATACCTACACCACTCATATCTTGAGTAAAATGGTACAAGTACCTATATATATGAGTCAACGTAGTCCAAATCCAAGAATATACTATGCCATGATGCTCAATGTCATACACTATCTCGTGCATCTTGTATGAAATGGAGACACCACTCTTATACATGGAAATAAATGATGACAATAGCACTGCTAGAAGAAAACACAATTGTAGAACATAAACCATAACAATCAAGGTTAATAATATGTTAGTTTAACTACTTATGCAATAAGTACCTATCACTATAGCCAAAAAGTACCTAGATGCTCTATTTATATCTTACGCACCAATTGCCTCCTATAACATAGCTTTATGCCTATAAATTAGAAACCATAAGATACTATATACATCCTCTAATGTCATAGTCATATCATCTATGGGTAGTTAGAATATACACATATTTATCTTCAATTTCTTGCACAATGTAATGATCATATGCTTATCCCAAAGCACAAGCTCTAAAAAAGCTACATGTCAAAACCCTATTCTATCAAGCACATCTATCTCTATCTTAGACAAGGGAAAACACCAAATAGTTTCCATCATCTGACCAACACATAACTCCCTCATATGGGTACTAACCTATAAACATTTCAACCAAATATGACATAAGCGAAGCAAAAACTAATACTAACAAACAATAATAGAATTTAGAAACCACTTAGCAATGCTAAGCACCATATTTGGGGCCTACAGGGCACTAGTACTGACTAGAGGATAGTGGTGTTAGATAGTAGCACTGTACTCTATATAGTATCACCAAAAACTAGATACTAGTACCTAGAGTGAGATAGTAGTGCCACCTTTTGCAAAATTGGCCAAAAATAACCTTTCTCTTGTAAAATCACTAATATAAATAACTAGAATGATAAAAAAATTTGAAAAATTTAGGGTCACTTACTAGGTTCACCTCCTCCCTAGCATGAATAAGTGCTTTGACCTCCTCATAGCATGATAACCTAACATCTCATCTCCTCAACACAAGTTTTTCTCTCTTAGACTCAAACTTCTCACTCAAATGATGCAAATGAATTGACAATGATTCAAAATGAACTATTAAATTCATAACTTACTCAATTTTACCCTATTAAGGTTACCTTTATGCATTAATTTCACTAATTAATACAACTATCTTATTATTGCCATATCTCAAAAATCATAGCTATGATCCACGAACCATTTCTTACACATGGGACTTGATACCAATATACCCTACCCCATATTGGTAAAACAAATCCTCTTATTATTTTCAAACCTACAAAATGATAAAAATAATTACATTCTATTACCTATATAATAGACCAAGTACTTGTATAATTACACACTAAATTATCAAATGCTTACATAATCAATACATTATTTTAACCTAATACAACATCAAAATTACCAATTAAAAACTAATATAATTGATACTTACCACTTTTGGTCATGTATCCTCATCACAATCTTGGATCTCTCACCAAAAGGTGGGGGGGGAAAATATGCATAGATTTCTTCAAAAACATAGAGTTAAATTTGGATTTTTCAAACATATCAATATTCAGAGTTACAGATATTTAGATATACAAACATATAGGTCTACACATGTTTACATAGGCATTCAATTTCATAACTTATTTAGATATATATACATATAGGTATACACAAGTTTACACAAGCATTTAATTGCACACCTTATTCAGATATATAGACATACAAGTCTACATAGGATTACACATGCATTTAGTTTCACACTTTATATAGATATATAGGTCTACACAAGTTTACATAGGTATTTAATTACACACCTTATTCAAAGATACAAATATACAGGTCTACACAAGTTTACACAGACATTTAATTGCATAATTTTGTCATATATACAAACATACATGTCTACACAAGTTTACATAGGCATTGAGTTTCACAAGTTATTTAGATATATAGACATACATGTCTACATAGGTTTACACAGGTATTTAGTTACAAATATTATTGATAGGTACATATGTATAGGTCCACATAAGTTTACATATATATCTAGAGTTACATATTTTTAGAGATATAAATGCAAATGTCTAAAAAGGTTTACATAAGCATCCAGAATTAAATATATATAGATTTACATATACATAGGTCTATACAACTATTCAAATATACATTCCACATAGATATACAACTTTAAAATAGGTATACCAGTTCATTCAAATATTTAGATACACAACTACATCACTCAAATATCAATATTAGGGGGCATGATGCATAACACATGTTCTTGATTCTCATTTTCAAATTTATTAGATTACACAAATATCATCACTAGTATTATCACCAGGTTTTCACCAATTTGGATCACAAGGATATTTTTAGTGGTTGATCCATAGCAACACATGAGATTCAGTTTACATTACTTAGATTTAGAGTGGGGGAAGTGATCCTTGTTTCTTCACACCTTTAGTTTACATTACTTAGATTTAGAGTGGGGGAAAGTGAGCCTTATTTATCCATACCTTCAATTTATATTACTCAGATTTAGAGTGGGGGAAAGTGAGCCTTTTTTCTCCACATATTCAACTTGCACACTCAATATTAGTACAAAGGGCATTTATAACATATGCTTCTTTTCATATATCTCAATCTAGTTCTCATCCACTTTTTTAGCCAATAAGTGATCCAAATCTAGATTACATTCACATAAGTAAGTATAGGTATGCATTCATATTTTATTTTACTTTAGTACTTCCATTTCATTGCATTACTAGAATAAAATGGGGGCAAATTTAAACAACCTAATTTGGTCAAGTAACCATAAGGACTATCTTTTATTTCTCTTTCACACAAAGGGTCTTAGTGATGGTTGTAGTCCTTTTTTGCATGGTCACATTGAGTCTTTTGATATATTTTATACCTTTTTATCATTGTTTTGACACCCCCAATAGTCATTGGCTAACTTTTCCTAGTCCCAAGAGCCCCTAGCCTACCATCTTTGATTTTCATTCTACTATGAACCCTTGGAAATTAGTGCCATTTTGAGGATAGTAGTGTCACATAGAACTACTATCCACTTTTGCATTCAATGTTTGACAAGTTCCTTTCACCTGTGTTTGAGTCTTGACCCCTCCATGACCCTTTTATTATGTTTTTAATATACTTTTCATGACATGTCAACCAACAATAAGGTATTACATTCATAATAAAGATCCTCCTATATAAAGAGCTTCACAAGGCATTTTACACCTATCACTTACTATTTTGACACTTATTTACATAAAATCAATCAATAATAAAACTTAAATACTCTATATACTACTCAACATTCACATCTATACATTTGCATGCTTGATCAAAGAAGGGCCTAGGCAAAATTAATCCTAGCATATCATCAAAGTTGATGTTGCACATTCCCTAATGTAAAACTACATGCGATATGAGAACCTTATCACTGGGGTTAATGTAAGATGTGGTTAGGATAATAGGGGTTATAATCCATGCGATTGTAACATCCCATAACCTAGTTTTTCCTTTCCTTTTACATTTTATTATTTCATTATTTTAGGTGTGCAAGTATTAATTAGGGTTTTGAAGGAGAATTACCTTAAATAGTGACATAGATGAGCTCTCATGTGATAGTAAATCACCTATGGACCCTCAATAACTCTTGTAACTTCTTTGAAAGTTACATATAGTCACTATAGGAGGAACACTAGTACCAAATTTGGACATTAGTGCCACATGGCATATACTATCCTAAGGGGGTGCTAATGTTCTAAGCCAAATATCTAAATATAGTCTATAGGAGAAAGATTACTCTCTATCTACTCAATCATCTCTAGTATTTAGATCCATAAGAAACTTTTTGTATATCAAGATAAGTCTATCTTTTCCTTGTAATTAATATTTTTAGAAAGATAGAATCAATTAATTCCAATTTTATTATAGATATACAACAAATCCATCCCTTTAACTGAACTTTAGATTTACATAGTAAAACCTTAAATGGTTAAATCACATGATTTGCTGTATTCATTAGCTTGCTGAAAAATGTATTCAATGAATACAACCTCTTTGTTATTATATCTTATTATGCATAATAAACTCAAATATTAATATGCATTAGTTTTGAAATAAAATATTATGAACTAAAAGTTGAAATATCAACTAATAACTAATTAAATATCAAATGAGGATTTTAGATGATCTTCCTAAAACCCATGAATTAAAATAACTACTTTGACTAAATGACCAGTTAAGGAGTAATGACATAATCGATCATTACGGCAAAAGAAAAGAATAGTGTTTGTAACTATCTTGTCTCAGTTTCTGAAAATAAAACATAATGAATTTGACTTATAAATCATTGAGTAATGATTTTAAAAATCTTAGTAATGAGCCTATTATATTTATCAATTCTAGTTGCCTTTATTTTAAGTGCTAATAGTTTTAAACATAAGGTTGAATTAAAACATAACCTTGTGACCAATAAATTCTTTCCAATCCATTTACTCATTTCACTTCCTTATATAATATAAATGCTTTCAAGGTCATATTATTAGTTATGCAAATAAGGTTCAGGTTCCCACTAAAATATGTAAGCCAAAGTAAGATGGAAAAATAACTTGTAGAAGAAGTAGAATAATCGTTAATGAAGTTATAAAACATTACAATATAATATTAAAGTAAATGCACCTGTAGGTATATTTTGTAATAAAAAATTAAACTGCACAATTTATAATTCATCAATATAATTGAAAATTATAACTAGTTGCACCATAGTAAGGAGTATAATGCCAAATAATGACAATTTAAGCAAGAATAGTCATGCTTTTTACCAAGGTATATATTTTCCTTAGTCAATATTAACTGATTTCCAATCATCTAATTAAAATATATAGAAGTTACATTCATTTAAATCACTGCAAGTGTCAAGTTGTCATCTACTAGAAGATGTTACATGATTTAATAAGTATTTATACTAAGTAAAAAGAACATGTAGGTTCAACATATAATGAACAAATTCATACACAAATTTATAACATAGTCAAATGATTTAAAACATAATGCTACAATTGAAAGCATAATTTCCAATCTAAATATCTAATAAGGAAAATGAAATAGGTGATAGTATTTAATCAATACAACTAAAACTTAGGATTGTAGTAACTAGTTTCATATAATACAACTCAATGAAGGAGAGATAAATCCTACAACAATAGTAAATAATTTTAACTAGAATATTAAACAAGTTATTTTAAAAATCATATTGCATCACTATATCAACAATAGATTAATATCAAAAAGTAAAAAAACAAACTAGCTAATTGATAAGCATGTGTCTCCTCACATGAGACATCCCATCCTAACCCATCTTATAAGCCTCCTAATTGGTGGCCCTTACCAACTCCAATCATCCAATAGGAGGTAGAGTCCAAATTTTGAGACTTTGGGAATGTAGTCAAGGACAATAAGGGAAGGAGCCATTTAACTTGCAACGGTTATAATAATGAAAATTTCACACTAAAATTTAAAATAAAGATGTTAAAAAATAACCTTGGCAACCTAATATTCATTTGAAGGATTTTAAAAGTAAACTATTAATTTAGTTAACCTTATTATTGTTTCATCATATGTTCTAGGTAACCAAGTTAAGAAAAAAATAGAACCCTTATAATATGCAGTCATAAACAAAAATGAATGAGAAATAAAATTTAAAAACCACTAAGGTTTTAAAAACTACATTTATTCATTAACATCTGACTAAATATGGATAATTTAATCACTTGCAACATTGATGAGGTTTCCAAATAAGGTTATCAAATAGATGGTTGATTTAAAACCCAAAAATTCATAACATTGCATAAGTCAAATGATTATAAATAAATAATTTCTTAACCCTAGGTATAATAGATGAATCATTTCTTTGCATAAAATTACATATTCATCCAAAATAATGATTTCCAAACATCCCAAAACACAAACATAAATTTATTCATAAAAAACTCATAAAAATTATGCACAATTTTTCTTACCAGAACAACCTATTAAATCGACTTCCAAAACATAACTCAGGTAGTATATAAAACCCATGAAATGACTAAACCAAAAGACTAAATTTTTTACCTAAGGTCAAACCAAGTCATCCTTTTCCAATAGGGTGAAAAATAAAAAATAGAAATGATTAATATTGACTCAACCATAACTATTATGCATAGATTTTGATTGAAACAATTAGTTTTAAAAAAACCCCAAAAAACCTAAGTGGTTGGAAAATGTCATGTCCCCTTTTTAATTGACATGTTCTAAGTTCATGGTTAGCCTATTATGCGACCTTCGTAGGTAGTAGGATGGATAGAGGGTCATAATGGAGCTTGGCCTGACTTTGATTCACAAGATTTCTACATTTGATTTTCATTCAAGTTATTTTAGACACATTTGGCCTGGGCTCCTACTTTTTAGGGATATTTGTTATGCAGTGGAGCACCTTTATTTTGGGATGGTTATGTGCGGAATCACTCCCTGATTCACCTGCTTCGATCGGTTCATAGATCCGACATGTATTGAGGGAGATATTAATATTTGATTTATTTAATCAAATATTAATTATTTAGCCTACTTTTAATTAGAAACCCTAATTCTAATTTAAGAAACCCTAATTAGGGAAAGCATATCTTTTTGAGGGTATAAGGGTTTCTCATGGAGGCCATTGTTCATTAGCTATTGATTATTGATATTGATTTTGAGAATTTCTTTTGTGAAGACTGAGCCTAGGGTTCAAGGATTCCATTTGCATTGGAGAACGTTCCCTCTTCAGTGTGTGCAATTAAGAGGCTATGGAATATCAGCTGATTTATTGCCAAAGTGTGAGATAGCTTCATCCAGAAGTTATCACAGAATTTTAGGTTTGAGAGATAACTTCACACAGAAGTTATTACAGATATTCCAGGTATTTCTTTATTCTTGTTTTGATTCAATAAATTATATAACTAGAGATCTTCTGTGCTAGAAAATTATATTTCCAGATCAGGGGTTGAAATAGGGAAGTTGTGCTTAATTGGCGGCCGTACAAAGTCCATACAGGTCCGTACAGATCAGCTCAGGAATCGACCTCGGCAGACAGAGGGATTCCAGTGACCGACATCGGTCGACTGAAGACCGACGTCGGTAGAAAGTCGACCTGCAGTGACCGACGTCGATAGTTTATCGATTGACGCCGGCGATTGTGTGTTTGACACAGCAGGCCGAGTCCTTCCAGAATCCAATTTTCACTTCCATTTTCCAGTTTTCACTTCTAGTTTTGATAAGTCAGGGTTTTTAAGACTGTATTTCATATTTATATGCATAAGAAAGGACTACAATTGCAATAATTTAGAAGGACAAGTGATACAATCTGTAATTTGTTATTAAGAGACTATATTATTGTGATCATTCTGAATTTATTCAACAGAAGTTATATCTTGTTCAGAGTTTTTTGTGTTGCTATATTTCCTATTTTGGAGGGGATATTATAGTGGTATCAGAGCTAAATCTTGCCAGCCTGAGGGTCTATAGATCTTATGCAGCCACAAGAGTTGGGACCACACAGGTATAACACACGTAGCCGAGCCTTGCTTGAAGGTACCCAGGTGTTAGATCAGCCACCGACCATCATGAGTGACAGACGTGAGGGCAGCCCACCCAGGGGCCACAGGTATGATGCTGATCAGGGCACCAGAGAATTTCAGCGTGCCATGATGACAAGCCAACAGCAGATGACTCAGACACTACAGGCACTTATGACTATGATGGAGAGAATGAACGCACCTGATGGACAGAACGGGGACCAAAGAGATGACAGGAGTGCTACGGTTAATCAAAGACCACAACAGACTCACTCCAGAATAGCTGATAGACCTACACGTCCTACTTTTGTTCAAGAAGAACCAGAGGCACCAGCAGAGGAAGCAGGGAATAAGCCATTTGCAGATGTTTACATGGCTGCAAATGATGAGTGGGACTTATTACCTCCTCATGTCCAAGAGAGGATGACCTTTGATCATTTTTTCAATCTTAGGAGAGAGCACTACAGATTGGTTAGACAGGACAGGAGGCCTAGAGTTCAATTCAGTGAGCTAAAAAGGCTACTGGTAAGCTTTCTTTGACTACTTTTGACGGCAGCGGTAAGATGACAGCTCAAGCTTGGGTTCATAAGATTGACACCTTTTTGGCATTGAGACCAATGTCAGAGATAGAGGCCATCAAATAAGCCACTTTTCACTTGGATGGAGTAGCACATGATTGGTGGTACCATGGTATGGTAACACTTCAGCATAATCAGGTAATAGAATACCAGGACTTTGTGGATAGATTGGTTGAGCAGTTTGACAGGAAAGATCCTGAGGTTTACTTTCAAGATCTGGCATAGTTGAGACAAACATGTAACTTGGAGTCATGGTGCCCAATATTTCAGAGCGTAGATTGGTAGTTCTCTTCATAGAGGGATTGTCAGAGCCATTGAGAGGTTGGATCAAAGCCTTTGATCCTCCTTCATTACAGGTAGCTATGAAGAAGGCACGGAGTATGGAGATGGCCACCCCATCCAATAAATTTAACTCCAGAGGTGCTTCTTCATCTAGAGACCATAAGCACTCCCACGGGGATACAGAGAGACCGGATTTTAACATAGATAAATTTGGGGTTAAAAATGATTCACAGGCCAATCCAGCAGCACCACCTTTGGATCGTGAGGCGCTTAATGATCTACACAGGAAGAAGCTTTGCTTCTATTGCAAAGGTCCATATGATATCCATCATGATTGTCCTTTGAGGCCTAAGGGCAAGGCGAACCGTATGATGTGGATATATTATGAGGATTCGGATTCTGAGGATTTCGAACAGCATAACAGTTCTGAGGGGGCAGAGGCAGAGGCTTCAGGGCCTAATGCAGAGGTAGAGTTAGAGCTTCACCTACAAGAGGCACGCATATCTAGCATTCAGTCAGATGAGTCATTCAAAATTCATGGAGTTTTGGCAGGGCAGAAGGTTATCACCCTTCTTAATACAGGAGCCACACATAATTTCATAGATGCTAGGTTTTTGGAGAAGCGTGGGCTCACTACCGTAGATTTTGAGGGTATCAGTGTTAAGGTAGCTGATGGTCACACTCTTAAGTGTGAGCGTATGATTAGAGACCTCCCATTGCGCTTGAACAATTATGAGTTCAAGGCTGATTATTATGTGGTAAATATGGGGGATATCGACTTAGTTTTGGGTATGAAGTGGCTTCATTCATTTGAGGAAGTTACTCTTCGTCTCAAGGACATGGAGGTTCTCTTCGATGTTGATGGGAAGACACACATTCTTAAGGCAATACCAGGCAGTAGCTTCAGATATATGTTTTTTCATCGGATGGAGGTACCTATACCACATGACATGATAGAGGGTGATGACAAGAGCACATTGGCACCAACACAGGAGAGGTATGAGGATGAGCTTGGTCTTGAGGTGAGTTCAGTTCAGGAGTTGTCACATCTGGTGAGGACTCAACTTTTTGTTACAGTCGGGTCACAGGTTGATGATGATATGACTATTTCTAGCCTTCACAATCCAATTTTAGATATTATTCAGGTAAGGAGTTTGCTTGCTAATTTTCATTTATGGATTGGATGTTGGAGTGCTTATCTTAGTACTAGAGATGATGTGACATCATTACATGAGAGTTGGGATAGACATGGCATGGAGTTTGTGTTAATTGACAGTGGTGGAGATCAAAACTATATTTGGGATCCAGGTGGATTGATTGATTTGTCATTCAGTGATTACTTGAGGGCAAGCAATTCTAGGAGGGGCGGATTGTCATGTCCCCTTTTTAATTGACATGTTCTGAGTTCATGGTTAGCCTATTATGCGACCTTCGTAGGCTAATAGGATGGATAGAGGGTCATAATGGAGCTTGGCCTAACTTTGATTCACAAGATTTCTACATTTGATTTTCATTCAGGTTATTTCAGACACATTTGGCCTGTGCTCCTACTTTTTAGGGATATTTGTTATGTAGCAGAGTGCCTTTATTTTGGGATGGTTATGTGTGGAATCACTCCCTGATTCACCTGCTTCGATCGGTTCGTAGATCCGACATGTATTGAGGGAGATATTAATATTTGATTTATTTAATCAAATATTAATTATTTA